>VXBO01011655.1:800409-951882 GCA_013400135.1 Rhinoptilus africanus
TTTAACAACTATCTGCTGTGCTGCATTTTTGAGTAAAACCATTTTAGCGCTTTTTTCTTTCTTTCTTTTTTTTTTAAATCTCTGTTTACCAATTTGGATTCATCACAGATTTTGAAATACAGAGACATTTTCTGCAGAAATGTCAATACTGACGCTTGTGCAACTCCTGGTATTGGAGCTGACTATGACTAACAGTGTAAAAAGTTACAGAACAAGCTATGAAGGCTTAAAAGTTAATCTAAGTATTTATGAATAAAACTGCCATCTTAAACCTCAAAAAATCCTTTGCTCCTGCAGGCCTGCCCAGCCACCCTTTCACCGCTCCTCAGCCCCCCAGGCCCCCTGCAGCCGCCTCGCCCCAGAGCAGTACCATCTCCCCACGGGGACCCCACAGCGCCCAACAGCACCAACAAAGCAGGAACAACCAAACCAGACCAGAACCCAACCATATGGTCTGCAGACCACGAAAGAGAGCCCAGCTTGTAAAAGCACTTCAAAGTTCTGCAGTATGTTTTCATGTTTGGATATTTGCTTAGGGGTTTTTTTAGAATTCAGGCTTCAAGCAAATCAGTTAATGATGAGAAGTCAGCACAGAAGACGCTCAACTCTGCTGATGGAGTCTAACGCTGTCTGATTCATGCATTTATTATGGACATTAGATAATGTAATTTTTTTTCCACTCACTTGTTCATTGTCTGGCTTTTCAGCCTAACGAATGCATTCATCTGTTTACCACCAGCAGCAAATAAGAGTTTGTGGGATGATTTTTTTTCTTTTTTATTACTCCGTTCCACTACCCCACACTGCAAAACTTTAATCACGTCTCTCCCTGACATTGATTAGGTTCTGAAGTCTTTTAATCAATAATCATTATAAGCCTGAATGTCTCCAGAGGAATGAGATGGTGAAAGGGGATTAATGCGGCTAATGTGTGTTACCTTCTCTTATACAAAAAAAGAATACAAAGAATAATAAAAACAGAAAGTAGGTTGAACCTTCATACAAGGTGCCTAGTTTTGCACAGTTCTCACATCACACATGAAAGCAGTTCCTGGGGATTTGGGGGTTTTTTGTTGATTTGGTTTGGATTTTTTTAACTTGGTGATATGCAGTAGGATATAGAGCTTAAACTGCTCATGAAAAAGATGTTTTCTCAAATCCTCCCATAGATATTTTCTCCAGCAGACTTTCAATGACTTTCCTATCTTTATAGGGGAAAAAACATACTACAAAGCTAAGGCTGATTAAGATACTGTGTAGTGTATTGGTAGACTCAGAAAATAATACAGAAATCTTCCAGTTTGGGTTTTTTGCTGTACTACACAGTTCAGGAAGAAGGTACCCAAAAAAAGACAATCATAAAACCTGCAGGATGAGTTTTCCAGAATCAGAGACCTTTCACTGATAAACTAATTGGAGATATTTTTGCTGTTTGCTTGCCACTGGAATGTGTGGACCAAAGCACATCCTTTTCCAGGGTTTCCAAAAAAGGACATACTAGTTTTAAGGAGGGAAAAGAGGAAGCAAAGGTCCCTTCAGAATTATTCACGCCTGAGAAACGAATGCCACATGTTCATTGGAGGCGGACTCGCTGAGCTGAAGGAGTGAGACGATGGATCAAGCTCCCTTCTCCCAGGTAGGCTGGGCCAGGGGGGCTGCTGGGCTCCCCCTGCGAGCAGAGCACGGGTGCTGTGGAGGGGAGAAACAATCTGGGAAAAGATAACTCATATTAACTGAGATCTGTATTCAGAAGAATTTGAGAGACGGCAACACTGCACTGTCAGTGGTCTGTGTGTATCCTAGTAGGCATCCCCCAGTACAGCTTTTTTCCTTTCCAAATAATTGCCATATTTTTAATAATTTTTTTTTTACTCAGCCCTTTCTGTGACATGACATACGCTTATCTTTCTGCTGGTATTAGTGACTCAGGGCTGCCATTCTGTATTACATTCTGTAGAGCTCTCATCAATACAGGATTTAGGGACACAGTGAGATGCTGGTGGGGAGGCTACGGACTTGAGCAAGCCAGCCATGTGCCCACAGAAGGGCAGCGTTTGACCCTCTCGTTATTGTTTCATATTCTCTTCTGCAGCAAATAGCAAACAGCAATTCACTAGAAGAAGAACAATCATTTTTCAGATACCACATGAGAGAAATACCAGTCTGGGCTGCACTAGATTATGTGGGACAATATGTAATACATTCCTAGCAAGTTATGACATTGATTCATTCCTTGTATTGAATTTGTTCACAGTAATGAATGTATTACTTGTTCCCTGAAGGCTCCAGCCTTTCCTCTCACCTTTATTGATCAACGGTTTATAACTTTGAAACTATTTGCAAAAAGTGATTAATATAACTTACTTTCTAGTCTTAAAAGCAGTGTAAGCAATTAGGGTTCATACAGCAAGCCCCTGCCTCGCCAGCAGTAAAACTGCTGGAACTGGGTAGCAGTATCTGGTATATTAGCCTATATTTCAGCACAGAAAACACTAAAAGGTTGCATCAACACTGAACTAAAGCACATTCATCTCTCTGAAATCACTTTATAAAATATGGAGGATGGGCTAAGAAAAATTAATGGCTACTACAAAATCTCTTTATAATCTTTAGAAGGGGTGCATGGAAATAACCAGGAAAGTGTGATTCTTAATCAAAAGCTATGGAATAATTCTTGGCATCTGCAAGACAACCACAGAATTAATAAAAGTCTGCAGTTGTTAGAGTGGGAGGACAAGGGAAGGTGAGCTGAACAAGACTTTAGGAGAGATGCACCATTTAGCTACAAAGGTAACTTAGCTACAAAGGTAGCTTTGTAGGGCTACCAAGATGCTGAGGGGACTGGAACACCTCTCCTATGGAGAAAGGCTGAGGNAAGTAGTTAATTGGGTTGCAGTCAGTAGTAGAGCTCTATATAACTCCTACCCTCACTAAGGTCTACACCATAAAGAAATGGCAATAAACCCTCCAACAAACTCCTGTAGATACCTGGCAAAGCCGGCAGCTACTGGAAGGGCTCAAACGAAGGCAGGGTGAGGACAGGCAGAAAGAATGCCACAAGCGTGGCCATGCCTGGAGCTCTTTAAAAAAGCCTGAAAATTGTAAAGAAGTTGCACTAAGTCATGCTAAAATGGTTTTATCTAAAGCTGCTTCATTTGCTCTCATTTGCAGATGGCAACAACCTGCGAACATTTAATTCACGCATGAAGCATGCACCCAGTGACGTGGCCAGAAACTCTGCTCTAGGTTTGGAAATAACAGCTTAGATCCCGGTAACATTTTCAAATATGATTAACGTAAAGAAATATATGCTGCAATTGAAGAGTGATAATTTTTTAATGCAGTCCCAAACAGGGCTGTTTTTTCAAGTTTAAGAAATTGAAAAGGTAGGAGAATCTGTTTTTCTGCCTGGGATTCCAACTTTAGAAAAATGCTGTACATTTGTAAAGCAATAGCTATTAGTTGGACAGTAATTTCTACTCCTAGTTACAGATAATCAGGATGAAAGTGGTCTCTAGACAACAGCATTCACAATTGTCAGAGGAAGGAGTGAGAGCAGCACAATGAAAGCAGGGCAACAGAGAACACGAGGGTGCAGGAGAGCACGCTCCCCCTTTTTTAGGAAGTTTCTCTCTAAACTGGGTGCTAACCCCAATATCAGCTTTCAAACTCCATCACTTGACATGAAGTGACAATAGAAAGCATTTGATGTAGCTGTCAAGCATTAAAATTCCCCCAAAGCAGGGATCCAGCCTGGGTGGTCTCGGTTCCTCCAGGGGACCCGCAGTCCAGGGCGCTTGGGGAGCTGATCCCAGCCTGGATTCAGTCAAGGCTTCAGGCATGGTATGTTCCTCTTAGGTTTGTAGGTGCTTTTAAATGCAAATGCTTTCTAACAATATTCTAATCTTTTAGCAGCCAATCGCCAAAGTTCCCACTGCGTGTAGGGAGTGGCTATCAAGTTGATGGTCTGAAAGCCCTGAACCTTTGCTGAATGGAGCTTGTAACACTACCGAGATAATCCTTGTAGGAAAAAGCAGCAAATTATTTCCATCAACTTATACAGAAAACTCTGGTGAAGTTTGGGAAGCCCAGCAGTAAACCGCGAATGTTTTGAAGCTTTCAGGTGTCTTATCTCCCTCTTTCCAAATACACTGTGCTATCGGAGCACGGCTGCAGTGCCACGTGCTCTCAGACAGCAAGCACAGAAAATGAAGGTTTTAAGTGGGAAGAAGAAATAGAAAAATGATCTCTTTGTGGACAATGCTTAATGTGAAAAAGACATGTTTTGATAGAGGTTGCAGTTACACTGGAAATGCTTCACCTCGGCACTGTATTAACTCTGCTTTCAAGGAAATCTGTTGCTTCAACAGAAGACAAGCAGCAGCACACTGCCCTCCCCCATAGTGTCCCCATAACACAGAGCCTGCCTCTCGTTCTCACTGACGGCAGCAAACCATTTTGTGTAATTAGTAGTTCTGCTGTATCTCCAAGTTCAATTTTACACTGTGTCAGACTGACGTAGGGGCTGCACTCCCCCAGTGTCCCCCAGGGTCTCAGCTATGGAGACACAAGGAGTTCTCAGAGCAGAAGAAGGGGACAGGCTCGCTTGGCAAGAGCAATCCAGGCACCCTGGGAGCCCTCATGTGCTTCCTCCAGCACAGCGTACCCGGCTGGGTCAGCAAGACATACTGATATTTCATGGATCTCTGGAGAAGATAACCCAAGTACTGCTATTGAATGCCAGAAGCACGAGAACTGGGCTTGGGCTTTGCCCAGCCAGAGCCCTCAAAACACATGGGACAGGGCGAGCAGCCACACCACGACGTGCTCCCACTGGTACCAGGACATCTTTACGCCTTTCTCCTCCCAGGTAAGACAGTGCTCAGATCATATCGGTGCTGCTTCTCCACGTCTGAAGACACACACCCAGAGAACACTATTCTTGCATTTTTTCTTCATGACACTTATGAATTATCAGAAATAGAATAAAAACACATCTCCCAAGCTCAGTGTGCACCAGGAGGAGATCTATTGCCTCAAGCCTTCTCCTCTGATAAATCTACATTATGATATAGTTTAAAAACAATAACAACCAAAAAAATCAATCCAGTGCCTGTAGGGAGAAACACTGTGGCCTACTCTCATGGATGGTATGAATGCATATGTAACCATCACCGATCTAGAAGAGTACAATGCAAGACACTGCTCAAAAGAGCAAGATTTTTGCCGATTTTTTTCAATGAAAGTGCAAGCATACAAGATAGCCTATCTTCTCCCCGCAACAGCCTTTCTCATACTGTATATATACCAGAAAAAATCTAATTCTAAATGTATTTCCTTTACAGATATGTCCAGATCCCCACAGGTCAAATTAGTCATTAGCATAGTTTACTTTATGTTACTAGAACTATACCAACATGAGCCACCATCACAGTGTCTCTAGCAAAATGAAATAATTGCAGAAACATTTGTCACCTTTGCATTCAGTAAAACAAACTGGCTACCTCACTTTGTGCACTGGTATGTAGGTCTTACCATAATGTGTTCTGTTTTCAGGAAATCTAATATTATTTACCAACAATGTGTTGTAATATTAGAAAAGAATTTTCTAAAACAACGGTTTCCTGAGGTCCAGAGCTTTGTCCCTTACAGCCTGTAACCACAACCACTTTACTAGATTATAAGATACTAAATTACTAGGAAAAGTGATGAACCTGAGCCTGAGAGAAGCAACAGTATCATCCTCCACATGCAGAAATCCTAAAAACTGCGATTTGGAGTCCAGAAAAGAAGTGCCTGCAGTCAAGGCAGCAGATAAAGATGGCTGGAGCGCACTTTACAGCAGAGATGAAGATCATCATCACCAGATAATAAGGTTACAGGCACAGAAGACAAACGGGAGAGTTGAGTTGAAAGCAAAAGTGGATGGGGGACGTGCTGCAGAGTTACTGCTCCTGCGCAGGAGCGCTTGTTTCTTTGGCTGGTGTTGTGTTGCCTGTGAAGCCAGCTCAGAGCACAGGTATCTTGGCATGACTATTTTTTAACAGCACCACAGTGCAAGTCATGACACAAGTCCTCAGGAGTGATTTATCACAACTTGTGCAGTGCAAATCAAGGCAACTCATTTAAAAAAAAAAGTAAATAATTTTTAAAAATCATTTTAATACTAAGGTAAAAACTGGAATCTGAAAATTGCCTTTACTTACAACACACACATGCATATAAGGGCTCCCCTCTGACAGTGCATGCCATAGTTTTTAATATGCTCCTTCTAACACTGGGGCATATGCAAGGATCAGGGGACAGCCAACTGCAGTAATAAGTGGGACTATTTTGGCAGTTATTTTAAAAGACATTCAACGCTACAGTTTGTTCAGGCGACCACAGTACTCATTGCCGGGGTATACGGGTCATGGGACTTCCATGGGATTTTTCTTGCCTCATACTCCCAGGGGTGCACTAATGGTAGAACAGACTCCTTCGAGGGAACATCCCTAAATCAGGACTTGCAGGGTCGCTGGGACAACTACATCCTAAACCAAGATGCTTCTCAAAATTCAGACTAAAGAAAACATTCTTTTTACCATGTTTTGATAACTGAGATCAGTTTGAGCATTCACACAGAAACTGTAAAAAAACCCCATTCTCTGAGCCTAACGTTTCACACAGACAGAGTGTTTCTGGTTAGAAATGGGTGCTTATGATGCACCTTCATGCTCCATGTCTAACTGTGAAATCACTTCCCACATTGGTAAAGCAGTTGCTAAAGAAGGAATCACATGCAAGAGAACCAAGAGTTTAAACAGCCCCAGAATGACATAGTTCTGAGTAATAAACATAGTACTGAGCAGAAACTACGTCAAACCATTAGTAAAGTGTTCAATACAAACGAGAAAAAACAAACCCCTATGTTTTATGAAAACTGTGTGCCTAATTGAGCTTTTTATTTTATTTTTAAAGATACCCAGGTCAAGGGTATCTTTAAAGTTAAGTTGTATAGAGTTATTTTACAAAACCTCTCAAAGCTTACACACCTTCATATTGGTTTGCAGCTCATTTTGCATTGAAAATGAAGTCTGTGGTTTGAGTTACAACCTGAGCACTCAATCCAGCCGAATAGTGACGAATTCTGAATGAGTCAGCAAGCAATCACCAGTTGAACAAATAATTGAGACTCAACTGCCCTCAGAAAGAGCTAATTTTCGTACACAAGTGTAAGAGAGCTGCCTGCCACTCCAGCACACGGCCCTGCCGCTCAATTAGTAGCTGCCCCAGTTATTACACAAGGTGTCCTAAGCAAGGCATCCGACCTCCCATTTCCAATGACAAAGAGAGACAGTTTTGATTTGAATCACTAAAATGATTTTAGAGCTCCTCAGGAGCTCTAAAATAGATACCTTCTACACTGGCTACAAAAGAAGGATTCTCAAGCCCAATAACACACTTTAAAACATGAAATAAAAGCAATGGTCACACTTTCGCAATAAGCAAAGCAGCTACCTGAGGGACAGGGAGATGCCTTTCCGTACTTACTAACACTGGTAGCATAGAGTGGGGCCACAAACGCCCTCCACCACATCCGTTTTTTGTTTGGCGTTCATTTTTCATTTTTTGACCATCAGAAATTTAGGCACTGAGTCTAAAGAATAGACAGTGAAGAGCAATAAGCAATTTATCCCGTTTTCTCTTTGACGGACAGACTGTCCTTCGGAGAGATAGATCATTCCCCATTGACTGTAACTGGGCCCTAGAGTAAAAGCTGATCTAAACATCTACCTTTCAGCCAGCTGGAGGTAGGGGAAATGAATCATACTGTGGGTACTCATACAAATACTACAGTGATAAAAAAAGAAAAAGAACCTAATGACTGCCACTTAGAGGTAATAACCATTTGGGGGCTGCTGCAGCTGCACACTTTATGTTCAAGTGATAGACACTTGTCTGAAATTAGTACCTAACATTCAAATACAAGCCTGAATGGATAATACCTCCCAGATGCTACAGACAATATGAGTTTGGACTAAAGGGTAGTTCTCATCTAAAGCCATGTTCAAATAGGGTTAGGAGATCAAAAATCCCTAACATCAGGCACAGAAGAAAAGCTGTCTTACTGCTGTCAGTCTATGTAGTGCAGGTGATCTATTACTATGGGGTTCAAACAGCATCTAAGTACCAAGCAATTAATCAAAAAAGGCTTCCTGACCCTCAAATCAGTTGACTTTAAAGAAACGCAGATGCAAAGCACATTTAAATGAGGGGAAATCTTGATTTTAGATCTAAATTTGTTTCTGATAAGGTATATTCCACTCATTATCTAAATTGTGATGAGACTTTTGAGTACTGCATTGATATGAGTGGTAACTAAGGCACAGGAGGAATAAATAAAGAATTCACAGCAAGTCAACTCTGCAGACTACAACTTATTTAGCAATTACACAACATGGGAAACTAAAGGCATTTAAAATCCGCAGCATCTCTTGGAGTCCTGTGCAAGAGCTCACCCCCAAACCCAAGTCATTAAAATGACAAGTCAAATAGGATTAAACAAGATTCACACATCTGTTCTGCGCTGATTACAACCTCACTCCATCACTCCCAGGGCATTTTACTGATTGACAGCATACAAAATAAGGCATGTTCAGGACTGACCTGATTCTCCTTGTTGACATACCTGTCATGACATTGCTTTATTACCACCCAACCTTTTTTTCCCCACCTGGACACAGAAATGAGAGAAAGATGCATTTCAGAAAAGAGAGATTTTAGTATAAGAAGCAAAGTATGGCAGGGTTTCACCCGCAGCTCTCTTTAAAGACATAACCCCCAATTATTTATAGGAAACAACTTTGCAAGCCAAGGCCCGATAGTGTCACCTTTACCAGCAATGACAAACAAACCCCGGAGAAAACACATGACACATCTTATCTGAATGAGGAGAAAGAAAGAGGGCTGTGCAATTCTGTGTCCGAGCCCTAGCAATCATAAATTCAGCCAAGACGAGAGGCAGCTAATCCCACCGGTTTATAGCTTTCCCACCATGAAAACTCCACACCAGTTACTGCTAATAGGGTGAGTTCTGGCATTACAAGCCACTGTCTGTAATACTTATTAACTGGTCTGGAACAGGTTAAATATCTGAAAAGTCTTTGGTGGTGTTTTTTTTTTGTTGTTCAGAACCTTTCCATGAACAGAACACACTATTTTTAAAATTGCCATTGACCTTTGGATACTTTAGTATGTAATACACAAATTTTAAACTCTCTTGATTAGCAGCACAGGACACCTGAAACGTTTTTTCTCTATTCAGTTTTGTAGCCAGTGTTTTTTATGGATTAAACATAATCTTCTTGAAAATACCTTAAAATATTTCCTTAAGCTTTCTTCAGACTACTGGGAACGTCACTCACAGAGTCACATTCAACCACAATTCACCTGAAGTCTTTATCTGCTTTATCCATTGTCATTTGTATGACAAGGGAAAAGAAATAAAGTTCTGCTGTCTCCTGGCGCAGACTGGTCTTCTGAGCTCTGCCCCATGTGGGGACATTAACACTGTGGCAGTCAGTGTGGCTTCTCACTCCTGACTGCTTGCCGTAAACACAGAAGTATAACTTTTGCACAGTGACTTTACTCCTGATGCAAATGCTTTGATTTAGTTTTTCTGAGTGTCCCTGAGCACAAGGTTGTCCCTCGCCTCGTGCTAAGGCACAAGCACATGGGCATATAAAGCTTAGTCTGCTCTCCAGTTGGGATTTATCAAAGCTTTAGTCCGTAGGTGGAATGATGTGTCATCTACTGGGCTTATGAGCCATCTGTTTATGTGGGACAGCGTTTGAACATGAACACTTCTGAATTTCACCTTCCAGGGCATAGGTGAGGTAGGGACAAGGCCTAATGAGCACAACTAGTGGCCTGCCATAGCCGTGTTTCTTCCCCGTGCACCCAGTGATAGCAGGCTGCTTGAACAGCCCTACAGGAACATATTAGAAGAAATTACAAAGATGGTGTCTATTTAAAAAAAACAAACAAACAATCCACTGTACAACCACAGAAGTGTTACCATATACAGGGTGGCAAAAGAGTTCTTGATAACACTGTAGGCTCTGAAATTAAATACAGTTACCAAGACAGTGTTTGGAGATCTGTTAAAGGAAGGGTTATCTTTCTGTAGATAAAGAAATTTGGAAAGTGCTGTATACATACCCTCAAGCTACAGCGTGAAGAGCTTTTTATCATCATTTCAAACATAACCCAAAGATCTCATAAGATCCTACAGCTTTATGTAACAGACAACTACAAACATCAAAGTCATAAATGATCCTACTTAACAGGCTTTTGGTTTCTTCAAGTGAAGTCTTTGGAGAAGGTTTTCTGGTGTCAACAGCCATATTTATAGTTACAAGAGCAAAAGAGCACATGCTGGCTTTTGATGGATGCATTCTGAAAAGACAAAGCCACAAGGAACACAAGGGTACCACAGCCGCAGGGAAAGACCTGGTTTGCTGCCTCTATCAGGCACCAGCTCTGGAGAAGGAGAGAGTTTGAGAGCTTTGCATAAAAGGCTTATGGCCACCAGAATTTGAAAAATTCCGTTAAAGCCTTCCATTTTCACCAGGGCAAATATGGCAGGAAAGATGTTCAACAAGGAGGCTGGTGAATAATTTGCATTAGTGCTCCTTTCTGGGCAGAAACTGTTCTCTTGAGGAGGTAAAGAGTGAAGGAGTGTCTGAATAGCTTCAAGGATCTACTGGCATGTGTTTTTCCCAAATATTAAGGTTCGATGCCACCATAGGAGTTATACAAAGCTGAGATTATACCAGTCTCTAGGGTTTTATTTTGAGGATGCCTATGGATTGACTTCTTCCCTAAGCCCATAGGTCAGTCATCATCTTTGTGCTGCTACTGAACTGACCTGGTATAAAGGTATCCTTCGGCATCAGTTATTTTTTCCTAACTGGAAAACAGTGTATGTCAGTAATGGAATTGCAGGGAATAGAAAGATGTCTGTAGTAGTCGCTGCTGAAGACCTTATTCGGGTAAAAGACTTCACAGAAATTTCATATACATGATCCTTTTTTTTTTATTACCAAATAGTCCTCATACCTCTTCTCATCATTAGGAATTAACCTTAGCCTTTCTGAACCATCCTACCCTATTTTACAGAGAAGAAAACAGAAAGTACTATGTGCCAAACTTGCAAATGTCTTTAGGTACCTGAAAAGGCAGATAGGCACCTGCTTGGATTTTAAGATGTGCCAGAGCTGGTGAGGTGTTCAAGGAGAGAAAAGGCAACTGAAACTGCTCAAACACTTTTAGGGAAAAAACCCCTCCAACTCTCCTGTCCAATGCCTGACTATCTATATAAAAACCACTGTGGATCTAAATCCCTTTGATCACGCAACCTCAAAGGACTTGCCCACACTGACAGAGGGTGTCTGTAGCTCCTGGGGACCAAAGTCCCCACCCCAGCTGTCCAAGCCCATCCATTCCCTGCTGCAGGCTCACACTCCACTGCCATAGCCCCACGGCTCTGCTGCAGCACGTCAGCCCCAGCCAAGTGAGCCTGTCTGAAATGGGGGTGATGCATCAGGAAGCAGAGGTAGCTGGGGACAGACAAAAGGACGTTTTCCTCAGGGGACCTTTAAACTAAGATGAGAGTTTCCACAGGCAGCAACTCTGCCCTAAAGTATGTCTCAGCTTTTATTTTTCTTGAGAAAAATGTGAAGAGGAGAAAGGCAGCCAGCTGGAGTAGCCTTTTATCATTGCCATGGCAACGCCTGTACACAGTAGGACTTTGGGGATAACGCCGGAGGGAATCCTTGCACAGAAAGATTAATTAGCCAGCTCCAACATGGGATGTTACCTGCCTCTTTCAAACCCCAGCCCCAAAGACAAACAGGGGCTTTCGCTGGAGACCCCTGACAAAGTAGCTGGCTCACAACATTCAGCTGCACTGGGCTGGAGCTGCCACCTGCCACAGCTGTCAGAGAATAATTTGCTATAAATCCAGCAACTGACCACAGACCAATTGCGCTATTTTTTTTTTTTTAAGATACCATATTTGGGAGCATCTCCTTTTCTAGAGATGAGGCTCTGCCGAAGTAACCAAAAGAAGTTAATGAGTTTCTGCTAGAGAAAGCTTTGATTTGCAGCCCAGCTCTTCTCCGTGAAGGGCTGAGGCAAGCTGGGAAGTTGGAAGAGATGATAATTCACCACAGAGGACTGGGAACATTGGTGCAGTCAGTATTTTATGAAAACAGCGGCCGTGAGCTGCCAAGCTTCCCACGGACAAGGCGCCACCCGCATCCTCCCGTGGTGCTGGTGGGGATGCAGGCACATGCTGAGCACTGCCCTGGGGGCGCACACCCGTCCTCTGCTGCGCTGGCAACCCGACTGCGGCCTTCTCCATGGACTGAGATAGTTTTTCCCCTTCATTAGTGCACACGGCAAGAAAATAAATCAGTCTGTCAGGTATTCAGAGGGGGGAGGAGGGGGGAGCCCCAGACTGAAGCTCAAATCCTAATGCAAAACAATCAGGTTATTGGGAGTTTTTCATCTCCTAAGAGACAGCGTTGGAAGAGAGCTCTGCAAGAGGGCTCCAGTAGTTTTCATCCAGCCATGAGCCAAACAGTCACTGTATTTCAGCAGGTGAGGAATGCCACAGTGAAACAAACTGGGAGAGTGGTTTTCCACTTTAGTTCATAACACGTGCTCACTGCAGCTGTGCCCTTCCTCCTCCTCCTCCTCCCAGGGCCGCTCAACTGACATGCTGGGGGATGACCCAGACCCACCACAGCAAATGCAGCCACTCACAAACAACCAGGGAAACTCCTCCCTGAAACCTGTGCTCCTTTAGCACCCTAAACTACATCTGTTGAGGCAAATCGCTCTGATTAACAAGAAATTTCTATGAAAGGAGTAACCTGAATGAAGAGCCACACAACCACCAATGAAGGCATACCAAGGGCTGACTGCCCATGATAGACGTAATAGCAAAAATCTGCACAATTAATTCTTTTCTGATCTCACACTAGCTTTTAGTAAGCTTTTCTGAAATATTTCCTATTGACTAATTCCATTTTTACCACAAACACCTACAGAATAGAAGGACACGGACCTGTTGGAACGGGTCCAGCAGAANATTTCATCACTTTATATCACCACGAGATCCAGACTTTCATTCTTCTTTGGCCCCAAGCCCCAGGTTCACAAAAGAACCTGAAAATCAATCCATATTGTAACCAGGCCACCTTTTATCCACATCTGGTTGCAGGTTACAGCCCTGACTCCGCTCTCACTTTGAGAATCCTTCAGACACAACTAACAGAATAAAACTCCAGGGAAAAACGGGTTCTGTACAGTTTTCTTCTCTCTTTAAACATTTCAGCTGTCTCTAGACAATTTGAAAATAAAGGAAAAATAAGAGTTAAAAAGGTAGCCATCCCTGTGACTCCAGAAATAGAAATTATGAAGATTTGTTAAAAATAACCCATATCCCAAGATGATTAGAAGTACCTTTGAAGTAATAGGTGGATGCTTTGATTACAGCCAAATTTTTGTAGCAGAAAGTGTAACATTTTTGCCTTGTTCAAAACCGCTGTTCAAATCCCAGGCACTGTAGCATCATTTAGAATGATGAGTATCTTTTATTGAGAGTGTCACACCATTACTTTTAATTTTCTTATCCAAGTGTAAACTTGAAATTTAACGCCAAAATAATTGAATGTACTAAACCTCCTTTACTGATCAGACTGAAATCTCTACTCAAATAAAGAATGTTCAAGAAAACACCCTTTTGCAAACATCTGGTTGTTTCTACAGTTAAAATAAACAAATCCCAGTATATTTTAACTTCTCCTGCATTTAAAATACACTCCAAATGGTTTCAGGAGGGTGTAGAAGGTGAACATTAAGTTCACCATTTGAGTATCTAATCCTCTAACCGCAGGGCTGCGCACACGTGTTGCCTCATACATCGCCCAGGAAATCCCTTATAGCCTTTTGATGAACGTGTTACACACACGAAACAGAAAAGGATGCTTCAGTTGATCTGAACTCAATTCAAGCCTGGGAGGACTCACAGACAGCCCCAGAGTTAACTAAGATGGAGACTTCCACATGCTTTTCCTTCACTGGCGCTACAATTAGCAAGCCTCCCCAGACATGCTCTTCTAGCACGCCGCAGCAAGCTCGCTCAGTATTTTGCCATAACTGTGACAGACAGTCAATTTCTGAGACAGTCACTCTTTGGCTTCAGCTACATTTTTCCTCATGAATTGTCTCCCTGTAGTGCCAGCAAAGAAAACCCACAGTTAATTAACAGCTCTGCAAACCATCAGTCTTATGAAAAATTGCCAACGTACTATTATTATTATACTGCGTTTTCTCAAAAACACTAGTTATGGTAAGAGTTTTAATTCTAAGCATTCTTGTTGGCACGTGGTAGAAGATGTATTTTAAAATAGATGCTCTGGAGCATCTCAGGCATTCGGTACTTCTGTCCGCAGGTCTGTAACACCCTGGGAAGGGCGAAGGAGCTCAGTGTTGTGGGAACACGTGTTTCCTACCTCTGAATGCACCACGTACCCTCTGCTTTGTACTAAAGGATCCCTAAAGAAACAGATAGGATGAAGTGTAATGGTTTTAAACTGAAAGAGGAGAGCTTTAGATTAGATATGGGGAAGAAATTCTTTGCTGTGAGGGGGGTGAGCCCCTGGCCCAGGTTGCCCAGAGAAGCTGTAGCTGCCCCATCCCTGGAGGGGTTCAAGGCCAGGTTGGACGGGGCTTGGAGCAGCCTGGGCTGGTGGGAGGTGTCCCTGCCCAGGGCAGGGGGGGGCTTTAAGGTACCTTCCCACCCAAACTGTTCTATGATTTTGAGATATAATGCATATATGTACCCCAAAATTGATGCAACACCACAGCCTTCATATAATCTACTGGCCTGTACTATGTATGTTGGCAGCAAGATATAAATATATCTCCCAGTTTAAGGATGGCAGATAAGAACGTCATAGAAGTACATCCCCGGAGCGAATAGCCACCAGCCAGCAACTATTTAAAACCAGCAGCTGTGTGGGGACAGGGACACACATCAGCTATAGCCAACAGTAAAGCCAGAGAGCAGCAACCAGCAACACAAGCCGTCTCTCTGAGTGCCACGGGCTGGCTGACCCCTGCCCAGGCGCTGCACCTCAGCTCCCGCGCTGCTCCTTGCCCTTGCCGTGCGCTCTGCTTGCTCCCCACGCACTTCTGTGTCCATCAGGAAACAGGAGAGGGTCTAACCAGTTAAAAACTGCTATTGTTTCTGGCTACATCATTATTCTTAACTTTGCAATCTTTTCTAGATATAAATCACTCTTTTCCTAGCCTTGCGAGATCAGTCAATGTTAAAGATCAAATATCTTCCTGGCATACGTTAGAGCTCTGACAGGTCTATTTATAACCTCACCAACAAACTATCAACTACAAGCAGACTTTGCCGATGCTAATTGAGCTATTTGTTAGCCCTGAGTATTTAAATATAATTAGAGCTCCTCCTAAAGCTGCACCTACTGTGAACTTCATTGTATCATCTCTATTTGGAAAGCAATATTATTTAAGATGAAGAATGAGAAATCTTGAATATAGTAAAAAAAAAAGAGAAAAGCAGATTCAGAGTCTCCCAAGTAAAGACATCTTTGAATGATTCTCTGATTTGGGGTTAGTTTTAAACTTCAATTCTGGATCCCACATGATCCTCTCACATTATATAGAAATTGGGGTTGGAGAGGTAGAAAGGACTCGCATTCACTTGACAATGCAGTAAATTGAAACCTGACTGGAAAGATTTCCTCGAGACAGTGGAAGTTGGGGGAGGGATGGTGACATGGCCCCTCCTGCACCAGCTTCTCAGAGTTGAGGTCCCTGCTGGGACCACCTGAGCTGGGGCTCCTGCTGCCCCGGCTCCTGCGGGGACTGCCCCGGGCACCCATCACATCCCACCATGTCCCCATGGCCTGCTGGGTCTCCCCTACACACCGGGCGCTTGCTGGCGGCTACAGTAGAAAACGCATGTCTGTGTAACAGTCCCCGCAATGGATGGACTGCCTAGTGTCACTGTCACCTTCTCACTGCCAGCAAAATGAAAAAGCAAACAGGGATTTCCCTTGCCTTATCTACAATTTAAGATGTTAAGAAGGAAACACATGAAAAAGTTGGTTGAGATTTCTGCTGGGATTCTGTAAACTTTTGGAGGTTTTTTTAACAGTTTGGACCAAACTTCAACTTCAACTCAGTAGACTTGGGATGTGGGATGCAAGTGAAGACATTTAAAGACACGTTCCAGTCACACCCTGGGGCTCTGACAAAGAACTGCAAATCAAGTAAAAGGAGAGAGAAAAGCAAGATGTGAGCTGCGTAAGATGGTGCATCTCAAAAACAATTATTTCCCAAGATACTGTAAAAACTCAGATCTAACCAGTAGTGCAGCAAGACAGATATTTACAGAAACACACCTCACTTATAGCCCCACACAGCTGCCAAGCAGGACAGTACTTGGGGGATCGCCACTGAGGACACATTCAGTGTTTGATGTTGACCCCACTGCAGCCTCTAAAATGTTCCAGAGAGCGAGACATGCAATTCCAGCATTAAAAACCTCCCTAAGAATGTTTTGTGTTTTGCTTTGTTTTTGTTTTTCCTTTTAAATAATAAATGTGAAGTCTTTCAAAAATCTATCTAAGGACTTTGGTACTGTCTTGAAAATCTTGCTTGCTTAGTGGGGTGGAGAAGGAGCAATCCATATAAGCTGACAGAAAGACTCCCTTTGGCTTCAGCGGGTTAGATCCAGTCCCTTAAATAAATAAGCAGTAGCACCATTTAATAATGATGGAATCAAAAAACAACACACAGGAGTGGGGAACTGCCAGGAATATAATTAAAATAAAATCAGTTCAACAAATAAAGCAACCAGATGACTTTTTATAGAATAGTGGGGAACTGAATGCCTAATTTTTTGGTGCATGGATTATTTTGCTCATTTGTTTGCTTTGTGTAACAGTTGACTTTCTATTAGCAGCTGCCTCCTATTTTATTTCAAAGGGTTTCTACAGTCTAATCAGTCTGTAAAATGTTTCCCAGCCCAGGACAGAGGTGTGATTAAAACCGCTATATCGCTCTGAATTATATCTTTATGACTGGCAAGCCAAACTGTGGTTCACGGAGCACAGAAAATTCAAAAATGTTTCAATTTGTTCTTTGCTTATAGAAATTTCATAAGAATCTGAATTACTGGAGCAGACATGAATGTCAATAAACCAGTCATGAACTGTCATTGACTGCTGGTGCCACACTGCACCATGGCAAACCCTGGAAAGATAAACTTGAAGCTGCAGAAAAGTCTGTCTCCTTTCACGTGTGGTTTTTCTAGTAAAGTACCTGAAAGTGGGCTTGTCCTGGAGGGGGAGGTTTGACTGGTGTTGCAGCCCTTCCCGTGCACCTCCTGGGGTTCGTGGCTCTCATCCTGGTCAGCCTTCTCGGATATTCACACAAGGCTAAGGGGTTGTGGCTCCAGTCTCTTGCATTATGTCAGATGTGCCCTTTGGGTTTCCAGGAAAGCCTCCAAGACGGAGACCTGTTTCCCTGTGGGGGAGCTTGGCTGGGATGCTGGAGCAGGCACCGGCTGCTGCTCCCGTGCCCTGAGCAGAAGCAGCTCTGGGCTTTGCACTCACACCTGAGCCAGCCGTGTGGCCAGTGAAATGTGGCAAGCGATTTAAGAGCCATCACAATGCGACTCTGAAGTAGAGGCTGAGACAACCCCCGTTTTCCAATGCAGATGTTACCTCAGGAGGAAGATACTCCTTTCTCTGTTCAAAACCCATCTCATTCACTGCTTGCTGCCCCTACCTTGTACAGGACGTACAAGGTGTCCTGCTCCACCAGCCCTGGTCCATCCCCACGGAGCATGCTTCCCTCACACCGAGGAAAACAAATGTGATCATCTCACACCAACAAGGACTTTTAATCTGGCTGGACAACGACTGCCATACTGCTTCCAGATCTAAGCTATCAAGAACAGGTTCTTCTGATGCCCTCCAAAACTTGTTTAGATCCTTGAGAGACAAATGCTGCCTGTTTCCTTACAAGTGTCCTAGACATTATTGTAATTCTTAAAGTTGTTGTTAAAAGGCTGCCTGATGACAGCAGCGCCATAAATTGTCACTCGGTGGTGCGCAAGGCTCCCTCCTCCAGTTGTAGCACTGAGCAGCGATGCTGCACAGCAGCACAAAGTTGTCCTGTTAAAAGGAGCTTGGAAAAGGCAGGATGAACCAGTCGGACACTGCAGTTTCCTACGCACTGGGGCAAATTCTGCTTCTAACACCAGGGCACAAACTTAAAATTACAGCAACAGGCATGTACTGGATTCAAATGTATGCAAGAGAACCCAAAATAACTAAGTTAGCAGAGCAGAGCCCACCCAGTGCAACATAATTTTCTCAATCCTCATTAACTATCCACAAAAAAAGGGAGCAGGGCAGAAGTGAAGAAGAGAAAGCACATTTGAGGGCAAGGCATATTACATTGGGAGATTTTTCTTACCTTGCTTTCTAGTCATGATTTGGTAAGACCGAGATTCCCTTAGTGGCTTCCCCCATGTGGTACTGCGGAGCTGCATCAGAGCCTATAAACTTCACCACCACCAGGCAGCTTCAGTGCCCCAGAGAGGCCCATAAATGGCCTGACTTAGGAGACCAACACTTCTACCAACCCTTGACTACGCTCTGCAATGCCATGACCTGGAAAGGGTTAACCGTTGACAAGGACTACGTTTTAATATCAAGTTAGATATCTATTCATAGAGTTCACAAAGCCTTTACCATATGATCGCAGCCCTACAGGCAGCACCCCCAAGGTACGCTTTGACAGAAAGGAAAACTTTCTAGCAGTTATCCTGTCTGCTCATTTGGCAGAAGCCACAGTTGTGATTTTAAATGTGTGCTGATGCTCCATCATACGAATGACAACATTTTGTCAGATAACAGTCTTTGTCCTTTCTGCTTGGTTTTTGGCAGTTTAGGATAACAAAAAGGCACAATAAGAAAGTAATTACTACATGGTCATTTCATCAGAAGTTCAAAAAAGGACAGAAGAAAGGTGATGTGCAATACTGGAATCTGCATATGCCTCACGGAGTAAACAGGTATTATTCTTAAGTATGACTCTGGTTTTATCCCTTCAGAGGGGATGGAGAAGCTTTGGGAATAACCCCCAGGGCTGTAACTGGCATGATAACTATCTGTGGGAGCATTGGGTTCTCTCTCACCTCAGGAGTGAAAGAGGAGAGGGAGGGAGGGAACTGCAGGAAGAGGAATGGATGATCTCAAAATTGGGTAATATTATTCTTCTGGAGAAAGGGCTACACCTTTGCTACAGAGTTATTGTTAAATCATTAATTGCAGAAATAGTCACTAATTGCACGTTCATCATTCTGTGCTCAGCATGAGAGGCTGGGATTTGATTTGTAAAATGGTGAGTGCTCAACAGCTTCAGCTGCAGTCGATGTGAGCGGCGCTTTGATCCTCTAAAGCATTACAAAATGGAATAACTTGAAAAGTGAGGCCATGGGTATTCCCCCTGCACGGCTGAGCCTGGCATGCTGATGGTCCGTATGATCACAGCCTCATCGTGCCGGAATGCTGTCAGGATAAACGCATTCGGCTTTACAAAGCACAGGATGCTACAGTGATGGACAGCTCAGGAAAGCGAATGAATAAATCATCTACTCACACTTTTAGAAAACACTTCCTACAGCACTTGTGAGACTTCAAACTGACCGTCCACATTGGAGGTTGCGCTACAGATGCCCTGAGCTAGAGATACACATAGTAAACATACCAAAGACGTTCATCTCCAAACAATACACCTCCAAGCACAGCCCAGCATCTAGCGAAGGTAAAAAAACCTCTCACAGGAGTTTTGCTGCTCTACAGAAATCAGAATTAATCCCTGTCTAGAATCTGCTCCAGGTTAACCCTTGGCTGGGAACTGCTGCAAGTGGGAAGAAACAATGTTCTCAGATGATTTCTTACCACCACCATGCTGATGTCTCATGAACCATTAGAACAAAACTCCTGGAATAATGTTCCAACATTATGTTAACCAGGACGGTGGTACAGCCTTAACCAACCACGAGAGCTTGGGCACTGCAGGTAGAGTGATAAACCGTGAGAGACTGTCAGCTCTTCTAACAACACACAGAACGTTTAATGTATTTCCAAACTACAGATGGCATTCCTTTTCTACTCCGCTTGCCCGTACACAGGGCACGCAGGTAGGTGTTTTGCCTTCACCAGGTAAAAAAGAAGCATGAGAAAAAGCACCTTTTGAAATACAGAGAGCTTTCAACTTGTTACACTTCATAGCCTGATTTGAGGATGTGCTTGTGGCAGTGAAGGAGGTCAGAATCCTTGCTTGGGAACGTAGCTGGGATACATCTCTAAAGGATTCAGAAGAAAGTATGCCACAGGGGCACCAAGGAGGGTTGCCCACATTTTTAACACACGGTAAGCATTGATTCTATTGCTTTAATTGACTAATAGGTAACTCGGCCTCAGCACAGGCTGTTACCAAAGCAGGGCAGTCCGAGGAGGTTAGGGACAGGAGGAACATGCTGGGTGTCCGTGCGGCCACTCATCCCTACCACCTGCCCCTGGGGGGAACCCGCAGTTCGCTGGGAGAAAGGGCTGTAGAGTGAGGCTGCAAAGCACAAGGCAGAGCACAAAGGTGGGAACGTTCCTCCTGTTCCCTTAAAATGTCTCAAAGCATCTCATCATCATTTTGATGAAATTTTGCAGAATACTGGAATTCTTTTTTACCCACTACTAACATATCTATTTTTGTTTCTGTACAGATGCATCTGAGGGTTTCTGGAACACACTTCTGTCCCTCAGGCATGTTTTTAAGACAGGAACAGTAAACACAGCTCTTTCCAACCGCAGCCAGCAGAAATGCTCTTCCCAGCCTCTGAAAATACCCACCATATTTTTCAGTTCTTTTCTTTGTTCCCCTATTTAAAATACAGCCACAATAAATATCTTGCATTTTATCAAAGTCACAGTGAGCACCTGAGAGTGCCCGGTTGTCATGGCACCTCCAGGGACTTGCCATAGTAAGGGCAGAAATGCTTTTGCTGGGCAAAGCAATGTCTGTTTGGGGGAATTCATGTTTAACAGACCAAAATGCCTTAAAGCATCTCTGCCCCACTGTGCAAGATGGGGTTTTTTTAACTAAAAGCTGGGTTTATATAAAGTGGATGTTACGTACATGAATAATCCCTCCATGTTTGCGGCACAGCCACCCAGTGACCCAGCGCTCCCAGCAGAGCTTTGGGTTTGGAAGCACGGGTAGGATGTCTTTTTAGAGCTGGATGAAATTTGCGTTTAGTATGAGAGTTATTTATCAATTTTAAATTGATGACCAAAATTTCTAGGGGGTTGAGATTGTTTTGTTCTGTTGGGATTTTTATTTTGTTTTGGGGTGGTTGTGGTTGGGTTTTTTTTGGTTTTGGGGTTTTGTTTTAAGAAAAAATTTCCTAGATTGAGGTGCAAAATACAATTTCAGGCTAAAACGTACTAGAGCAAGCCCATCCTTTTCTGCAGAGAAGCCAATATCTGGAAGTTGAAATTGTCACTTGGTCAAAAGAAGATGCAAGTACAGGTCCCCATCCCGCCTGCTGCAAACTAGGTCTCAGCCCCGACACTGCCAGGCAGTTGCTCTGGTTGCCCCACACCCTCATCTTTCTCCTTTATAAAACCCTGGTTTGTCTCAGTTTCATCATTGCGTGGAACCAAAAAAAAAAAAAAAACAACAATATTCTCAAATCCTTCTGTATGACCAAACAAGTAAGGTTCCCCAGCAATCTTCTCTGGTTTACAGGTCTTCTGAGACGAGGTGATTTGAGATGGTTTGTATGTGGAGAATTACAGGACCTAAGGAAGCCAGGGAAAATGACACTGTGCCAAGCAGCGCTCTCGGAAGAGCCTACTTCCGAACAAAATATAGAAATAACAAAATATAGACAGATCTGAGGTTTCAACCAACACCTCCACCAAAGAATCCACCATTTTTGTGTGGAAAATGATTGTGTTCATCATTTTTCCTAGTTCCCTATGGTCTGCAAGACTAAGTGAAGCTTTATAAACACTGGACGTAGCTGTGAGCACCAGCCACTGCCAGAAGCTCAACCAAAGAGCGAGCTACTCATTGTCTCCTGCATCCTCCACCTCCTCCCCCAAAGCTGAGCAACTCCTCTCCAGAGCACATAACAGAAAGCCAGACTCTCTCAAGCCTGCTGCAGAAAAGAGCAGTTCATTTACTATGTTTGAAAAAAATGGATTTCACACTTTCCCAGTGACAAGGTAAGAAACATGTATCAATAAGGCAAAAAAAATTGTTTTGACATATCCTGCTCCTCTCTCACCAGCCTAAGCCTGCGGCCTGCCCAGCGGGCTGGCATCCACAGCACAGGCTCAGGACTACCTGGGAGTGCAAGGCTACTGGTAAAAAACCACGAGGAGTGAGAAGCAAGTGGTTTCTTAGACACAGTGCAGGTTACAGGAGATGAGCTCCAGCAGCCCCACAGGGAGCCACACAACTGGCATTTCCCTGGATTCTCCTGACACAAGCAAGCTTTGATACACAGAGACATACAATTAGAATTAATTTATGAAAAAAACCCTGAAATGTATTATTAGAGGCAGGAAGAGATATCCCTGTCACTATGCAACGCAAAGTACACAGAAAGAAAAAAGTAAAACAAACAAAGACCTTTATTACACATCTCTGAAGCTTCAAATGATCGCAAAGACCACCCACTGGGACTATTGGCTACAAATTTGTCAGCACCAAAGTCTCTGAAGGACTTCAGTTCTTGGCAGAACTCAAAAACATTGCAGTGCTTTTCTTACACCCACCCACTCTCATATTTCAGGCTTAAGTTTTTCCGTGGTATGGGCCACAGGATCCCAAACGGAGGAGGTTCGAGCACTTCCAGCCCTTCTAAGAGCACCACAAACCCTCTTCAAAGGCTGCATCTTCCAGATGACTAAGCACAGTTATGTGCCTAGGTGTTTCCCAGGTGCGCTCACAAGCTTCAGCCAACAAAATCCAATTCTGCTAGATAGTCTACTAATATTTACAGAGCAAGTTCAGAACTCCAAAGTATAGCTGTGTTATCCAAACTGCCCCTGACACCAGCTGAACGTTTTACTCCCTGACAATTGGAGTAAGGCAAAATGCTTGCGCTGCTTTTGGAGGAAACATCAAAATCCAGTTCAAAAGAAGAAAAGTGACATAGGAACATATGTACTAGATCAGATCATAATGAGAATAGGAAATGCTTTGGGAAGAGTGTAAGAACAAGGGAAATATAAAGATATGCCTTCCCAGGCTCCAGCTATTTGTGACTCAGGGACTTCTTGACGTAGAAGTCACTATCTTGGTATTTAAGAAAGCCTATTCAAACACGTAGCATACTTGGAGTTTCATTCTACTGTGGAAAACACTCACCGAAAGCAGCTGACGTTTGATGTGGAGAGCAGGAAGACATGCAATGTCACGCAGTGCTGTGCAGTGTCCTTGGGGCTCTCATCTGCTGTCCCTTGGTGTCCCCACGTTACCTGGACACCAGCAGCACAGCAGAATTCTCAGATTTGTGATGTCATCTCTGAACATCACAAACCAATGTCGTAAGACAAGTCAAAAGGAAAAGTCTCTCTCGCACTCGGAATGCTATATTAGGCATCTAAGAAACTGTAAAATTAAGGAATTAATCATTAGTATGGGAAACGTCAATGCCATGAGTGGTTATATTGTATTTATGGAGAATTAATTTGTCCAATCCTGTAAAAAGTAGGAACACCAAGCTCCTCTGCTGAGGTTTTATACCAAGGCAGAAAGGTATGTTTAGAAATTGCTCATTAGGGATATAATCCATCCCAAAAAAGCCTGAGCACAAAGCTTTTATACCAAACACAAACCACATAAGCCCCTTTGCGTGTACATCTTTGTGAGGTTTAGGTGATCCAAAGGCTTTGCACTGGCACCCAGCTGACTCCCTCCTTGATGACCCAGCGCTTAAAACTCAAGCAGTGCAGAAAATTCTTTTCAACAAGTTGTCAACAGAGGGGGCTTTGAGGAGGAATTAGTCTGCAGTTCATTACTGGTTTTGTTTTGTTTGATACTTTAAAAACCCATTTAAAAACCAGAGTTCCTGCAGTGAGGAAGAGACCGAATCTGCCTTAAAGGTGAAGGTAGAAGCCATTTGAATGTTGCACAAAGGGAGGGCATGGAAGGAAGCAAGGACAAAAACATAAGCGAGGAGGAGAAACTTGGCGTGGAAGGGAAGCGCAGGAGTTACCGCAGGCATTTGTAAAGTTGTTGACAGGTTTAGAGTGCCTCGAACCCACTCAATACTGGCCCATGGAGGGAACCGCAAGGGCAACCAGGGTTGGAAAGACTTTACAACATTTTTGATGATTGCTGTGCTTTGAGGAAAACACCAAGCCAGGAGGGCAATGGTAGCTGAGGAGTGGGATTCCCAGGGCTGCTTCTCAGGTGTAATCCACCCCCTTTCCTCCAAACCACCCACCTCTGAAACAAATCCCTGCTCTCCTAAGGAGCTGCACGGTGCCAGAGCAACGGGAAGGAGTCACAAGTTACCTCCCACAGCAGGAACAGAGAGGTGGAAAGAGGTAAAAAGGAAACAGCAAAACATCCAGAGAAAGAGGAACAAAAGACAAGAAAGAGAGGAGAATCTCATGGCAGGAAAAAAAGCAGAAACGTAAAAAGAAAGGTTTAGAAAAGAGCAGGATGTTGAAATCAAGAAGCAATTAAAATAATCAGTGCCAAAATGCCTGGAGACTAGCCCAGAGCTTTGGCAGGAGGACAGCCCACTGGCAGAATCTACATCAGGAATAACTTTTTCACCAGGGCCTTTTTATTATTCAAAATACAGCAGTTTTGAAGCTGGAAAAGAAGAGTAGAAAGTACTTAAGTGCTTTGTTAACAGCCTCCAGAGATAGCTCATGAAGATACAAACTCAAAAACTTCTAGAAAAACTACAAAGCCTCACCTGAAGGGTGACACTGAGCATTTGCCGCAGCAAGGGAAACATCCCACCACTCGAAACACTGTTTTACCAGCCCATAACCCATTCTCCCTGCCTACACGGACCGCGGCATGACATCCAGAGAGCAGTTTCTTTCAGTTATTTTTAGCTTTACGAGAAAAATGGTGAGCTTTGACAAATGAAATATTTGTCTTGATTTGAGCCGGCAAGGAGATCCCCCAGTTCCTGGACTTCGCCACTTCTCCAGTTGGGTGAGGGACACGGGGCTGCCCACATGGCACACCAAGCTAAGCAAGTCAGGATTTTGAGGTGTGCATCTCTGAAATGTCACTGCTTAAGCCAAATGTGCTGCATCCTGAGTGTGGGGCACAGGAAGGGAACACACCAGAGGCAGAGGAGGGCAGGGAGCTCCCCGGCAAATCCACACTCTCCTGCCTCATCAGAGACCGGGGACAAGAAAATTCAGGTGCAAAGTGATGTATCTGAAGGAAACACAGAAGTGGCTGAGTTGGGGAAGAATGTTAACGTTCACACTTTTGTGTCGCCAGTCGTGCAGCATTTAAAATCCTGTTCTCCTGCACATGCTTACACACAGATGAGATGGGAAACATCAGACTTTAAAGTTCCCCACCTAACCCATTCCAGCCTGGCTACGTAATGGAAACTCCAATGCCTGCAGCTTCTTCAGCTATTTCAGCCAGCCTGCACACAGCCTGTCCCATGGACAGCTTTTTATCCTGTTCCTGCTTTCAGAGCCCACCTCCTCACTCCCTCAGGTGCTAATTATAGCAACAGATATAACTCAGCAGTTTGTTGGTGCAATTTAACTGCTGAAAATCAGAGACTGGTGCTGTGCTCCACAGCCTACCAGTGATCCAAAGCTGAGGGATTTGAATTACAGGGAATCTTTTTTTCACACTAACCTAAGGATAGGCTGTATAACATGACTTATTTTTTCCCTACATATTACAGCCATTCTTGATTGTCAAGCATCCAGCAGGAGCACAGCTCATTCCTGTGCCCAGGCAACTGCTGATGCCGGGGAGCTCCTGCTGCCATCAGTCACTGTCCCCACCTGTCCCATCTCATATGGCTTGTGACAATAATAGACATCAACGTTTCCAAGACCCAAACTCACTCTTTATATGGGGGTAACACAATAAGCCCAGGCTGCATCGGTCACTGCCTTTCCAGAGAGTTCCTCGCTTCTTGTGCATGAGACAAAATGCTAAAAATAACACAGTGTGAATAGTAAAAATAAGCAAAATACCTGTCAGAGGGGTCACTTCCTTCTCCAGCTGAAATCAAGATCTCTGAGCAGCTTTATGACACATAGTGTATTAGGGCCTGATACAAAAGCTTGCACTGACGGCTCTGGGGCGCATCCTACCTGCCCGCATGCTTTTACGGCCTTGTTCAACAGAGGCAAATTCTTTCCCTGCCTTTTCTTGGCTGAGCTAGATGGACTGCTGGATTCCCTTTGCCATCTTGATAATGTTATCTGGTTTCCTGTCCTCCCCATCTCCCCTGCCATTTTCCTTTTACAGGTTGATACCAAATAACTCTTCCCTTCACTAAGGCTAGGGAACACACAGAAGCACTGCTGATACTAGAAATTCGTACCATTATATACCATATATACATTCGTACCATGCTATATGGGTAAACACCACCATGTTTACCCATATAGCAAACTGCAGCCTAGTTTTGCCAAAGCCAGCAACAACAGGATGGATGAGCACAGCCAGTAATGAAGCGGCCCAGGTCCTGCCGAGGGCAAGGGAGAAAAGGGCAGGGTTGGGAGCTGCGAGAGGAGACAAGGAAGCATGCAAAGAGACAGGGTAGGAGCCCTGTCACTGCCCTCTTGGATGGTTAGATACTGGAAAAGTTCAAAATAGATCTTGTTTAGTGACTTCTTTCTTTAATGCAATTTGCCCAGACAATGGCTAAACCTCTACAGGCTAATGCAGGAAATCAACTGAAAAACCTCCCTTTAGAAACACTTGCCAGACTCTTTGGAAAAGCACAAACCCCTCCCCTCTCCATGGGTCTTGGTTAATCCACAAGGTCCAGTTCGAAGCTTTCTCCAAGGAACGCCAATCTACATTTCACATGCACGCGGCACAGCTGCCTTCTACCAGCTAAAAACTCACCGCTCAACTTGACTCACTTGACTCTGAATATCTACTGCTACTGGATTTAATGACTCCAATCCAATATTTGGCTTTTAATGATATACTATTTGCTTGTCACTTGCCAAAACAGCAGCTCCCTCCCACTTTCCTACAATAAAACAATCCAAACTGTTGGTGCTGACAATAGAGCTAATATTTACAATTAATCGCTGAAAATATTTTAAGTTTTGTGGATCCTGCAGTGAAAGACGACAATTACAGATAAATTTACAATGTAAGATGTGAGTCACAATAGACAAAATTCCTTGGAGATCTGGTATCTACAGATATTTAAATAATTCTGTAAATCATATAGACATTGCACATGCAGAAGCTCTTTTAAAATAGTTGATAAAATGATTCCTGCCTCACGCAGGGGAAAATGGATACAGCAGAGTGAAGCTGTATTCCTCTTCAACCCTGCACAGGCGCCAAGGCTGATGTTGGGTGATTTATCATCCCACACACTTGCTAAAACTCCTTCAGAAGACAGTAGCAGTATGTACTCAGTTAGGCTGGCCACACTTTCTTTTTTCTTTGGGCTTTAGAAATGAAAAATGTCTTTTTGAACAGTACCTTTCAGGGAAAAAGGACATACAGGGTTCAAGAGGTTTTAATGGAGAGTGAATTTGAATTCTCCTTCTTGCCCTCTTTTCCACCAGAGAAGGAAGATGTCAAAACATGTTTTGTGTTTTACACCAAATACTGTATTAGCTGTAATAAAAAATAAATGATCGCCAAAGTTTCATCATATTTTTTAAAGTTTTTGGTACATTTTTATGATCTGTATTAATAGTTCAAAAGGACAAAACCGTGTCCTACTTCTGCCTGCCACCCTTGCAGAGAAGGAGATGTCCTATTTGGCTTTAAAGGAACTTGTGGAGGCTGCTAGAGGGGAAGCTCTTAAACAAAATTTGTTTCTACCCAGAGAACAAGGGGCATACCATTTCTTGTTATACAAGCCTCTTCCTTGCTTTCTAGCTACTGTTGTTGCAATATCCCTGAAAAATCAGATCCGTGGGGCCCCATGCACCCTCCCTGAGCAAGAGAGGGTTTCCTTTGCTTGAAATGTGAATACATTTCTGAGCTGGCTGCTAAATAAGGGCCCTGTATTTCTTACATAGCCATAAGTGACAGTGATGGAATATGGCAATTTGGGCTGATCAACAGGGAATGGGATGCTGCTTTTCAGGGCAGGTGCCAGGAGAGCCCTTGGTGGGTGCTGAGAAGCCCCCGTGCGGTGGGGTACGGGCAGGGAGCAGCTGGTGAGCCTGGGCGGGCAGGGGTGCACTATGGACCCGCTTCCAGGGAGGTGGCAAGAGAAAAATCCCTTCCCGGCCCTCTGCAAAGACTTGGAAGAAGCTGCAGACTGAGGCTTTGATTCCACTCCTCTAAGTAGGTTACGGCCCCCAAGGGGAGCAAAAGCCTGTAAATTAACCTGTATGCTCATCTTCTCTCTGCCCACCCGCAATACCAAAGTGTGCAGAATAAATGGGAAGAGACTCACTGAAGAGATCTGCACCCGCAGCACAGCCTGCCCCAAATCCTCCAGGCTGAATCAAGCTCCACAAGATTTGGTAAGTTCCTGGGCAATTAGTTCATGCTTTCCAACTTTTCTCCTGGACTCAGAGGATGCTATGAAAGGCAGGCTAACGTTTTTCCTATACTTGCTGAAGTTTAAAAGCTGAGGCTCAGGGAAAACAAGACAGGTGCCAGTTTGAGATGTTCAAATTGAGCATCCTGCATATGTTCCAGCTGGGAAAGGAGGAGATCTCGGGGGCTGGATTTTACAAATTCGCATTTCTGTTTTATGGAGGTGTTAAGGGTGACTAATTAGAGTGCTGCAAAAATAAAGCTATCCAACTTATTTACTGTGTTCCCCTACATTGCCGTGTGTCAGCAGGTTTAAGCACCCAAGACCGATAAATCGCTTCTGTAATGTGATGTCAACAGCAAACTGCATTACAGCGAACATCAACAGAAAACAGTAACACAAGCGGTTTTCCTCACACTTGTGAGCAGATCCATTCTGTAAATATCTCCTTTCCTACTGCAGTTCAATTAGCATCTCTAAGATGGAAGTAGAAGGCAGGTGAAAACTCATCTCTGGTTTGAGACTGAACTTATTTACAGGAATTTCAAACCTCTACTGTTGTTCCTCTAAATTACCTTTAGTTCTGCAAATATCTTACTTCTGCTTTAGGTTCTCTGGTTCAAAGCTACACAAGCCTGCAGAGACTCCAGGCATGTGCACTCAAGCTGCATGCTCCAGGAGTGCATGTCCCAGAAATGCATATGCATGAAACGAAGAACCAAACAGCAGGGGAAAGTGTTTTGCTCCATTTTCTGGAATACCTACAATGAAAACAGAGGAGGGAAAGAGACAATTCTGGCAGCATTTCCACATTTATCCAGACCATGAAATGCAAATCAATTTGAGGCTCTCTTACTAGTATAAGAAACATTCTGTTAACAAATGGGTTGGTCTCTGGGAACCAGCCCTAGAAACCACCTCAATATTAACTTTGGCAGAATTTAAGTCATACTCTGCTGTCTTTTCCAGCACAGACGCTAACACCTCTATCTGTCTAGTCTGAGCTGCTCTCTCCTCGCTGCAGGTTCCTTAACACCACCTCTCACAGCAGCGAACAGGTCAAAATCCAGAATGCTGTATGAAAGATCACACTCAGAAAATCAAGAAAACAGGAGCAAAATAGAAAATTTGCTTTAGTTTACCCTGCCACTTAGCTTGAGGTAATGTCAACTTGACTAGGGATACATTGCCCTGCATCAGAACAAGGAGACATTTCAAAATGCACAGAGAATTTAAAACATAAGGATTTGAGCAGTTACTGCTGAGTTCTGTTCCCTCTGTACAATATTTTATGGCAAACAGCACAGAGAGATCTCAGGAAGGTGATGCCGATTTCCATGCACATGTGGCCCAGCCCAGCTCTGCAGGTTCCCGGCTTTCTCTGTCCATTCCCGAACACACTCAAACATTCCCACTTGTTGATGACCACGAGTGTTCTCATTGCTGCCCTACATCCACTGTCCACAACTATTCCTGATCTCAAAATATCACTGCAAGAAATCCCTTACCCTGTGCGAGAGGCATCTCCTCCTCCAGCTGCCGAGCGTGGTCTGGGAGCCTGCCTCACCCACCTTCCAGGACACCTCACTTGTCCCTCCAGACGTGGTATGGCACTGCGCAGCCCCTTACCACACCTGACAGGTAGCAACAGGAGATGGTCAAGCTGTTCCACTGCAATGTGGAATCCACCAGTATTACAAGAGCAACCACACTGTCCCGAGCTCCTTTAACTATCAAGGATTAAACTGGTTCCTTCTTTTCTATCTGCATATCCACTAAAAGAGTTCCTGAACCCAAGACGTGAAGAGAAAATTATCTCTCCTGAACTGCTGGAAAGGGTCACAGCTCCCATCATGGGCTGGGGAACAAGTGCTGGGAAGAGACCTATGCCTGTAGCTATCTCAAAATCATGTAGCCTGTCCACAGCCCTGTCAGCCTCTTGAAGTGCAGCCCTGAAACCACCAGCAACATCAAATCTACTAGTTGCTGGCAGAGAGCAAAGCAGGTGGTGACACTACAGAAGACAGTGACTCTAAGACACACTCTTCAGAAGTGGCATTTGTTATTCCAGCCATCCCATTGCTGACATGTAACATCAGTGGCTACCAGCTGAGTAAGACCAGGAGCATTGCTCCACAAAGAAAAGCTTCTGCAGGTGAATTCTGTCAGACTAGCTGCTTGGTCAAACTTGCCCTTAGACACTGCCAACAGCCACAGGGAACTCCTGAGCCAAACGCCCTGTCCACAGCAGATCCACAAGCACAACCCCTACCTTGGATGGTACTCAGCAGGGCGGGTCTCTGTGCTGTCTGACAGCACTCACTCAGCTGGAAAACAGCACTCACAACATGAATGATGCGTTAGCTTTGACCTCCCATTCTCCTAAATCTCACGTGCTTGGGAGCTATCTCATAACGCTTAAGAAAATGCAATAAAACTAAATCACGGCAAGCAGGCAAGTGACAAGCAATTAACTTAGGCAAAACTCTACAGCTATAAGAGTTATCAGACAAAAAAGGACAGCAGGCTGGGGAGGATGACCAAGGGTGCCGAAGTGCTGTGGCTTGGATGCATCACCTCCCCAAACTGCAGACCAGCAAATTCAGAGCTGCGGGTGCAGTGGAGACATAGACCTGGGGAAAGGGAAAGCACAGGCAGAATCAGATCTCCTGCAGTATCGTCCCCACCTCATCCTGCCTCGGGAGTTTGATTTATAGGGAAATGAAGGTCTTTAAACAGATTGCTTTATGGTCAGGTTAACAGGACAGAAACACAGCCATTAAGTAAATGAGCACGATTTGTGTGGGCTTCTGCAGGGAAGCACCTCTTCACAGAAACGCAGGGAGATGATCAAAGGCTCGCTCCTCGCTTTTTGCTCTTTCAGGAATTCAGTAGAGTTTGGAATGTTCTTGCTGGTGGAAAACATTACCAGATATGCACATGCCTCCAGTATTTGCTTATAGTTGTTTAGCTATTTTTACACACGCAATTCAGGCATATTAACTGAAAATACAGGGCCTGACTATAAACTATATCGAGCATTTTAGGGCACTGGTCAGGAGCATGTCCCTCAGAAATGCCAGATGCAATACTAAAGCAAAGCAGCAAAGCTGCACCTGCACATCCCAGCTCTGCCAGGGCCATTGGCTTGGCCTCAGCTCCGGCACTGCTGCCCGAGGGGAAAGCCAGGGGAAATCAGCAGCGCAGCGGGATGAAGGAGAAGCAGCAAGGCAGAAAAGGGGAGGCTTTGTGTTTTCTGAGGCATCAGAGCCTGAGATGTCAGAGTCAGCATGGGGATCATGGGGCTGAGTTGCAGACTTCACACCCCAGCAGCTTCACACAGCTGTCTGTCCGGTTTTTTGTCCAGTTTTCAGCCTGGAGAAGAGAAGGCTCCAGGGAGGCCTCATAGCAGCCTGCCAGTACTTACAGGGGGGCTGTGGGATAGATGGGGAGGGACTCTCAATCAGGGAACGTAGCAATAGGATGAGGGGTAACAGTTTTAAACTGACAGAGGGGAGATTCAGATTAGATATCAGGAAGAAATTCTTTACTCTGAGGGTGGTGAGCCCCTGGCCCAGGTTGCCCAGAGAAGCTGTGGCTGCCCCATCCCTGGAGGGGTTCAAGGCCAGGTTGGACGGGGCTTGGAGCAACCTGGGCTGGTGGGAGGTGTCCCTGCCCAGGGCAGGGGGGGGCACTGGGGGCGGCTTTAAGGTCCCTTCCAACCCAAACCATTCTATGATTCTATGATCCAGATGGAGGTTAAGAACATTCAGCAGCTAATTCCCCACTATCAATAATTTCCAGGCCAAAACTCTAAAGGGACACAGTTTCGCTAAAAACAATACAAAGAGATGTGAGAAAATACATTCCAAGTCCAAGCATTTCCAAAGTTTCCAAAACATCTCACAAACTCCGCAGGGTAAAGGAAAGTTTCCAGTTTAGACCAAACTTGTAAATCTAACAACTAATTTGCTTTGGAGGTTTTACAAACCAGTAGTACACAGAACACGAGAGGGCTTTGCTCCAACAGATACAGCACCACATTTTAACTTGCACGCCATTCAGCTGCATCTGAGCTGTGGATGACTTTCAAAATGGCACATCGCTGTGCTCTCTCTTGTGCGCCGCTGAACAGCAGCAGCAACCAGCACCCGAGGAAGGCACACAGCGCTCTGACCTCCTGCACCGAAGAACTTTCGAACTGCAAGTACTTTACCTCCATCAATAGTCAGGGCAGAGGAAAGAGAAAGGCAGCATCAGCTAAAAAAAATGCAAATGTAGCCACATAAAGTGCTGTAGCTGATGGCATTGCCCAGAAAATGCCTGATCAGAAAATTCCCTTTGTTTGACAGGGTACTTTCCTGGAGGGCTGCGATGAGACACGTGCAGCCCAGTGCTCCACTAGTGATTAGAAATGATAGGACAGGAGCTCAGCTGTAGTGTCCTCACTCCTGCCAAGTAGTGGATGCCAAATTGCTATTGGAAGTAGCCCCTTTTGATGCCTTAAAGCTCAGGAAATGAAAGGCACTTTCCTGAAAGAGCAGTCTCTGGTTGGCTTTCTGTCCCAGCACCAAACCTGCTCCATGTGCAGGTCCAGCCGCTGCCTACACAAACAGGAATGGATCTTGTGGGACCAGATTTCCTTTGCAGAACTGCTCCCACTTGCCTTTGCCCATCACTCAGTACACACAAATGTCCACCCAGGCAGGATTTGCCTAATGCAGCTCTTTGTCTAGATGCCTGCAGCCTGGCTAATTCTGCATGCACAGGACTGCAAACTAGACCTTCTGTCAGCTCACACGTTAAAATATTAGATAAAAACAAACATCGTGTTACAGGGATTCAGATCCCCACACGGACATGCTTTCAGTTCCTGGGGCGCTAGTATCACAGTTTGGGGTCACATCTGACTCTCCCAGCGAAGCATGTAAACTAGTGTGCCAATTCAATTACTCTGCTTTATTAGGATTAGCAGGCAGCAATCCTCCCTCCACCAACATGAAAGTTTCCTGATCCCGTTTTCTCTTTCCATGAGCTGCTCCCAGTTCAGACAGCAACGTGCAAGCCCGTCGAACTGTAAGGATTAAGAGTGCAAGTGGGTACTGACGCTCCCCCTCTGCATCACGGGGTTCACCTGCATGGGATGAAACAGTTTTCCTAAGGGAAATTGTCCTTCCCTGCAGATGCCAGATTGGCTCCCAACATTTTGCAACCAGGGAGCTAATGGCGATTTCTTTCCCAGGGCTGCATGCGTACCCTACAGAGAACAAGCCTCAACTTACACAGTTTGTGAGGTGAAATCAGGAGCCTTGCCTGAGCTTTCAGCTGATAATAAAAAAAAAATCTACAGGGCTGATGTGTAGCATCGCTCACTAGAAGGAAACAGCAGCAGCCTGGGAAAACGTACCTGGGAGCTCAGCCCCAAGCTGCAGGCAGGCAAAGTTAGAACCATTGTCAAAACATGTGAACTCCGCTTCTGGAACCGTGCCCTAACTGGCTACATCTTGTGAACATCCATATTTTCCTGCATATAAATTTGACAGGCAGAAACATTTATTTTGTTAGAGCACTAAAAGCCCCTGATGTTCAGTACTGATCACTGTAATTTGGTTCCCCTGTTCCGAGGTGACACTCTCCCTTTTCCACCTAAGGACTCTTCAAGCAAAATGATGCAGGCATCGCTCGGGTTTCCTAGAAACCTGCCTCCAGCAGCACAACACGTATATACCCTCACAATCATGTTCTCCATTAGCTGTCCTCAGCCACAATATAAAATGTCCTGCACTCACCCATTGGCTTTTAGAGCCCGTAGCTGTGGCCATCTACGGAAATTCTGGGCGCTTCCCAATCAGCTGCCCACAGAACGAGCACGGGGGGAGGAGGGTTTATGTGGAGCAAGAGGAAAGCAAACACTGGTGTGTGTGAAGAGCTGCAGTTGTTGAATATGTCAAGAAAGTAATGTTTAGATTGAGGAAAGCCAAACAGATGTAGCAAAGCTCTGCCAGGAAAGGATGTCTCTGTTACTCAGTTCATGTCCTCCTTGAAACTTGCCTGCATCGCAGCCAGGCCAGCTCCCCTCCTTCCTGGGCTACCTCCCTCAGCCCGCCTGCAGGTAGGAGCTCAGCATCCCAGGGAAGTTCTGCTGTCCTGCGTCTATCTGCGGCACACAGTCCTTCCCTGCCTCCCCGCCAGCCACCCTTACTGCCTCTGAACCTCCCCTCGTGCCTGCTGTGGGTGTTTAAACTCTTCAGACAAGCCCCACCATACCCTCCCAATCCCAAGCAGCGCCAGCACGACTTACATGCCCATTTTCCTGAACACGGTTAGAAATTAACTGACAACTCTCAGGATCATTTTCAGTCTGGACCAAAGACATCACCGCACAGTGACAGACACAAACACAGAGTGGCAATATCTGGGTACAGCTTCATTCATTTTTGACTCGCCTATCTTGAAAATGTGGATACAGCTCACACTTTTAATCATTTTTCATTTGTTAAGTACAATCCATCTTACAATAATAATTGTAGCCCTTCCCTCTGGCATCTCAGAATGAATAAAATGGGAAAACTTAAATACCTTGCTTGGAACCTTAAACATATTTTAGTTAGAAATGCTGCTGTGGTACCAATATAGCTCTAACCTGTGTTTCCCAGTTAGTAAGACCCCTGCCGTGCATTTTGGTACCGTCCTGCAGTGGAGGATACAGGGTGCCTACAGCATCCTGCACCTGCTGGGAAACACCTTGCAGAGAGAAATGCAGAAGCTTCTTACCTTGCAGATAGACATGATGTGAGCAGCGACATGACCCACAGACCGTGAGCAGGTACCCAAGCTTTCTGCCTCACTGTGCCATTCAGTTCTCTAGGTAATGATTTTGAACAAGAAACATGACATAAATACCCAGGGCTGTCCCCCGCCGCAATGGAGGAAGTACTTTAGCAGTTACACTTCTCTATTGGCATCTAAAACTATAATGAAATTATGAGCCAATAAAATGTTTGGAAAGTTTTGGTGAATAAACACAATTAATACCAATTTTGATTAATTTTCAACTAAAAAAAACTAACACTGCTTAATTTTTGAAAAACTGGTAAATCTTTAGGGGTTTTAATAAATCTTAAATAAATATCAAAATAAACATTTTGATTGTAGCTCTATAAGTGGAGAAATAAAACATTTGTATTTTTCCCCTCACATTTGACCAAAATGAGTTTATAACTTGCTTTGGTTGACCTAGGTCTGCTTTTTTATAGCTAAGTTTTTCCTCAAAAAATTTGTACAACCCTAACTGACTCCTGTTTACATATTTGGTGACGTTAACCACTGTAAAGCTAGGAATTGAGAAAAATCTCTGCTAATTATTACGTTCCAAGCTTTCACATCTACAGCAGTAAATATTTTCAGTTGCAAAAATCCAGATGCTTCCTGGTGCCCATGGCAAACATCAAATATCCAGCAACTCACACTGGGAAAGCTGATAATGATAAAGGTTGGAAGATTACCAAGGCTGGAAGTTAAAAGTTAGAAAATATTTTCTTTTTTACCCTTTTGGATTACTGTGGAACAAAAGGAAACTTCAAAGCACCGCAGCCTACTGGCATGCAAAGCTGAAGTCTCTAATCACCTCTTTTGTGGTGTGATTTCATGGCTCTGCGTGGATGTGCTGCAATTTGAGTGGCACATAGTACCATACCCAAGGGCAGGAAATAAGCACGCATGTGTGCTATAACATATAACACACTACTATAATGTACATTCCTCCATCCATTTTTCTTTATTCCAAACCTCCAAGCTGGGTCCGACTGCAGTATTTAGGCAGGCACTGTATGGCTGTAGGAAGCAATCAGGGACACACGTAGCTTATTTTAATTTAATCAGTGCTATCCACTCTTAAGACCAGCTATTTGAAATCACTCTACCTTGCTGCCAGGAGCTGTATTTAAAGGGAAGCAAGCAGGAAACAAGGCAAGAGGCAAGGGAAGAGCTAGCAACTGCGTAGGAGCTGAAGAAATTTTGGCTGAAAATTGGAGGAGTGGGGAATAGAAGCAGCCACAAGTCCATTAGTCCTACCTAGCTCCAAGAAAACCCCTCACCCGTGTGAGCTCTGGCACAGGGTTGCTGAGGACAGGGGAAAGTGGGGTGCAAAGAGCTCCCTTCACCTCTGTGCCACCCATCGCAGGCATGTCCCAGCCATATGGCCGGCATTTTTGGCTACTGTAACACCGAGCAGCCTCCCGTGCACCTCTTTGCCCTTTGGAGAAACTGAAGTGTTTCACGCAAAGCAGCATATTCTGACGAACACTTACTGGTCATCACAATTTCTCTAAATTGCTTCTGATTGAGTGCTTACATGAAACAGTTCTGTTGCCGAGTGCTGTTTTGTACACCCATTACAAAGACAATTGCCTAGAAAAAACTGCCTGTCAAACCCTCAGTTTGCAGTGCAGGCAGCCCACCACGTCCCTGACCTGCCAGACTGTATCAGATGACGATCAGAAAAGACTAGGGAGAGAAAATGAGATGTCAGGATTGTGTATCGGCTCTTTGGCACAGCCAGCAGAAACCAAATCACCATTTCTTCCATTCCCTCAAGCGCCTGCAGGCACAGGTCTCCAACCAGAGGGAAGGATGCCATCCTTGCGCTAGAAGGAAAATGGGTGGGGAACTGCGATCTCCTCTCTTTTAACAAAATACCCAGGACAGGAGGCTGTACGGTCAGAGTCTTCAGGACACACACATTCATTCAACAACAGCGGCAAGCTGCCAAGGTTCTTTGAGGAGCAGAAGAAAAAGAAGGGCAACTTTCAAAGCTTTTCTTTCTGCCAAACCTGAACAGATTTTTGAGGGATAAAGGCAAGTCGGTCGCTTTTCCCGGATGAATTTCAAAGGCCAACTGAGAATAAAGCTGCCATAAACAGCCTACAAAAAGTTATTTTGTAATGGTATGTACTGGGCAAAGTAAATACCAGGGCAGATCTCCTGTCCAAATCTATCATCTCCATTCTGCAGCCACAGGTCTAGGGCTGAACAGGACCGATTCCTTGAAACACTACTGAGCTGCTTTTTGTCCTTTTGAGCAGAGAAGCAGGTTGTTCTAGCCCAGGGAACTGAAAGGGCACAGCTATAGCCAGCAATCTTAGGAGCTCAGGCCAGTCAGATATTCTTATGAATACTGATGAGTCAAGCAATGCTGAGTGGTTTCCTGTTAAGTAAAACACTTGAAAATACAGCTGATCAGACACAAAATCTGATGGGTTTGGACAATAAGCCATTTCAAAGCAAACTTTCCTTCAAAACAAAGTATAGAAATTGGTCACCATAAAACTGAGGCAACTGACGTTTCATGCAAATTGAATTCCTGCTGTTACCTCTTGCAAAATAGAACAACTGTACCAGGCTCCTCTTGATATTTTAGGTTTGGGTGGCATTAGATCAAAGTACAGTTTCTCACATTCAACAGACTGGGATTCCCACCTGAAAGCGGTGCTGCTTTCTGCTGGTGTGCTCAGGGTAAGAGCTGAGGCTTGGAGCTCTAAGGCCAACATGATTCAGATACTGAAAAATATTTGAGTTATTTCACTTTCACTGGGGGGAGAGGGGTGTAGAGAAAAGAAAGAGCAAAACATAGCTTATCCCTTATTCCACAATTTTCCTTTTCTACTAGAATTGAATTTGCTGACAAATGGCAGTGTAACCATTCCCACTGCACACTACCACAGAGGTAGAGAAAGCAGTCAAAACAAGAATTCCCCCTGCTTTAGCAATCTGCTAATCCGAACGTTTCCATGACGAATATGGAAATGGCTGATTCTAGCCACAAATTTGGTCATGATTGGCTGCAGACTGTAAAAACACATTAAAAAAAAAAAATTCTATTTCTGCAGCAAGTTGAATCCAGAGATGCATTTGTGTGTGCATTATCTGCTATGTTGGGCCTCTGCCTTTTAGTTGTGGTTTGGGTTTTTTTTTTTTCCCCTAACTCATTTATTGTTTTATTGCTTATGTTTGCTGGAGGACATACAAGCAACTTGAAATTCTCAAGCTCATCTTAATCTTGTATCTAAGCACTAACTGTTAACGTACTAAAAGAGGACCAAGCACTCCTCTCGGCTTCATGGACCATACTGAGCTCTTCACATTTCTTCCTGTTCTCAGTCCCAAGTCCTTACACGTTTAGGGTTTTTAAAGCAACAACTAATCCCAGAGCCAGAGGATGGATGAGGCTGGAAGGGACCTCGGAAGATTGTTTCATCCAGACTCCTCCTCAAGGCAGGGTTAACCCCAGCAGGTTGCTCAGCACTGTGTCCAGCTGGGATCTGAGTATCTCCAAGGATGGAGAATCCACTGTCCCTCTCGGCAGCCTGTTCCAGTGTCCAATCACCCTCATGGTATTTTTTTTTCTTTATATTTAAGTGGAATTTCTAGTATTTCAATTTGTGCCTATTGCCCCTTGTCCTGTCATTGGGCACCACTGGGAAAAGCCTGTCTCTGTCACCTCTACTCCCCCCATCAGGTATTTACACATGCTGATGAGGTCCTCCTGAGCCTCCTCTGCTGCAGGCTGGACAGTCCTAGCTTTCTGCCTCTCCCTGTAAATTAGATGCTCTAATTGTTTAATATTCCTCATGGCCCCTCTGTGGACTCAATCCCCATCTCTCCTGTACAGGGGAGCCCAGCACCTGACCCGGCAGTGTGGATCCCACCAGTGCTGTGCAGAGGACAAGCATCACCTCCCTCGACCTGCTGGAGATGCTCTGCCTAATGCAGCCCAGGAGGCTGCTGGCTGCCCTTGCTGTGGGGACACATTGCTGCCTTATGGCCAGCTTGTCCCCTAGGACCTCAGCCGGGCTCCATCAGGACCCCAGGGACACTATGCAGCTTTGCTGGTCTGAGATACAAGCGAATATTTTACTAGGCCAACTCGGAATGCTGGAAAAGGCAGACAAGAAGAATCCCAACAGTGAATGAAGTTAAAATGCCATCCACTGAGGAGATCAGAGGAAACAATTTCTAATGAAACGTACAAATAATCTGTGTCACTGCCCCAAGCCACTACTGATACAAACAGCACAAATCTCAGAGACACTCCAGTGAACAGCGAAAGCTTCTGCAGCTTTACTGATAGGATTGCAAATGTAAGGAGTAGAAATCTTCATCCCACAGGACAGGGCGCATGGCTCATAACCTGCCTAGACAAAATGGCCAATTATATTGGATTAAGTTTTCACATTCAAGACAAACAAATTATCTCCTCTCCTCTTCTACAAGCCCACAACACTGTCCGCTCCCAGAGAAAAGGTCTTGCACTTGATGGACCACTGCTCCCAACTTTAAGGCAATTTCTGCGCTACTCCTCCCTTTATTGATTCAGGCTCCCCATTTTCATTAAAACAATAAACTAAATCTTGTACTCTCAAACAGTGCTACAAAATACCTTCTCAGCTTTGCAGCTCGCAGCTGGAAGAACTGAACCAGCCACCGGTCCCCCTGCCAGTGCCCCAGAGCCGGCCACAAGCGCGGTGCGAGCGGGAGCAGTACAAGTGGAGCCTTATCCTGCTCTAAAGCTAGAAGGGTTGAGCACGGGCCACTTGAGCCCACTCTGCCAGGATCCATCACATGTTTACCCATCTCTGGAAACTCCTCACTTCAGTTAGACATGACCTGTTTCTTTTACCTGTTCTTAAAACAATATACATGCATGGGTTTTGCTTTTAGTTTATCACACCAAAGATACATGGCTTTAGATACATGTGTGAGCTGCTTAGCTAGAAAGGGCTGTACAAATTGCCTTCAAACGGCTTGGAAGAGCACACATTTACCAAGATGACCATGTATTTGCGGAGGTGGGGATCTAGGCCTACTGTAACTATTTCTTCAAGCTCTTATTTTAGCAGTAGTATTTCACTCCTACATAAACCCTGAAATATTCAAATAAACACACAGATAAATGCAATAAATAACAGTAGACTATAATCTAATAATAAAATAGACAATAAACACTTTATGCTCAATAAAAGATAGACGCAGTGATATCAAACAGAGCAGTTACACCCAGGCATCATTAGCAAGCGTCCTATGGCAGAGAAGGCAATCCCACAGCAAACTGCATCAACAACCACACAGCCAGCACTGGGGCCAGTGATCCATCCCTTCTGCTCAGCACTTGTGTGAGCACATCCAGAGTGTCGCAGCCAGTTTTGGGCTTCTCAGTACAACTCAGATGTGGAAATACTAGAGCATGGTCCAGCAGAGGCCGCCAGGATGGTTGAGAGCTGGAGGAGACGCTGAGGGAACAAGCAGGCGACACTAAGGAATCCATCACATAGCGGTGATTGACTGCTACTAACTGTTTATCTCACAAAGGGAAATTTCAGATTATATTCAAACCCAGCACAAATTAGTGTTTCATTGTTGAGAAGGTGAAGTGCAGTGTAAAACACAGCAAGCAGCCCAGAGGCATGTGAGGCAAACACACCTCTGCCACCCCTGTTTGGAGATCTGCGGGATCCTCTGGGCATCACTCTAGAGGAACATCTGCAACTGTCAGCTAAATCCAGCAGCGTTATTCTGTAATGCTCTTTCCTGCCAGGTAAATAGCGACTAAAAGGTGAGAAATTCTGTACTGGCTTTGAAAATAGCCAAGAAAATCAAAGGAATTTCTTCCAACTTTCTCTCTCCAAACATGTGCTTTACTAACCAGCAACACCACATGGATAACACATCAGAGCTAAGAGGAAATAACTCTAGGAACACAAGTTTTGATAAATATAGCTGGACAATCACTGCCAGCAGGCATCAGCAAGACTGAATCCCACTGTAAATGTTCAAGTGTGTGACCAGATGCTAGGATTTTACTGCTCACGAACTCCAGCAAAAAGCTATTTTTTCCATCCACTAGAGAGTTGAGCCAATCACAAGACAACAAAGTAGCAGAGAACAGATACGTTCAGCCCCAAATGTTCTACATTTAGTGGGAATCAGGTCCAGCTCCCAGGCTTCTGGCAGGTGGAGAAGGCACCCTCACAGCAGCCACCATGCCCAGCGCACCGTGTTCAGCTCTCGTGTACTTCACGGTGCCTGAACACGACTCTCACAGCTTCAGGTGTGACTCAGGGCTTAGACAATTATACAGTTACGCTTGCATTATAAATAATATCATACCCTTCCCAGATGATTGTAAATTATGGTTGCATTATAACAACACAAGAGAGGTGAACTGTAAAGCATGTACATACTCTAACAGGAAATTCTACCCTACCTGTCTTCTGTCAGGAACACAGAATTCTACACTTGCTCACAAACTTGCCACAACCAAATTCCCTGCACAGCCCTTCTCCATTTCTCTTCAGAGTGATTACTTGATGTTTGATGTTTCCTAGGACAATTTTTAATTTAAATTGCTAGAAAATCCATGCCAACGTGCAATTCAGAAGTATATGTATGAACTGAGCACAGATCCAGTTGAAAGAGACCTACCCTAGATATACTGAGAGACTGTTAAATGCAGAGGTTCTGGCAGCGAATATTTCCAAATAGCAGAAAGACTTGCCGAAGTTACAGTCTGTCTTTCTGTTTTCCAAACAATACTAATTCTGTATCGTATACACACACTCCTGACAGTGCTTTCAACTTTCTGCTCAGCAGTAGCCTGGAATTTTTGAATTAACCCTGAAGGAAATTGAGCAAAGCTCAAGCAAACACTACACAAACCTGATTTCCTGAAAAATCAGCATCTCTCAGCCAATATTTATGGATTTAAGGATTGAAATCCCTAGGATTGCGCTTACTTTCTCATGAGCTTCTCCCTCCTCTCCTTCTCCGTGAAAAGATCCTTATTTTTTCCCCCTCTTGATAATCTTTATAAACCCCACATCATTAGTCCTGCACACTTTGTGCTGGATTACTGAATATGCAACACTGACTCCAACAATACTTTCCGAGAAAGAAACCACAAGGCATTGGGAAGAATTTGCTGTGCATCTATATTTTATTCCCTTCTCAAAGGGTTTATAAAGCATGGGATTCGGAAATAAACAGGTCTCTTCTGCAAGTGCTCTGCATATGGAGCCACTGAGTTTCTTTTTCTCATACACGCCTGTACGAAGGATTACAATATTTCAGATGCTTTTCGCCCCCCAAGCCCCTCCACAGCAATTTCCTCATGCCCACACGTTTCCTCCACCACCTCGCATCCCACTCTCCTCTGCAAATTACACCTCACATAAACATTGCTGGGTTACTTGCAAGTGGCACATGTTCATTTTCTCCTCCCTTCCTAATATAAATTTCTCTCCTAGCAAATACACAGAAGAGGCAGGAAAAACAAAACAGGAGGTCTTACCTTTTGATGGTCGTCTTTGTTTCGTTTGTAGAGAAGAGAACGTACCCATTACAGCACCCATTGTAAAAGCTACTTGTGAGTTTTTGGGGAGGATTTATTTTGGCTGGGTTTTTTTTGTTTTTTTTTTAAATTCTTCTCACTCCTCCCCCCCCACCACCACCAGTGAACAAAATAAACGTGAAATGCCCCCAAGAACAAAACAAAACGGAGGAAGTCAAGAGAAGAAAGAAAATAAGAAAGGAGGAGGGAAAAAGCAAAGCACTGCAGCTCAGCGTTCAGCAAGCGTTAAGCTTTGAGGGATTTTTTTTTTTTTTAAGTCAACACACATGCACTGACTCACAGCCGGCTGCACTGTTATTATTCAAAACAGCTCCCCATCAAAATTTAAATGCTAGGTAGATTCCCTCAGACCAGAGCTGGCAGCAGATGCATCAAAATATTTACTGGAGCACAGCCACATAAACACACAGGCTAATTCTTCCTCCCGTTCCCTTATGGCTCCAACCAGCAGCCTGTAGGTCTAGCGAGGGAGCATCGGCGCATCTCTTCCAGTGAATACTAAACTGGAGTCCTGTAGACACGCTGAGGGTCTCGGGGGGAGGGGGAAGCCAGGACTTTGGGCTGGGTACCAATTCGGAATGAATGGAAATCTTCTGAGTGGGAAACGATAGCGAGCGAGGCATCAAAGCCCCAGCTGTGCGGACTGCATGCTCCTGCTAATTAAGAGTCTGCCAGAAAGGTAGGAAGCCACAATTTCTAACAGTCTTCTCAAGCAGCAGAAAAGTCAGGGGAAAATAAGTAAGTGCAATGGGGGAAAACAGAAAATTTCACCACAATCCTTTTCCTGCACATCCTTTCTCACACACCAGAACACATACAGCTGTTAATAACTTCTTTTTCTGCAAAGTATATATGTACATATCGTTCTTAAGACATTAAATCACAAACTGTTGAAACAAAATTCTGCAAATGTCTGGTGGCTCAAAGAAGGTAGAAAATTACTGGCGTTTTTTCCCAATTCTTTCATATTTCAAAAAAAATCAGTTACGCCTCTTGTTATCTCTTCCCAGAAGGTGAAATAGCAAGTGCTCAAGTACATAAAGAGTTAAACATACTGAGGCAGCCATCGGAACCAGAATTAATTTTCTATTTGCACAGGGTAACTGAGATTAAGGCAGCATCTGTGCAAACATTGTATTTGTCTGAAGAAAATCATTCCTACACCAGAGACCAAAGAACCTTGTCTCAACAGGTTTCCCCAGCTTTCCTCTAACTTTGCAGTAAAGATTTCATCAAACGCCGATCCCACAGCCACCAGGATCAGAAGCTGCACAGCATCAGTGTCCCTGGAGGTAAAGCCCCGTGTTACCTTCTGCTCACATGCTGACAGCATTGCTGTCTTCGCATGCCCAGGTGTATTTGCATCCCTTGTGTATGCCAGCAAAGAGCTTTCAATTAGTTGCTAGTCACAAAAGGCATTACACAAAATGCCTTTTTTCTCTCTCTTTTTTTTTTTCTTCTTGTTTTAAAACTCAAAATACAACACATAAACTACTTCTGAGCAACGCTTGAGGCAAAGTCCTGTTGAGATGCCAAAATCCTGAACTGAAATGTATCATTTTGCAGGCAGGTGGAAAGTTCCCAGGACTTGGGGCCCACAGTGTTCTCATGGTGGGGGACCCTGCACTGGCTTGTGCAACACAACTGCCCCCCATACTGCTCCCTCAGGCTGGCCCACAGCTGTGATCCTGCAGCCCATGGGCCAACAGGCTTCTCCAGTCACCCAGATGCACACGGGGGTCCCTCTGACCAAGGTGATCTCCACAGGGCACTGAAAAGCTGCATGAGATTCTTAAGCTCTTTTTTATTTCAGTATTTATATTTATTTTATGAATATTTTATCTGTGTTTACACATTGAAATATTAGGCTACAGTGTGCATGTGGAAAATCACTGCTTTTGATTGCACACAACAAAGGCTGGAAGGTGACCAGAGGCCACGGTAGATGTGCCCTCATGTAACAGTGGCTGCTCCACACTACGGTTGTCAAGATGAGAAACCAGCAGATACGGACGTACCTGGATATATAATTTCTTATGCAAACAGGGAGCAAAGAGAGATAGTGGGACTCCTGTCCAGCAGGCTGGGTTTGCACCCCCTTTGCCACCTCAGTGATACATCAACTGCCCTTACTGGACACGGGTGCCATGACTGAGCCCCCATGGGTCTTGGGGTAGCAGCCGTACTCCTGCAACTGAGCGGTGAGAGGTCACCCCTGGATCAGACCTTCACCAGTGGCTGAGGGCTGTGGTGGTCCTGTCTCCCTGCAGCAGGAGGTCTTGGTGCCATCTCTAGAGTCCTCTATTGGCATCAGGACAGCTAAAGGCATCCTACCACCAAAAGCAACAGCTGCCATTGGCACACTGTGCTACCCTGTCCTCTGCTCCCTGGCATGATGTCTCCAAGATGTCAAAAAGGGAAACTTCCTCAGTGTAGACAAAGTTGTTACTAGCAAAAGTCAATGACCCACAGCTCCCGTCATGTTGTCCACTTGCAAAGCCACATGTCAGTTGACTCATGCACTGGGAAAAACAGTACTGTATACCTAAAAGCTCCACAGTAAATGGTTCCAAAGACCTACACAGATTATCATAGAATCATTTAGGTTAAAAAAGATTTTTAACATCAAGTCCAACTGTAAACCTAACACTGACAAGTCCACCACTAAACCATGTCCCTAAGCACCACGTCCTACATGTCTTTTAAATACCTCCAGGGATGGTGACTCCACCACTTTTCTGGGCAGCCTGTTCTGATGCTTGATAACCCTTTCGGTGAAGAAATTTTTCCTAATAGCCAGTCTAAACATCCCCCTCACAACTTGAGGCCATTTCCTCTCATTCCTGTCACTTGTTACTTGGGAAAAGAGACTAACACCCACCTCGCTACAATCTCCTTTCAGAAAAAGGACCTAGAAAGTCGCTGGCTGCAGGATTCCTCCTGACATTGGTTGGATTGCAGCCATGCAGAAAGCACTCGGCCTGGGAGCGACAGATTAGGCTGCCCATATGGTGAGACACCCTAGAAAAAAAAAGTAGTTTAGGAAAATAAAATTGCACCCCTGATGCTGCACTATTGTTTACTTGAAACAGGATGGTATATGAATCAGGGGGGCAAATGTGAATATTCGGTTTTCTTTGAAACATGAAAAAAAAAAATAATTTGTCTTGGCTGGAATCCAGTATTGAAAGATCCCTATGAAATCATGGGGATAAACAGTTACATGCATTTCTGTCTGTATGACTCAAATATACAAGAATGGGGACAAGAGGAGGGACCGTCTCTGTGCCTGGACAGACGAGCACAGTTCAAAAGCAGCTGCTTTCTCTCACAACCAAAAATCAAGATCTCAGAGGAACTGAAGGATTGTAAACACCAATGAATTGGGGTATTTGCCCCAGCAGGCTGGAATTCTCATTCCCCAGAGACGACCATCCAAATTTATCAACCTAAGAGATAATACTTGAGACGTAACAAGTGCTGATAGTGACCCTCTATCTGAGGAGCTGAATATTTTTCAGAGTATTTCCTTTAGAAGAAAAATGAAGACCGAGTTCTGACCATGATGGTGAAACACTGTTCATAGCTATGTGGGTAAGAGCATCCTGGGTAAGAGCTGCTCTCAGACAATCCAAAGTATCTCAGGGAAAGGAGACACCGTATTGTGCTGAACCTGGCTGCAGCCCCCGGTATTGATTTGCGGAGCTCCAGAGCCCAGCCACTGCTTTTCTTCCCAGCACCCCAGACACACATCACAGGACTGTCTCACAGCATTATTCACACAGTTCTCAAGGATTTGTTCACACAGTTCTCAAGGGGATTGAATGCACCCTCAGTAAGTTTGCAGATGACACTAAACTAGGCGGGAGTGTTGATCTGCTGGAGGGTAGGTTGGCTCTGCAGAGGCATCTGGACAGGCTGGATCGATGGGCTGAGGCCAATGGCATGAGGTTCAACAAGGCCAAGTGCCGGGTCCTGCACTTGGGTCACAACAATCCAAAGCAGCGCTACAGGCTTGGGGCCGAGTGGCTGGAAAGCTGCCTGGCAGAAAGGGACCTGGGGGTGTTGGTGGCNGGGTAGGTTAATGGTTGGACTTGATGATCTTAAAGGTCCCTTCCAACCTCAGCAATTCAGCTTGCACAGCTGAAGGTATGTACCGCTTCATGATGTCTGTGCCAAGCCTAAACCCACCCACAGACCCACAAAAAGTTCACCCAACAGGTGACTTGTGTGACCACCCCAGCAGCCACTGCTAAGGAGGGGAGAGCCCCCATGGGGCCACGAGAGAGCCCCATGGGAAAAGGTCACAAGTGCTTCACACAGGGGATGGGGCAGACACATGCTGGGCATGCATGGGTACGGCAACACACAACAAGCATCCATCAGGGTATGCCTCTGCTCCTTGTGTACTTACATAGGCAAGCATTCAATTCTGGGTACTTATCTCCCAAGCTACATCAGCGGGGCAGATGTGTCCCCATGGACCACCACTAATCCATCATTGCTGTCTGCCAGTAATTAAATCCCATTCCATCTTTTTACCACTACTCGATACCATATCATAACAAATTCTGTTTACTAAGAAAACCACAACCTAATACTATTCACTGACCCTCTTCCTGATTTCTTTCCACCTCCTAACTCCATACTATTGCTTTTAATGAGCATCTGTGAGACTTTGAAACATCAGAGCAAAGTAGTGAGACATTGGCAGTGACGTAGGTGCTTACTTGCTGGATGTAGCCAGAAGGTTTGGTCAGCCTAAGTTGTCCTTTATTTTTAATAAATGCAAATACAGATATTCCGTCAGGGAGTCAGATCACCAGCTAGCTGATATTGGAACAGGATGGAAATCTTTGGGAGCATGGTAACAGGGTTTGGTATAGTTCTGCTCCCTGGTGCAGAATGTGCCCACTAAAGACCACAACTGGTACAAAATGGAGCCAGACCACACTTGAGTTATATCCATCCTGAACTACACATTTCTGATATTTTTGTGGGAATATAGATGAGAGGGGGAGGCTGTATTTTTTATCGTGAAGAAATGTGGACCGTTGCCAGGAGAAAACACCCTCCCTAAGCACAGTATCTAGGGATGTAACCTTGGGTTTATCAGCCACCCTCTCCTACAAGGCAAAGCTGACAACGATCTCTAGGATTAGCCTCAGACATACCCAGATTTTAAAACTCAGGGAATTGACGAAATTCATTCTGATGTGGGTTTTGGTTTTTTTTTTGGTCTCCTAATGTACAGCAATGAGCATTTGCATAGAAGGAACACAAATAAAACCTGAAAACTGCCTGTTTATAGCAAGCCCTTGTCATTCACTCTGTATCAGCTTTGAGTGGTTCCAGGTAGGTTCTGCTTTAAAAAGCATAAATAAATCTGGAAGTGAGTGATTCCTTTTCCCTTCTGGGTATTTTGAGAATGAGACTTAGGCAACATTGGCCAGAGTTTCTTTCTACATGCTTAAGACTAAAGGAATTTAATTTTTCATATTCCAGTAACTAGCAGTTGTTTCAGGGAAGCATTTTACATTTACCCAACATGGAGTGCTTCACTTCAAGTCTCTTCACCTGAGCAGCTACAGTTTTTCTTGAGGCCGACTGTAAAGCCAGTCCTTCCCACAAGCAACTGAAAGCACACAAATAGCAGACTGGGAGCTGGGATGATGCCACACAAGCACCAACATGGAAATGCCCAGATTCTTGCTTTCAGCTGCATCCACTCAACTGTAGCCTGGTCAGATGTTCATAATTGGGACCCACCATCACTGGCCCAATTATCGCTCAGTGCTCTAGCACAAAACCACCTCCAGCCATGGTGACAAACTGGGTCCCCCCCAGCAGCACACACACAGTTGCTCCTGCGATACTCTGGACATGGATTCCTCCATGAGGGATGTCAGCCGGGGGGAGCTGGAGTTTTGCATCGATTGCACAGGCTCTGATATGGCAGCCCTTTGCAGAAGCTGCCTATGCACCAGAAGAGCTGCCCACAGGCTCTAACCCTCTCTTCCAGCTCTCTCTGATTTTTAAAGCAGTTCATAAGACACTGAGACTTGGCTATCTAGGGGGAAAAAATAATAATCAAAAGCAAGAAGGAAAATGTTCCTTTTCTAAGAGAATGAAATGAGAGTTTCTGTTGCTTAGCAAATTTTTAACCAGTTGCTGTCCTCAGCTGTCTGTGCCAGAACTTCCTCTGCAAAGATCTTTACCTGACCCTAAGCCAAAGGCTCCACAGGAGACCTGACAGGAGCCTTTCTGAGCCATGACCTGCCCGATTGTTGGAGTCACTGCTTGCTCGAGGGTAAGGAGTTACAGAGAGCACACCTACCCCACCATGCCGGAGCACTCCAGACATTTCCCCAGCATCACTGAAGGACTCATCCTTCAGGTCACCTCAGTGCTGAGGCTCCAGGCAGCAGCACTCCACACAGGCACAGACCAAATACGGAAGCAGGGGGCAAAAACAGGGTAGGAAATGAATAAAAATAGCTCCATCTGCACGATGAAGAGAGAGGGAGAAATCATCACCATCTTGACCACATGCTGACGAGCTTCCATAGTGCAGCCCCCCCAGACTGAACCTGCAGGACTCCGAGAAGCAGGAGAAAGGTGAGCACATCATTTCTCTTGCAGTAGTAGTCACCATTTTCCTTTACTTTATTTCTCTGCTGTTATTAAAAATAAAAATAATTCTTCCATTGAACTACTAAGGTTTCAATTATATTAACCAATACATTTAAGGTTTGTTTGTTTACTACAGATATGTATTATTAGCTTATTGAAATAGACCCAGGGCGAAGCAGGAAAGCAGACAGCTAAGAAAAGCCCACCCACCAAAGAAACCCACGCAGCCACTGCACAGACCTACAGGGATAAAATGAAACAACACGGGCCAATCTGCTCTGCCACTGGAAACAGCTTGATCACAGAAAGACCAAGATGAGGCCTATCATCTGGTCTGTACCTGTAAAAACTGTCTCTGGACCTTTGTGGGCCATTATTTACCTTTTTATCAATGTAAGGACATATTGGTCTTCCTACTCTAGATTTTCACAAAGTCAGAATTCACCACGTATGTGGTTTTTTTCCCAGCACCTATTTTTCGGAAATGTTTCTCCCCAAAAAAGCAACAACACACAAGAGCTTAATTTCATCCTTTATCTTCACTCACAAGCCATTATAATAAGTATGAATGTTTTCAAAGAAATCTTTTTGCTCTCCGTAAGGACAAGGTGGCAAAACAGGAGCTATTAAAAGATTCATTACTGCACCTCTACAGGCCCAAAGCAAATTTTTCTGCTAGCTAAGCTTTGCCAGATCTCAAAAGCTAGACATTCCTCCCTTCCATTTTGATGGAAATATATTTTTCATTATAGGAAAGCCAGTGAATAATAATGCCAAGAAATCAGATGGAATAGATGAGGTTTAAAGCTTTGGGAACATGTAGGTTTTCATGTAAATAAGGCACTGACAATATTAAAGTACTGGAAAGCCACTTGCTTTCCAGCCTAAAGCAAATATAGCTATGCAAAAACAAATAAAATAAACACGATGGTCATTTAATGCCATTGAACAGGGAACAAAAAGCCAGGCGTCCAGGTCTGAGCAATTAGGGGTGCTCCTCCTCTTTAACATCCCAAGAAGGTGAGCAGAGAATGGAACTGGTATTTTCCATTCTGTTGTTCAGAGCAAGTAGTCAAGCCCCAATCTCCTGAAACTGGGATCAGATGTTCCTGCTCTGGCCTTTCATCTTGCAAATGCCAAAACAGATCCCCACTGCAGCTGTACATAAGTACGCACAGACATACACATTTGTGTACTTAAAGGAAATAAAAAGAAAAAAGACTGAGGTATTGTTCTGCCTGTATGAGACAGCATAGTAAGAGCTGAAAATAAAGCTAAATTATTGTATGCTGGTTCTTCTTTTTTATAGTAATAAAACTGTGCAGAACTCCACAGAGCAGACCTAATGTTTGCCCTAAGGATGTCACACGCAAAAATAGATAGTTGAGAGATCAGGAACGGAATACTTCACATTTCTAGTGACAACTTCAACAACACATGAGGCAGATTCTGGTTTATATCTTTGTCTGGAGTATTTCTTCTGTAAACAGGGGGAGGCTGTTTCCAGATACAAAGTTGAAAGAACAGGAAAGAGATGAAACCTGGGCAAAGCACTTGCCCGAAAGGTGTCACGGAGAAATGCCCAATGGCAGCAGAGGGATGCTGCGGGAGCACCAAGCGGGGCCGTCCTGCTGCACCGCTGCCAGCGGGAGGGAGCGAATGCTGACAGATGGGCAGCAGGACATTGTGCTGAACCCTATAAAGGTGATGACAAGAAACTTCAGCTAGGCAGAGGGTGAGAGAGCCAGGAGATGATCAGAAAAGACTGATAGCATTGGTGTGCCAAAATAAAAAGGAAGGTTGCGAACAACAGTGACATGAGCTGAGCAGAGGCCAGGAAGTGGGAATAGGAAACTGCTGTGCTACTTTGCAAAACACGAGGCTTCGACAAGAAAACTGTCAGTAAAAGGTGCGGTTTAGTGACAGGGAAACGGAAAAACTGGAAGAATTTAATAACAGCATCCATCTGGGAGGGGAAGAGGGATAGCGGTCAGTCCTGAAACCAGGCTGCGGGGCCACAGCGCTCAGAGGAAGAGCGTCTGACACAGCCGGGAGGAGGCTGCACGCAGAGGAATCAAGAACTGCAACCTTTTGTTCTCAGGATGTCATTACAGCACTGCTCGAGGATGAAAAAACTCACGTTTCAGTAATGAAAACCATCTATTACCCCATGAAATCTGTTTGAACATTGTGCGCCAAGTAAGTCTTGCCTTTCAAATTTATAAAATCCATACATGAGAAACTTCAAGACGGTTTGAAGCAGGAAACCCTGAGGAATATTCGCCGGAGCCACCAGGCCACAGAGAAGGCTGAGAAGCAAGACACCACCGCTGCACTGAGGCAACTGCACCAAGAGTTAATGTCATTTGAGAAGTAGTATATGGGTGTGAATGTAATGTGTTAAGGCATCTCGCACATACAGAACTAGCTTTTCAAGGGAATTTTTGCAGACGGTAATGGAAGACCCCAAAATTCTTTTCCCTTTGCAGGAAAAGGGTAGAGATGTTGGAGCTGCAACACACTGTGTCCCACAAAGCCCGAGACTGGCCTGTGTAAGGGGAATACAATAATCCAGCTGGCAAATAGGCATTTAGTCCCGCTCCCTGTTAAGGCACTGGCAGCAGTGATAGCAATATTCACGAAATAGGCATTGGCTGCTAAAAACACCACTGGGAACATCAAGTGGCCAACCAAGTACCAGGTACATGCACAACCCAAAAGCTCAGGGAACCACCTTTTTATCTTAATGTGGGAGCATTCCTCTCCCATCCAAAGCCCCTGTGAATATTACAGAGGAAGTGTACAGCTACATTAACAGGCTCAGTGTGTCATATGTTGTGATCAAACACAGCAAATGACCCCAAGGAAACATGTCCTGGTTGCGTGCATGATAACAAGGACATCTCTCCCAACCGCTGGGACAGGCAGTGCCAGAGTGTGGCACGTACGTGCTCTCCTGCTCACACACCCAGCGTCAGCTTGGCACTGCTTGAACTTACAAACTAAGCAAGCTGAGAGAGATGGGAATTCAGTGGTGTTTTGTTCCCAGAAGCATTAAAGGGAATATGTCAAAACTATATAAAGAATGCAAACAATAAATGTCAATCCAGGTTAACAGCCAGTTTCATTTATGTCTTGTGATAATGGTCAGAGAAGCCTTACAGAGAAAGAAAAAGCAATTTTTAATTATTCAGTATTTCTAAGGATGACTGATAAATTGACTCCAAGCAATTCAACAGTCAGTGCCTTTTCTTTAGAGAGAAGAAGTTGGTGGAGAAGACATTCAGATGATCTTGGATCTCCTTTCCTTTTGCTCTACTGCATTTCAAAGAAATGTGCCAAACTAACCACTTATAATTCAGGTCATTGAACAGATGCAGATACTGCTGGGTAACTAACCTGGGTAGTTAACCAGCTATTTTTCTTTCACATTTTACTTCTCTCCATAGGGTCTTGTAAAAGAGAACAAGAGCAGCCATTAGTCGCCCCCCTAGGTAAGTTCTGCTTGTGTCAAGTGAAATCACATCAGGTGAAAACTGTGCTAAATAAAATCATATTCAGTTTGTACGTATGTGCTGTTTCATTCTGAACGTGCCACGAATGCACGACAGGCATGAATGTTTGCCTGGTCAGGTCCTGCTACAAGATGCTCTATATAAGTCAGAATTTTTAGTTTTCTAATTATTAATGGCATCACGCTTTCACCCAAATGACATACAATATTCATTACATAACTTTCAAAATAAGCATGACTTTCTTAATGAAGATTCATAATTTTATGTTTATATTCTATGCTGTTATCTTTCCTGCTGGGAAAAAAAAAACTGATAGGATTATCCTACTAAAGTGTTTGCTGTTTGAAGCTGGCTAAACCAATGCATTAAAATGAAGATTAGCTTGGCAAGTTTTCAACCAACACCTCCCAAACTCGTAATACCCTGCGCACCAGACAGGCAGGTTTGTGTCTGCATTCTCCATCCTGCAAACGCACATCTCCTGATGCTCCACTTGTACAACCTGCTGCAGGAAAAGAGCTTGGTGTTGATACTCTTTTGGATTGCCTGGGAATATTTTGATTTCTTGTTAACGTGTATTGAACAACACTATTTTTGTGCAAGACGGAACAGACTCTTTGCTGCGGACTGGACATAGACAGGCTTTGAAGTTAAGATGTGGCACCTGCCCTGAATAACAGACTAAATCCAGCTTATATCCGATACCCCGCTATAGCTACAGCAATCCCAGACAAAAGCAAGCTTAGGAACAAACGTCAGATGCCAGCAGGGCAGTGATTTACCAGTATCTATGCAAGCAATCATGGGGAATCACATCACCCCTATGGAAACCTCAAGATCTGTGACATGTGCAACGATTACTGCCAGCAGTTAATATACTGAAGTAATTCACCAAATTAAAAAAAAACCATTAAATTGCACCAGAAAGATCATACTCCAGTTTACATACACAAGTAAACGTAAAATTTACAAGTCAAGGCAAATAAAGTGTGATTGGGGGTGATTGAGAAAGTAGCTTAATAGTAGGATCATGAGATTGAAACCTCCTTATCACAGGACCTACGGGACAAATAGGGTTTGTTCTACAGTAGTGTTCACAGAAAAGAAAAGTAATAAAAATTTCAGGTAGCTCCCAAGCAGTTAAAAATCACTGACGTTGTACACTTTCACTAAGCATTTTCAGGACGATGAAATCCTGAAATCATAATGGGACACAAATTCTACTTACCTTTGACCAAAGGAAAACAGAATCCTTTTTTGGAAAAAAGTCTGTTTCTTAAGCAGTTAGATTTTAACCTACATTCAGATGCATTGTAACATTGCAGAAGTATATAGAACTATGAAGTTAAGATGTGAAAAATACAACCTCAAAAAAGACACTCAAAAATCTTGACGAAGTTTAGCCTGTATTTTGCAGAGAATTACCTGTTTTGAGAATAACTGCAGTGTCCCTGTAATGTGTTTCTCTTGGCAGTACCGATGAGTATTTCCACCTATAACTCCATCTTAACTTTGTTAATGTGAGAGAATGCACATTAAGGTCACAGTAGATGAAGAATTTTTCCAATAAAAGGCATATATGCCATTCCTATTGTGCTAGCTGGTGGACTGAATTATTATTATTACAATTATCTAATAACTCTCATCTTGATGCTGAAGTGCTCCCCAAATCACATCATTGGTGATACTTATTTTCAAATTCTGTCCAATACACTAACCCAGATACTCTCTGGAGTTATTAACTAACTGAAACCATTCCATTTCAAGTTGTACTAACAGTAGGGTGGAGACATCTCTGACACAAACCGCGGCACTACTTCCATTGCTGGCAGCACACTGGTGTGCGCAACAACCCCAACTAAAGCAAACGGACACAAAACTCAATTATGGATATCCATGGCATAATGTATGTATTATTTTTCATTAACCCAGCCCAGGGTATCTTCAGAACTGAGTATCATCACTTTTTCGAACACATGGCCTTTACGGTGCGAGTTGAACCAGCCAGGCTGGCAGAGCATGGTTTCTCCCAGCCGCAGAAAGGCTGGCAGGGACACAGAGCTGTACTAGTGGGGCCAAACCCGCTACTGGAGAAAAAGATCAGTGGATCGCACCAGTTCAGGAAGCTATGCCAATTCCACTCACACAAAGAAGTCAGTCCTATGCTTCCACACCTCATGCACAGCCACACAACAGATATATGTGGACAAAAGAAGAAATTCCTGTCTGCAGAATACAATTGCCAAAGAAAACAGAATTACTGTCTTCTCCATCAGGTGCTTTTCACACTTGCAGAAAATGGTACTGTTATTTTTGCCTCTTTTCCTCCTCCTATCAGCATCCAGAGCATACCTTCCAGTCGCCTAAGAAGTTGACCCATACTGAGTTAGCATAAGTAGCACATAAAACTCCGATATTTGTTACAGGAGGCTCATTTCAACACACACTGGCTGCAGGTGCACCAAGAGCAGGCACTAATCTTCTCTGGGCAAAGCAAGTATCTACCCCAGCAAATTCACTATTAGCCAGTCGTTACCTGACTTGTTTGGTTTTCTTGCAAGCAAGACAGTATTTTATTCCAGTGCTGGACAAAGGGCAGTGATTAACATTCCCATAGGTCCCCTCCTCAGTTAAACCCTGCTGCTAATCCATATGGGGCAGGAATCGTTGCATCCTCGCAGAGTAACAGGGTGTAACTGGGAATGCCTCTCCATGGAAAAAAAGCTACACCATCCTTTGCTATAACACGGAGAGTATGTTAAATAGCTAGACAACTACGGCATTGGCAATTTCCTCATGAGGCTGATGAATAACTTCCCATCAGATGCAGATCAGTAAATTCCAGTCAGTCCTTTGTTTTCTTTCCAGGTCCCCTCCATCTGCCTTCTGCAGAAGACTTACTCCTTAGTTTAGATTTAATTCTTGCCACAGGAATGACGGCAAAAAAATTAATAGCAAATTTATGGGAAACAAATCTCCAGCAATCCCCTTCTGTGAGCTATGAAAATTGTCATCAAAAGATCATTAATCTACTGGCAAAAGCCCTGGCGTCAAGCAGCAATCTGAGATGCTGGTTGGTTCCCAGGGGTGGCTGCTGCGTGCCCGGCCTGGGCACAGGCTTTTCGGGGCCCCCAGGGCAGAGCAGGTCCCGTCCACGGTTTCTCTCTCGGTGCCTTTACCCTCCCGCTTTACAGAGGCCCCTGGCATGAGCTGCCCCCCTGCCACAGCCAAATAATACAAACTGCAAGCAATCTTGCGTATGAATGGGGCAGAGAGAGAAGGCAGATGTCAGCTTAAAGTTAAAGCTGCAAACCCTACCTGGACAAACACAGAGAAGTATTATGCAGGAGGTTATCGTTTTCCCAATGACATTCAGACTACCCATTTTAAGAACTGAAATGCATATTATCTTCTCTCCTTAATGTGTCTAGATGAGAAAGTCTAATATTTTCTGGCTCTTCTACAAGTAAAGATAAGAAAACAATCCAAATTCAGCACTAGAAAAAAAAAAAAGAGAATAAAGGCTCACTGCTTCTGGTCTCAGTGGAGTCACCAGATTCATTGTTGTAAGATACAATAGTAAAAAAAAAAACCAACAAAAAAACCCCACCCCACAACCCTCAAATAAAGTCATTCTTTGTTCCTGCTGTGAATTTCAGAGCACTCCAGGAACATAAATCCGAGGCTCACCTAACCAGTTACAATAAAACACCCACTGGGATGCACTGACCTTTCCTGGTGTTCTAATGCAGGGCTGGCAATTTAAACAAAACAGTGTCCTGTAATAACTAGGAATTATTTCCCATGACATGGGACGGAAAGGGAAGGGAAAAAAAACCAAAGGAAAAACGAGATCCCTGTTGCACCAGGACTGGCTCAGTTCTACCTGAACAGATTTTGGGGAAAGTCACAATTACAATTTCATAAACTGCTAAAATCTGAGCAAACGTTACACAAAGGTTAAGTGCTTTCTATATTTTTTTGTATGAATCTTCAACATTCACTCTAAATATACATTTGTGGGTAATAAAACAATCTCCTAAATCTTGCAGTTAGTTCTGTCCTTGCTGCCATTTACATGAAGATAAAGACTCAGATTCCAAACTGAAATTTAGATTATGCTTTGCCAAATGCTTAAGATACACCTAAACACACCTACAGCCATTGTTCTAGAAACTGGATATAAAAAAAAAAAAACAAAACCCAAACATGTATACGCCCAGCTGCAGGCTTCCCCTAGTAAAGAGGATGCTTGCCTAGATGCTCGTAGTACCAGATAGTGAACACACAGGTCTACTGACATGTTCACATGTCCACAGTGCTGTGTAACATCTATACGTGGACTTAGCTACTAGTCCAAAACACTTGAAGGAACTGTCTGCAGATTTAAGTTGAAATAAAAGTTTAACCGAACTAGCCCAGGATCTGAATACTTCATAGGTCCCAATAACGGTTCTTTCAGCACTAAGCTGCTACGGAAGAAGTGCTTCTCTCAGAGCTAAGCCTGAGCTATTGCTGAAATTCTCCCTTTGAAATATAAGCTAAGTCCAAAGGGGCTTTTCCACTCATCTCTGCTTTGCCAATGAGCTCAATGGGATAGACGTTAGAAAGCTACAACATGATATATTTAGCAGTAGCGGAAAAAAAAAAAAATTACTAATGCAAAGCATTCTTCATAATTTCATTTCTTTTCATGTTGGCAAATATGCAAAACCTTTCTGGCTGCAAATCCATGCTGGTTAGGGAACCAATGCACCTTAAATCTAAAACATTGGGACCTGAGTGGTGGTTGTTATGTAGCCATTCAAAAGCAATTTCTCCCCAGTTTCTTGATTACAAATATTTGCTAAAATTATTTTCCATACCTTCCTGTCACAGGCAAAATAGCTGTGCCTAGCATTTAAATTATGGCATTCAACAACCTTGCTTATGCTAATTGGTAACAAATATATTAAGAAGGCATGGATTAGCAGAGCATAAGTATTCACATGTGAAAATGACTGGTCCAGACAGAAGCAAGAGAGATCAGCAGCAGCGCATGCATTTGAAATTGTTCCATTAGTACGCCCAATCCTACATTAGTAACACTCAAAAAGGGATGTCATATATAAAATGTGCTGTGCCATGTCATAGATAAACCTGAAAAAGAGCTCGCTGCTTTGGTGATGAGCAGAAAATCTCTCCAGTGGATGAAATTACAGAAGTTCACGGGCAGTGAAGGCAGAGACCAACCATTGCTGAGGAAAGCTGTTTTCCCCGAAAAGCTTACATGCCCTGTCCCTGCAGGACACTGACCGCAGCTCAGAAGCTGGGAAAGGAAGGGGTCCAGCTCTAGAAAGCAAACTCCGTAAGTGAACAAGCCATTACAAGCAGCAAACTTGAAACAATTTTAGCTAAATTCTACTCGCGAATCAATGCCTCCATATTTTACACGCACCATTCCTCCTTTACTAATCAGCATCCAAACATCTGACACAGTATCTTTATCTTGTGCTCACTCTAGAGGATGAGGTTTAACACTGCCTCAGGTCCACATTCCCGGTGTTTCCTATGCCTCAGTTGCACTCTGTGTCCAAGGTCAGACAGCAATCAAACTGGAATTCAACATGCACCAAAGGCGGCTGAAAGAAGGAGCACGGGGCTGAGCTGTAGAGCATCACATGGGAGGATGAGCAAGATAAAGAAAATACCCAACAGGCTTGTTAAAGCCAGGCTTCACCTTTAGTCTCTCACCATCAGACTCACTCACAAATGGTAACAGCACATTAAATGCTGGATTGGGGCGGGGAAAGCGAGCGCACACACAGAAATAAAAAAAAAAAAAACCGAGAGGAGGATTAAAATCTTTCTCTTTTGAAATTATTTGACCCTTGGCTCACTTGAGGTTGATTGAGTGTCACTTCGTGAACGTTGGCTTCCTGGAGCACTGGGAGGCATTAAAGGCTCACTGCATTTTGGATGATCCCGAGTGAGCGTGATTTCCTCCAGCATTTCCTCCCCTCCCCCTGGCAGGCTTCTATCTTTCTGGCGGCTGACCTCCACCTTGCCAGGTGAGCACTGAGGTTGAGGATTCATCAGATTTCTCTGAGAAATGTCCGCTGCTTTTGTCAATAAATTGCTTCTTGAAACCCTGCTGAATTTTTCCATGACCTCTTGTTCCTTTTGTGCCTGAAAAATTTAAAGTTCTCCAACTTTTTGTGCAATCTCCTTTTCTCCCTTCAGCTTTGCTTTGCACTCTTCTCCGACATTGTGCTCAGTGTTGTTCTTTGATCTTCTGATCCTTCTTTTGTAATTACATCTCACCCAAACCTTTCCAAAGCTTTTTTGGGAGATTGAATTTTCTTGATAAGTTCAAAAAACAAGGATCAGTGAGCAATTATTTTCAATGTGTCGTTACCTAACTCAAAGGTACAGTTCAATTTCGGGGTAGAAACTTGGATATATTCTGTATTGAATGACATTATCCTTTTCATGTTTATTGTGATTCCATGCATCTAGTACTTTCACAAAAGCTCTTGGCTGGTGCTTCTGAAGCCAAGAGTATAAGGATTTACTGACAAGTACCTCTTGAAAAGAGATAAACTACAAAACTAATGAGACAAAGATAAACCAACCTGTTTTTCAAGTATCCCATATAGACACAAACGATATGGTATCTTACTTTTAGGCCTACTATGTGTTAAGAAAATGCCACCTGATTTTTTTTTTTTAACTAGTGTCTGTAGTAAACAAGCGAGATGTGGGTATCTGGAGCAAATTGATCGGAGGAAGAGACTGTTTGGAGGAGATAAACATGAGACTGTCACCATGCAATAACTTAAACAGCACTAAGTAGTGGGAGCAGAAGCTTTATCTTACTAATAAAAGGCTGAAAGAATGTAAGACTTTTTCCAGATAGCAAACCAGGCTTTTTTTTTTTTTTTAAACATTTCGTTAGTAAATACGACCAGTTCCCCCCTGCTCCGATGGCAGCACCCCCTCCAGCACTGCTCTGAGAGCCCCTTCTGCTGCCCAGCCTCAGGCACCTGGGCTTCTGCACACCTCACCTTGGATCGCTCTTGAGGATGAAGTTGTATAAAACACAGTCCCCACGCCTTCAAATTCCATTCCAAAGGACACCTAAACCTCCCCTTAATTTCCATGTGGTGTTGCCTTAAAGCGAGTTTTATTAGCCTGCCAGGGATTGCAAACTGGAGCTCAAGTTAACACAACACACCAGCCGCTAATGTATTCACACTGCATGATTCAAACATTAGTTGGTGGTGTTGCGGCTCTCGCACAAGCTAAATTAATTCTGTAGTAATTAATACAAGCAGGGATGGCTCAGGTTAAGTCAGCAACAAAAACATAGCCCACAGGACTATGTTCATGAACAGGCTTCAGGCAAGGAAATAAACAAACCTCTTCCTTGTGGGTAGACAAGTGGGGCTGCTTTTCCAAGGAAGATGTTCTGGCCTTGAAAATACTGCTAAGAAGGTTAGGGAACACGTTAAGGGGACTTGTCTGCTTTTCACTTCAGAAAAGGTGGAAATGCTGACTTGCGCAAGACGGGAGGGAGCTCTCGCTCGGACAAAGTCAGCCCCAGCGCATGCTGGCTGCCCAGCGAGCCCGCACGCGGGCAGGCAGAAAAACTGCATCAGGGCAACACACACTACAGGATCATGCCGGAAATCATGGGAAAACAGGACGAATGCAAACCACTGGTGTATGTAAATAAGGGTCTTAGACTTGCCCTACTTCACTCTCCTCGGTGTACATCATCTCCTTGTGCGGTAATAGCTGGTTTTTTTGGCTGATAGAGAAAAGACTAGAGTCTTAAGAAGTGTCTCCTCCAGGCATGCCAGATCCTTAAGGAAGGACTGCCAGGCAGAGACATTTCACTTTCCAGTGAATATAATCTTGACCAGCAGTAATACTGTAACAGGCTGTATTTTCCCTCCTGATTGCATATGTAATCAAATATTCACTCTCACTTTCTGTTTAATGACGGTGACTCCAAAGAACTCAAAGAGCTATTTTGGTTGTAATATTTTCTAATTGTTTCCCTCGGGAGGTAGAAAGACTTTAACTAGATGTTGTATCATGGCTTTATCACTACTTTGAGATAGCTAATATGCAACTTCAGATGTACCACAATAATTCCCTACAATTAATACTCCCCTTTCATTTTTTGCCATTAATATCACTTTCCTACAGCCTAGTTAAGTGCCTGCAGTTATTTCATCACTGATGAGTGATTTGATGGACAAACTGGTACAACAGACCAACATAACTTGGCTTTTGCATAGTATTAGAGGTTATTGCTGATTTAATTGCAAAATATCTGTATTATTGATTAGGAATTAAAGACTGTTCCAGGTCCAGGAATGCTGGCATCAACACGTCCAACATGGCAAGACTGCTACTGAACAAGGGCTGTTAACTTTGCTTATGTGGTTTTAAAGTTACCATGTGCTTTTTCTCCCACTTGACTCTCAATATAGTAGAGCTATGTTGAGTTGCTACTTATATCACTTATCCAGACCAAGCCCAAAGCACGAACAAGTAAATAACAGACAGGACCTTGCTTTCTTCACTGCACAAATGACAACAACAAAGCCTGCCATGTTTACAGAAACCAAAACCACATTTTTCACTCTGATAATCTGTTACAAAGTAAAAAACACTTCATCTTAAGCCCCAAACCTCAGGTAATTACTTTGCTGGCTTAGACAGGTTGTCTCTTTTATCCTTTTGTCTTTAATAGCATCAGCTTTTAGCCAGGTAACAATCTTTTTAGCTTATTAAATAGTAATAGGTGTAGAAAAGCTTGATTATTCAGGTTCTTGGGGAACCACCTGTATCAGAAGCGCAGGTGAGGGGAAAGGAGCAACCTTGACCCATACAATGAAGGTACCCATCAAAAGCATCCAGGCTGGAGGCCCTTGGCTTTCTGTGACTCATGGATCATGCTTTACTTTAGGTTCAGTCCTGTGGGAGTGCTTTTTAAATATTCCTATTAAGGTGGGATACTTAGGACTTTGGGCATCAGTTTACTTTTAACCTACGTTCTGCATCTGCAGAGGATAATGGGATAAAGGCAGTCCCAAGATCTGTCACTTGAAGGCCTTTTATGCATAGTAAACAGGGTGTATGGCAGAAGAGAGGTACAAGGAAGACAGGAGACGGACACTGCATGTGGTGAATGCTGAGAGAAGCCCTTGTGCTGCTGGCATAAGGGTGCAACACAAACATGCACACTAAGACTGCACTGGCCAACTGCCCTGGGCTTGTTGGATCCCACTGACATCTCAGGTGTGATCAGAAAGCAGCCTGGACCTGTATTTTGAACTGACGTATCCTGAAGCCAACATTCACCAAGAGGCTTAGTTCTAAAATCCAGTTGAAAACTCCTTAAGAGCAAATTTGAAGACCTTCACTCATACAAAGCAGTAACAAATATTTCAGACTTGCAGAAGCTGAGGATTAACTGAGCCTAACATTGGTGCAGTGTGACTCTAGCACGTATCAACCTCCAAAACAAGGAGGGCTGTAACATCCATCCACCCAACACTGAATTATTCTTTAAATAAACAATCAGATCTACAGCAAATTTCTTCTCCCTGAATAACTACATTGCTAACAGAGGGTCTTCAGAGCTTGCAAAACAAGACAGAAGCAAACTGCAAAGCCAGCAAAGTACAAATAACACTCCTACAGTTAATGAATCGCATCTCAGAGCAAAGGGTAGAGAGTGCTTTGCTTAAGAAAAGAAATCTGGGAATTCATGAACTCTGACAATTCTGGTAGCCAGAAAAGGTGGGCAAACCAAATCCTATATATTTACATTCAAGACTTAGACTTTGGACAGTACAACTGGCTTGGGTGTAGGGCGTGCTTTTGTGGGGGAGAGATAAACAGAAAGTAAATTACCCCTCAGACTTGGACAAGGGCTCTTAGAAATGTGCCGTGTTTCTCCTCGCTGACAGTACTGCATCCCAGTCTTGTCAGAACAGCAGAATTCTTCAGTAAAACATACCACTTCTGTATAGCTAATGCTAGGACGCTTTTCAAAGTTAGTCATATTTGCAAATAAACACAATTTGTGAGTTTCATTAGCACTAAGAAAGATTACATCCAAGTTACTTCAATATGCCACCACTAACATCCTATTAACAAATGTCCTGGCGTGGTTACTTTCTTTTACTTCTAAACTTGAGTCCACGCTGGTACAAGGTGCAGAGGGGCTGTGCTCATACAGCTTGTACTCTTCTCCATAAAGAGTGGCAAGGGATAGGATATTACAGAGCACAGAATATTTATCTCAAAATACCTTTCAATATAAATCAAAACATAGAGGAACCAGAATCACAATGCCATAAATTTCAGCATCCGGATATGATAAGGGAGTGTGAAAACTCCCCAGGAAAACTCTCACTATGCCCACCATTTATGGTGCATGCAGATTCTCTGCTGAAGTTTCCCTGTCCTTATGACAGTTATTTTTATGTGAATTGACCAGCACTTCTTAATGTGCTCCAGAAACACAGCAGTAGCAGAGCCATGTTCACAGCCCGGCTGCAAACAGCAGCCACAGCTCTGCTAAGGTCATTTCTGTCCTTCATCCCCTCTTCCCACAGTCCACCCTTCCTTCCGGCTGTGGCTGTTTCTTTGGGAGGGCTCTGCAGGGCACTGCCCAGTGCCAGAGGTCTAAACCAGAGGCACTGCACTGGGACAGCCTTGGGCTCCAGTGCTCAGCACGGAACATTATTTTTATGTAGCTGCTTCTCTGTAATTATAAAAATGTCAGCTCAAAATTGCACGGCAGAATTTCAATTCATTTTTAGTTCTGCGGAAGATGATTGTGGCTTTTTAAAAGTTCACTTGATATCAAAACAGCCTAGAAAGAGCAAATGTAATTAAAATCTTTCAGGAACATTGTGGTTGATTAAAAGTTTAATCACCAGCACTCAGCGAAGGAAACTGCAAATACCACGTCCACAGCCATCAGAAAAACAACTCAGCTGCTCCTGGCACATGTAGCCTGCTCCAGATTTGATCAAGCCTGTATTTTTGCAGGTTACCTACTATTGCTATAAGCATACAGAGGTTCCACTATCTGCCCATAAGTATACCATAGAGCACAAGAAATGGGTTATGCTCAACTTCAAACATTTTTTTATGTATTTCCACAAATTCCACAAAGGTGTTCACGCTGAAAATAAACTTTTCAACACATACAGAAACGTCACGCTGTAGTTAGCAACCAGTAGTCACGGCACAAGTTTGCAACCAGCCAGTAACAGACGTATGTATTACATCGGCATTACCTGCATCTCTAGCTCCTCTTTGGTAACAAAAACTAAAAGCTGACTGCATGGGCCTCAGGATCATTATTGTTTTAGAGTTATGTAGGAATGTTTCTAGTAAAGAAGTAGCTTGATAAAGACAGAAATAAGACATTTGTTATACTTCTTCCGTTCTCAAAAAGAACGGAAAACACAACCAGTCATTGCACCACTCAAGCTTCAGTAAAAAAACAAAACAAACCAACAAACAAGCTCCAGCTGTAGCACATGAAGTAAGCAGAGGGAGATCAAAATTGTGTCAGATTTTATCATCCAACTGGTATAAAAGGACAGATTTCTTTTTTTTTCCCCCACTGGTTTTTGTGCGAGCTTGCAGAGCATGAATACTGCCTTGCAATTTCTGAAAGTCACTAAGAGTAAAATAAGTTCTCAGTTGGCTTTATGTTCTGAATGACAAAACCCAAAAGAATAATTTTTAAGCAGAGTTATATCTATGTTTGCACATAGAAAATTTCACAATTGGTAATTTCACAATCAGCATGTTCTTTTTAAGAAAATATTTTCTTTTAACTTGCTGCTTAGACACTTTTTAAAAAAATCCAGATTAATCACCCCTCCTTTCCTTTTATTTTTTTAATCAGAACCCTCTATTTTCAAAGCAGCATATTAAAAGTTTTTCATCACAGCATGATCATAGGCCTGTGTTAGCGGTAAGCTTTATCAGCTGTTTGCCACTTATGCTTCTATATATCAGACCAGAGTAGGTTTGCAAACAATTCCATGAACACAGCCTTTAAACCAATGGGAAAAGTAAACTTAAAACAAGAAACAGAAAGAAATTTGAAGTTTGATGGTGACCAGCAGCAAATGTAAGTTCTTATTAGGTTCTACTGGGCCCGTGTTGGGTATCTGTAATGCTGTTGGCCTTCATATTAATAAAATCAATCAATGTTTTAATAAGCATAGTTATTATGCACTGATTACTCATAGTGAGCAATCATACTTGCTCTGACATTGACTCCAGGTCAATCAGAAGAGAGTCTGTTATCTGGAGGATATGGGGAGAGGAAAGATTGGAAATAAAAACTGGAAGAATTACTACTGCCATTCTGCAGCCTAAGCTCCATGTTACAGAGACCCTACAACCACACAGAAAACTCAACAGTAATTAGATCTGCATTTGCCCTTTAGCTGTAGAGAGGAGGGATGATCTTTTCTGTAGAGCTGAGGGAAAGAAAAGTATTTAGTAAAAAATAATTTCCTAGTGAAGGAACCATCAATAACTGATAGCATGCTGTGCAATAAACTATTCAACCAGTGTTGCTTATTGACAGATGGGGAGTTACAAGCTTTGCACGCAGCTTTGCATTAAACATCAAAGCCAAAACCCCACATTTGTAACCCAGTTGGGTATCGTCACCCTTTAACAGACGCAAAACTTGACAAAGATGCCAAGTAGATAGGAACAAAACAAGCACCTGCCCTTGATGTGCTCCTCATTCTGGCACTGGGACAGGCCAAGCCACTCTTTAAAAAGAGTTACTGCCCTGCTCAGAAAAAGATATTTTCAGATATAGCTCCCAGAATTACCACGGCTTTTTCATGGCAATAACATGCAGAAATAGAATATTTGACCTGCAGTGAGACATCCAGTGACAGCCTTTCTACCTCCAAGTTTTTTCCTCCCTCTTCAGTGTTATATGTGATAATCTTCCTTTAGAAATACTTTCTCTCCTTTTTCCTAAAATGATTCAGTTCTTAGTAGATATCGCACACATTTTTCTAATGGTCTTTGATGCCTTTTAAATTTCTCTCTCTTCATTGGTGTTCCAATACCTTCCAATTTGGTATCATCTGCAAATTTCATTAACATCCTGTTTAACACATCTTCCCAATCAGCAATGAACTTGAATTAAGTCCCGCAATTGATTCTGGCAGCTTTCCACCAGAAGCCTTCCCCACGTCAATGCACTGCCTTTGTGCAAAATCTTTCAGCCAGCTGTCAGTCCATGTGCCCATGGTCCTATTCAAACCCACTGGGACGTTGGGTTTTTTTTTTTAATAAAATGTAAATCTGAATGAGGAAATAGAAACTGAGTTATTAAAATCCAAATATATCACGTTAGGTGTGTTCTCTTCATCTGCTGAAGCAGTTAGAGCAATAATTAAGTGAAAGTAAATTGGTCAAGACCATTTATAGATAAAACCTTGAAATACAGCGCTGGGGAGCTGTTAAAGCAGGTATCAGAAGGGAGGAAATATTTTAAAAATGCAGTGCAATCCAGCTAAACTACTTCAACAGCAATCACATAATCAGCCATGCTAGACTAATTATCATTTAAAATAAAGAAATATGAGGAAGACACACAGTGTTAGTCAGACCACTGTGCAAAAACCCAAGGTGGATTTGGGGGCGCTGTTCCTCTGGTTGGAGCAGTGGACACGGCAGCCTGAGAGGAGACAGCTACCGCACAGGCTGCAGCCCAGATCCAAGCAACATCCCGAGTCATTACTTGTACACAAACACAAGATTTGGAGCCATTTGTTATTGTCTACAACATCACTGTTTGACCCTGAATACCTCATTTAATTTCTCCAGGGCTCATTTGCATCCCAGCTCTTTAATATGTTACAGGTTGTGATGCTTAATGGTAGAATTACCCCTCTTTATTTGTGTATGACCCGTGCAGTGAGTTCACCAGGCAGGGGCACAAGGAGGGAGCAAAACCAACTTAGGTACAAAGGTACCAAATTGAGGTCTAAAAAGTGTGGAGTGTTTGCCCGCCATGCAGAAAAGCACAATTTCTGCTAGGATTACACAGACCCAGTTGTGTCACCCAAGCCAGGCTGCTGGAGGAGCACAGCAGAGAGGGGACAACCAGCGGCACCGTGGCTCTGGGGAGCCTGGCTGCTCCAAAGCTCCTGTTTAACAGCTGGCTTTACCTACCCTCATGATGCTGCGATTGATTTCTGAGATGCACAATATGACCACAATTCTCGAGGGATTTAGAGTGACTCCTTCTGATTGGGTATCCATGTTTCATAAACACCCTAAAATATTTAAAGGAATTTTTCCAAAACACAGGAATTCCCAGAACATGAAGTCAAAAAGCCAAACCAGCAGCTTCGTGAGGCTCACAGCCAAAAGACACAGCAAAGGGAAACCTGCTTTGCCACATGCAGAATCCCTTACTTGGGGCACTAACTTTGAACTCCTTAAAGTTCTGCACTGCCCCGTTGTGCAACAAGCACTTAATAAATGTTGTTACTTTACATCTCCTTGCTTGTTTTCAGCACTTAAAGAAGCATGTCTTGCTCTAACGTGGTCTGCTTTCACTCAGACCTAGCACTTCGGGAAAATGCTAGAAGCGCTGAATACTAATTGTCAAACATTATCTAAAGCTAAGCAGCATCCAGGCTGTAAAGATATGCTAACAAGTACGGATTTTGCATGAGCTTCCTCAGCGGTTAGGCTTAGGTTTTGAAATACATCACTGTGAAGCCCACACTGGTATTAGCAGAATCTTAAACCATCAGACTTCAGGGAAGACTTACAGCCAGTTGCTTGTATTAATCAGTTTAGGACCTGATTTGGGTGCAATCCAGGCTTCTATTATTTACTACTGACATATGCTGAGTTGAATTTTTTCCCTAACATTTCTGCCTGATTCATAAGGACTCTAACAAGAATATTAAATACAAGCCATTAAATTTATTTTGACTTGCCTTGGTTGTCTTAATTATTAAGAATTCTATTTAGATTAATACAAGGAAATCTCTTGACATATATTGCCTTGCAGCACTGAAAAGATTATGGGAAATGACTGTGTGTGAGAAGGCTTCTCTTTGAAGCGCAGTATTTGGGTAAAGACAGCTTGAGCAATGCCTGTTAGGCAAGCTCCACGTTCCACTGCTCGGGCGTGTATTAAAACCACAAGGCTCAGGTATCTAATATGCTGTGAGCTCAAGCGCCCACAAAATGACAGCATTGCCATAGTGCTGCCAGTCTGGCAGGGCCTTTTTCTCTCCTGTACGTACTGTGCAATGTTGGCCAGGTGAGGAAGGATGGGTGGTTTCCCCTCACGTGGCAGTTATAATTCCGCTTCCCAGAAGGGACCCCAGGGACCGTTATCACAGTCCTTGCTGTGGACACCCTTTGTCTTCCCCTGGTTGCTCCCACACGTTTTCAGCAAACAGCTGCTCACAGGAACCTCTCCCCTCTTAACCCAGTGGCTGTGAATGGGCTCCAGTCCCCTGCACCTCACCTTGCCTCAGAAGCCTTGCTTCAGAAGAATCACAGAGTCATAGGTTTGGGCAGGGCCCTCTGGAGATCACCCAGTCCAACCCCCTGCCAGAGCAGGGCCACCCAGAGCAGGGGGCACAGGAACGCCTCCAGGCGGGTTACTGTATATGCAACAAATGGCATTTCATGGCTGCTCTGAAAATAAATACACCAAGATGCCTTCTCAGATGGAAGGAAGAACATTTCAGGTCTTAAGTCCCTCAAGCAAGAAACTCTCCATCTCTGACACCTAGCTCAGATACTGGTAGTAGACTCATAACTGCCCATGAAGAAGCTCTGAGACTATTTGTGCCTATTAAAAAATAAAAGTGAAGTAGAGATCATGTATGTCCCAACAGAAAAATTTCAAAATGCTGCTGAAAATTTTATGGTATTTTTAAACCAAGAATGAAAAATGCCCTCTGCGCCAGCTAGCATTTTTGTCTCAATCCAGCTTCAGGAGAGAAGCTCCACTGAGGTTTTTAATGACGTTTAAACTGGACACAGAATATAAATGGTTCACAGGTCTTTTTCTAATGTTACAAATTTTGCCCAATAAGATATATAAAGATTTCTTACTGTACTGTGAACATTAACCCCTATTGCTAGGTTCTAAGCAACTCATTTCTATTGTACTCCCAAGTCACGTAAGATCTTTTAGGCAAAGTTACAGGATGCGTTAGTTTTTTTACAAAGCAGCCCTCCATAGAGGAGGCATAGTACTACTCGGAGTTTGGACTACGCAGACTTGAACATCAGGAGCACAAAGAACCCATATGCTACCTCTGTCTCATTTTCAAAGCCTTTCTCTCCATCCCAAGACAGATGCCCAAACTCACCTCATTCAAAAGAACTGCCTACTTTAGATTACAAAGACATGAAACCCAGCAAACCTGGTCCTCTTGCACACACCCCTGCACTAACCATTTGTCACCCGCCTCTGGGTGAATTGCTGGATCTCAATGAAACACCTTTTCTTCTTTTTTCAAAGTTGTTTTTTCTACAGTCTTTTTGAATTTCTGTTTCACTTTCTATTAACTTACCTTCCGTTTTCCCCCCATTTACATCTCCCCTCCCCACCCCCTCCCGAGACCTCCCCTGCTATGTTCCTCCCCTCTTTCTATTGCCCTCACTTCTCCTGCTGACATCTCGGTATGGCCTTCTCTCCCTAGCTGGGTTTGAATCTCACTTTTCTTTCTTCCAACAGAAAACATCCTGTCCCTCAAAATTCATTCTTTTTAGGGCAGGAGAGCATTTCTTACCTTGATATATTCTCTTTCTTACTTTGATCAGTATCTGTTACTTTATTTCCATCTGAGCATCTCACCTGCAAGCTCTGACTCTATTCTTTGCTTTGAATCCTGCTAGCAGGTACCTGTCAGGGGCGTTTGAAATGCCTGCAGAAACTCAGCGGGAGTCTCCATACCGAAGAGGACCACAGCGGGGTCCCTCCTCCCAGCGAGGAGGTGGTAGCTGCCAGTTACCTCTCACTGGGTCCTTCTGCTGCCAGAGCCACGGCTGGTGAGCTACTGGTTTAGACTCAGTTCTTCACCTGGAGATAACTTAATCCAAAGATCTCACTGGTCTCTGAATTGAGGATCTCCTTGGTTCTCTCTCTTCCCATTCCAAGAAATGGGATCACAGTCAGCCTTGAGTTAAACACTCAATTAACCTTGCAGGAAACTCTTGCTAGACTAATCAGGTAACCAGAGACAGTAGTAAAATTATCCTTTCCAATGCTCACATTAAATTTTATAGATAAAATTAATCATCAAATCAAAGGTGTCAATTACAGATTTTAAGAAACTATCAAAATAACTCAGATATTGCATTAGCTTGAAAAGGGCCCAGCAGCAATAACTGATCTGACAGGAATATAAATGTTGGCGTTGGTGGAGGTAGTAACTGAACAGAGCCTGGCTATTCACTCCTTACCTGCAGAGCTGTCTTGATTGTAGCTAGTTATAAACCACACTCAACCTGTGCTGCTGTTCCCGACTGCCTCCTCATCCTCCCGCGTTTGGGAACAGTCTGCAAGAGGACATGCTCCCTGCAAGGACTGAGGCAAGGCTGGTTGGCCTCCTGTACCCCCGGTCCTCCTCCGTGCCTTTTTTAAACACGAGTGCAATACTGACAACCTTCCCCAGCTGCCTTGTTTCTTCATAGATGATAGACAACTGCCTGAGTCACTTGGACTAACATTTTCTGCACCCTCCAGCAAATCCCATTGGGTCAAATACATCCATTGTCATCCCATAATCCACAGCCTGTGCTTCTGCGGCTGCCTCTCTCCCTCCCACCTCCAGTGGTACGCAGGGGGGGCTAGGAGGAGGCAAAAACAGGCACTGGGAACCACAGTTTTTCTGATATCATCTGCTGCTGGGTGTCTCTGCCAGCCACCAGCACACACAGATTTCTGAATACAGTTTGCAGAAAGCCTCGTCTGGTTGGAGGGGTGGCCTACACAGACCCCACTACAGCAGCCTCCCCCCACCGCCCCCAGCCCAGGGCACGCTCCCTCCTCTGACTGGCACCAGGGACCCTCTGCAGGCTCATCCCTGGCTGCTCACTGGAACTCTGCGCAGTGCGGGAGATGCACTTGCTCTTCATTATAACACGTTTCTTTCTGCAGTACAACTATTACAGCCCCTTAATGGAACTAATCAGTATTAAACCCAATTAACTTCTTCAATAATTCAGCCTCTTGCTGTCTATTAACCTCACTGTGCATTGTATACATTAATAATATTAAAGGTTACTTGATGTAGAACCTATTAAGCTTGCCCAAGGCTAGAACATCATGAATGCTCCCTGAGCATATTAGGTGAGCTGAACTCTTCATTGCAGTTTTTGCATCAAAAACACGGGTAACACAATTCCCTCAAAGTACCATGATGTTTCTTGGTTACTGAAGATCAGCTTCTAAAACCATTCAACACACCTTCTCCATTCCTTCCCTGGGGGAGCAGTCAAGCGTTTGGTAAATGTTAATTAAAATGCGTATCTTCTGTCGCACAGGTAAAACATGTTCTCTGTGTGTTTTAACAGTTTTCCACCTACAGCAGACAGAGGCTGGCACACTGAAGTTGTTTACAAGACATCACTGTTTTTACACAGCTCCAGGGATAAAAGCATTGAATCCAGAGCACACATAAAAATCATTGAAAAAGTACACACAAAAGCTTCAGAAAGTATCGAGATGTTGTAGTGTGCAGCACATATGCTTTTCAAAAGCACACACCTCACTGCTGAAATCACGTGTTTGAGGGAAATTATCAATATTTCTTTCCAGAAGCCATTACGTAGTTGAAAATCAAAATATTAACAGGGGAAAATTCTTTTCCCTAAGCCAAGCTCAGGACACATGAATCAACTACAAAGAGCTGTTTCACAGTTCACGCAGGCAGCGGAGAGGGAGCTGAACACATTCTCTTCTATCTGGTTTTCCTTTTCTCTAATTAAACACTTCAGATGTGCACAGAGAAGTCACTTGGCTCCCACGCCAAAGACAGGCTCTGTGTGGCTCTGGGGTATTTGTATTATTATTCCATGGCAGCATTATCAAATCATAGTTTTTGGATTACTTTTTCCATATCTTACAAAGACTTTCAGTCTCCCTAGAAATAAAAAAATTTCCATGGAAACACACACCCATGAGATACACGTGACTTTGCTTCTGAGCTGGTAGGTATATAAGGCACTTGGCTGCGGTAGCCCTTCTCCACAGAATAGAATCGTTGGTTCAGTCATTACTAGTTCTTTTCTCCTTCCTATCATTGATGCTTCTAATTAATTTGGACTAATTACACAATTGGGTCATCTTATATTCCAGCTTTCCATAGACATTATACTTAAAATAACAGCTACTAAAAAAAAAAGCTAAGACATTTCTTATAAACATTTTCTCTAGTTCGTTTATTTAGATCTGTAGTTGTGATTTTGTTGCACTTGCTTCATAGGGCAGATTTGCTCCTTTCATTTCACTTTAAAGCTGGGCAATGCCAGGATGCGTGCTTTAGCAACGCAAATCCCCCTTTGCCTGCATGTTGTTCTAACTGTTAGAGGATGGAGAAGCACATAGGTCCCCCCATGCAACCTTCCTCCTTGCTGCTGCTGTTCAGACCCAGTAGGTCTCGACAAGGGCAAGGGACACAAGCGAGAGAAGAGACAGGCAGCACAGGGGAAAGACGAGAAGAGAGAAACAGAAGAGCTTCAACCCAGACGACCTTGTTTCTGCAAGAACATGCAACTGCTCTCATAGGCCTGATTGCATCCTCCCCTCTTTGAGAAAAAGCCTGGTTGACAGGACAGACTCAAACTTGTCGCCCTTAAACTGTTTCTTTCTCTGCATTTTTAGGTTTTGTTTCTAAAGTGGACATATTTAATTAGGAAGGGGAAAAATAACCCAAAGCAGGTATCCGTCTCCACAGGCTTCCAGGGCACCTCCACGCACACTCTGCCATTGAGGTTTCTCAACTTGTGATGCGCTCACAACCTGAGGGGTTTGGGGAAGCAATTTGGTCATTACACACACACACACCCCCAAAAGGATTTCCAAACTTATCGAATTCTGTGTCTAAAAAACTCAGTGCAGCTAAAGTAAAACGTAGAGGGAAAGGTGTCACCCTCAGAAGTCACACTTAAGATTTTTCCAACTATATCAGAAGACTAGGATTATTTTTAATAAATACATTTTATAGGGCAATAAAAAAGAAAAAGCACCACCAGGCAAAGGAATAATTCCTAATTCAGATTAACATCATGTCATGTGTGCATTAAGTATCCTGACACGTAAATAAGTGCTGTTCTAAACTGAGTGAGGAGCAGGACGTAGGATCCCATCCTGCCTTTTGCATTACAACCTTCTCAGCAGGAAATACTCTCCTCTGAACTATTTCTCTAGTTTGTCTCAACTTGGAAGCGTTTTTCTTCTGGAAGCAGAATAAACCTTTTATTAAATCTGTATGACCTGACTCTGTAAGACTATGTTACAAGTAACATAACATTTTTTGTTAATGTTACACGTGAAAGTGGGTTTCTTGATTAACCATGTTATAGGGTTCAGATAACCTTAAATTAATTATGTTATATTTAAAGAGGACACTTAATATCTAATGCAAAAAAACCCCCTCTCTTTTACTTATGAGTAACAATATTTTCTCCTCTGTTGAAAAGTTGCTAACTGTGATGTTACTTTTTCATGGGGTGGAGTAATGTGAGGTCACAGCCTTAATTCATTTTAAGGGAGAAAATCCAAACTGATTTTAATTTTTCCTTCCATAAATGACATGTTATGATCAGAAAAGCCTAAATTTACCAACATAGGTACTCTAAAAGAAGCAGCAATTGTTTTCAACCAGTTAGTTATTACTATGCAGAGAAAGAAGCCGTTTAACTCAAGTTTATGATGTGAAAATTTTTCTGGAGTTTCTTTTGGTTGGTTTTTGTTTTTTACCCTTATTGTGCTTGAAAACTGAAAACAGATTCTATGAGGAAAAAATTTTGAATAGGTTTTTTTTTTCTTTTTAGTTTTAGACACATCTTTAATAGTCTCTGCGGTTACTGAATACAAGCCTGACCAAGGAAATTCCTCCCAGAAGCAGCATAGGCTCTTGCTGTTCTGCAGGAGGGGACTCGCCTACCGTCGTTTCAGGACCTTTTTAAGGGTTTCTTTCCCCTGCCCCTGCAGCCCCCCCCAGGCACAGCCAGGCAGCTCTGCCAGCCAAGCTTTGCACACTTCTTCTGCAGGTCCTGCCAAGGGCAGCATTTTTCCTGCTTTATATGCCATGGGTTGCAGCATGTGCCATGCTGGCAGGAGATGATGCTATTCCCAGGTTCCCTGCCTGAGGCTACGGCACGGTCTCTATGGAGGAGCTCGCTTGTCACCTCTCCCCACCACTGCCAGTCTCAAACCCGTCAGTCAAGCTGCCACTCAAACCCAGCAGGCCTCAAAAGTCACCACGAGGCCATGCACACAAAGCCACCCGGACCCAGTTAGCACATCACATTGCCCTCTCACAATTTGTGACATCCTGGAAAAGATAAGATTGGAAGAAACCACCCCCAGCTTGCAAAAAACATACTTCCTCTACTCTTTCCAGCAGTGTGCAGAGTTAATGTGCTCCAAACATGCTTTAGACAGACACAATACCTGAAGCATTTAGATTAGCTGCAAGTACATATCCTACCGATCTAGGACACCCACAGACAGCAAGAGAGGCTGGGGTCCATACGAAGCAGAGGTGCACTACAGTTCATTGCAGGCAGACCCCATCCCACACACCATTATGGTCTAGACTATATTTCTTTCTGTCTCACAGAATGAGAAATCCAGCTGACTTGGAGCCCTGCTCCAAGAGACCAATTCTCTACTGTGCCCTTAGAAGTCAAATACCTCCTCTCCTTTTCTTCTGTATTTTATTCCTGCTGGAGGAGTTTCTGAAGACTCTCCCTTCTGCCCCTCTTGGTGTACCACAAGGGAAGGCTGCCAGTCTGCCCGAGCACTGAGGCTCCCACTTAGTGCCAATAAATACAAGAGACGAATTTCTACGTTCCTATGGGGTATTGCACATAGCGAATGCTGAGACTGCTCTACCTTTGCTACCCTAGAAATATCCCCTAGGGTAGCGACTATGGAGGTGCAACTTTCAACACTACAAAGCCCCATGAAATTGCCAATTTAGTTTTCTTCTTAGGATTAGAGCTGGAAAATAACGTGAGATAAAAATTGAGGGTGTCAAAATTCTTACTGCCTGCTCTATTATTCTTTATTGTTGCAGGAGACGCGCTGTTGAAATTATTCTCATACCGCTATGAAGGCAGAGCTTGAAAGCAGAGAGACCTCTGTGCCAAGAGCTGCTGAGTTTTGCAGGAGTACATCCTCAGGGAACAACAGGTAGGACACCTCTCCCTAATGCAGGCTGTGCAAACAAGGGTAGCTGCTCTCTCTCTCCCTCTGAAAGAAGGCTTGCCAACATAATTGATTAACCCTTTTCTAAAAGTAAAGCAGGAGCTCCTGCCTTGCAGGTAAGTAGAATGAGGCACTGCAGGTTTGTTAGCTTTTAGAAGCAATCAAAGGCAATCAAAGCAATTGGGGTTAGCAACGCAGATAGCACCAAGAGCAGGGGCTGTGACAAGGCAAATGTGCAACTTTCTTGCCAAGGGTCCAGCTGAGCTCGGCGAGGGGACACGTACAAACACAGTAACTGCATGTAACTGCAAACCACCAAAGAGCCCACATTCTCCACACAGTGTATATTCAAATGTAGTGGAGTTTGCAAAATTTTTGCCTATTTTGATGATTTTTAAGAAAGAAGCAGAGCTGGTAGGACAAACATCGAAGCGCAAAGGCAAGCATCTTCATTAACATCTCCAGGGGACACAGGAGGAACTTGAATTCAGAGCAGCAGTTTGGATAAGTAGGAGGTTGCAAGGGATAGGACTGCAACTTTCCTCTCTTTTGGCTATTGGATTTGGTGAAGGGAGAAGTAGTTAAAACAAAAACTGCCACAACAACAAAAAAAACCCAACCCACAAACATTCACTTTGGTATACAACAAAGGTCATACTTTCATGCTGTCGAACCCCTTCAGGCTTCCAATCCTGCCTTTGACATTAGAATCTGAAATGGCAGAGCTGGAATCTTGGCTGGACTTTGGGAATCAAAACAGCTCTAGGAATCTACTGACATGAAAGCCGGTGGGGTGAGCCAGCAGAGACGGGTGTCTGCCGGCTGGGTGCGCCTCCTCTTCGATAGGAGCCACAGAGAGGGGTTTGCCCTAAGCAAAGTCGAGCGGCAGAGTCAAGCATTGACTTTGCATAGGACAAACAGAATTTGCATTTCCCATGGGTGAGCAATAAAAGGCCAGAGGTAGCTGTCTGAGTTAATCATGTCTGAAATTCAAATGACATACTCAACACTAAACTTCCAATAACATTTAAAGTCTCAAATGACATACTCAATACTAGACTTTAAATAACATTTTCAATTAATGTCGAAATATACAGTGGATTTTACAACGAAATTAAGTTACTGCAAAAATATATGTTACTGTCAGCTGAACTCTTTTCCTGCTCGCAAGTACACATGCAGTTACTTATGATATAGCACACCTACAGATTTATGACATCATCTACTATTTTTCTGACCACTGAACAGCTCGTACGCAGCTCCCAGGTGTGTGCTGCACCCAGTGAGAGCCTCTCGTGAGTAGGAACCGGCTTGGGGGTGGACACACGCATTGGGAGACGAGCACAAAGAGAAATACTGAACAAGCTTAAGCTGCCATTCACTGAATGGCACCCTGTGGAAACAAAAATACTGGGTAATCATGTAACCGAAGGCTGTGGCATAATGCAGGCTCACAAGGCAGAGAAATAGCATTGCACAAACAATATTAATTCTTTCTTCCTGCTTCAGAGTGCTTGACACAGTTACAAAAAATTAAAGCAAGTGATCACAGTGTATTGTATAAAATTTCCTCTTTTTAGAAGAAGAGGAAAAAGTCCCATTCTGTGTGACCTGAGAAGGATCTGCACACATCTCTACCACTTGGGCTGAAGGTCAGACTAGAGAAACAGATAGGAGAGGCAGACAGTTATCCCTCTCTGGACCGGCTGCTCTGAAGATAATATAATAGCAGGTTAAATGTGTTTGAATAGCTCCATTTGACTTATGGAACAGATACGGATCCAGGCAGGGTGGATTTTTTCTGAGACAGAAGGGTATTAATACAGGTTATCTTCAGCTTGGCAAGGAGGCTCTCTCCAGACTCCTCTCTGCAGCCAATGGTCAGAACCTAGCTCTGGAGGGCAACTCGCACCAGCTAAACTGGGGTCCTGCTCAGTCCCTCTCCAGAGGGGCTGCTCATCCTCCGCTCTCTTTATAGAGGTCCTTGGAGAGACGAGCCTCACCAGGCTGAAATTAGCTTTTGTGAATACCTTCCTGTATCTAAGCAGCACAGAGTCATGCTGATCTCCGAATTTGCTGCCAGCAGGGATTATTTTTTCCTTGTATCACACTGGCAAGCAGCATGGTTTTATTGCTTTCCTCAACCAGTGGAAACAGTCATATCTCATCTCATCAGCTCTTTGCTATGGCAGGACCCCCAGACACAGGCAGCTCCTGGTCTTACCTGGTCGCAGCATGCGGCACATAGGTAGGCTATTCTCTTGTTGACCAAAATAATTCTGGTCTTTACTACTCATTTTTGACAATGAAAATTGTCTTCCTAGACATAATGATGCTCATATAAGCCTCCAGTTTTGAGCTTGCCTGCTTGTAAATTGCACGAAAAGGTGAAAGATTTGTGTTCTTAGCTTGAAGGCCCCCAGAGGCCAGAAACAGAGATTTTAATTATTTCTGCCTCAAAGAACATCCAAGGGAGAGAAAACGCCCTCTTCTCCAGTGCCCTACAGTGAGTAATGAAAAGAAGAAGTAACAGAAGTAGATGCGTGCGGAGACTGTTTGCACAAGGTTGGGTCTGTTCAGTGAATTAAGGCAGTCTTATGTATTGTTCATTTCACACACTTCGTATTCCTGTGTTTGTTACAATCTTAACTTCAATTTGACCAGCAGGCTGATTTCCATCCCCACCTCTTTGTTGGCCCGCTCTCCCCACTCCTTCAGCTTGGCCAGGCAGAAATCAATAGTTACAACAGTATCAAACCTGGGTTAATAGAAGGACAACGGAAACTGCAGAGTCTTACTGTAAGTATTTGATACTCTCATGTCAGGAAGATCAAGCTGGTTTCCAAAGAAGACTTGGCTGGTTTAAGCTGCTCCTTTAAGGAGAGCCAAAGAATTTCATTTGGTAGTGAAAGGTATAAGATGCAATTCTGTTAGGAAAGTTAATGAGAGTTCACAGGCACTAACTCATTTGTATGGCCCCAAACAAGTCTCAGACATCAAAATATCCTTCTGTATAACACGGGAACTATTAAAAATCTTATAGGCTGACACTGACAGCTTCTAAAAATTCAAAGAGGTACCACACTACAGGCAGCAGAAACTATATTTCAAACTCGAATATTCTAGTCCTGTACTGCTCATAGGAAAGGCGGTATGGTTTATTATGCAGCAGACCCAACATGCAACGGAATTTCAAAGAAGCAAAAGTAAGAGTCCCTTCCTCCTGGCTCAGCAGCCGCAGTAAAGAAAAAAAAAAATATTGCACCCTGTGAGAGGCTTTGTGGACTGTCTTGTAAAGGCCAGCACTGAGCATAGCTGCCTTGAAGATGATCCTCTACCCTTGCAGATGCCACAGGAAACACCAGAGCTGCTGTCACCAGATGACTGGCTGGTGGCGTTTGTACAGAGAATTGATAGGAGAATTTCTGGTGGGTGATGCCTTATCCCTCATCTGAGGTTTCCCTATGCAGGGAGAAGTACATTAACCATCTAAGAGGACACTGATAGAACAATCCAAATATATCTAGGTTTTTTTAATAAAAGAGAAAGCATTCCTTAAATTAAAAAAAAAAAATGAAATTACTCTGAAGCAGTACCATGCCTGTGCAGATGAAGCGAATCATTAATATTGAACAAACAGCTGGAAGGCTGTTTAACTTAGCTGTGCTATGAAATAATCAAATACATAACCTTTACCCAATTGCCTACTGCAGGTTCTAGCTTCTTGCAGTATTTGACAAGTGAAGCTGACAGGTATCCTTACACCAGCCTCCGGATCTGTAGCTCTGCAAGGAACCCTCCCCGTTAACTTGTCGAGTAAGACCCTGGTGTGTCTTAGATGAACAGCCCCCTCTGGCAGGTACGGCTGTAGAGTTTTTCTGTTACTATGTGCCTCAGCCACAAGTACCAACACAAATTATGACAACGTTAATCTTCTGTTCTCACTTAAAATATGATTTGTCTCAAATGAAAGGGCAAAGATGACATCCCCAGATACCAGAGCTGATTATTCATAGCCCTTCACAGACCCTTAGTTACTAGAACTGCATGAACAAGCATAAGGAAAGGTGGGTTGGACTGGAAAAGGAGGACGGAATTTGCTTTTGTTATTGAAATTCACCTGTCATTGTTACTACATGAATAAATAACAGATGTAAAAATTACCTTTTGGGATTTTCTAGCACAATTTAATCTGTCATTCTAAGGCAGTGCACAGATCTCTCCTGAAGCTCACTTTATTTACTCAGGTTCTATGACTGTTACAAAGAGGGACCTGTTCAGTGGCACGTCACATTGTGGCATAACTTACCGCAATTATTACTGCATACACTTAACTGGCTTGTTCCTTTCCTGAATTTCACATTAACAGTTGCCCAGCTCTTTCATTCAGGAAGTCATTTTTAAGATCATAATTTTCTGAGATCAAGATCTCCTTGCAGGTAAAACTGTCACATTGCCTCTTTACCGAGTATCAAAAAACTCAGCAAAAATTAAGGTTGGAACATGAAGAACGTTACATAACCCGAAAAAGCTTGTCATCTTATTACCAAGAAAATCTGTGGAAAACTGGAAACAAGGCTGAGGTAACGGGCAGTGACCACCAAGCTAAGAGGATACAAAGCATGCTTCTACACGACATGTACAACATACAGCTATACTTGTTTTATGACACTGGTTAAATAACCCCGCAATTACTAGCAAATGAAAGGTTTCTACTAACGGAGTCTTCTGCAGTACAATGTAATTTCTCTTGTTTCTCCTCTTGCAATTCCCACAGCAACAATGAAGCAGCAAAAATTTACAAATTTTGCCTGAGTTTGCATACACACACATACACACCCCCCATCACAGCCAGCACTTCCAAAGGGGAACGAGCAACGGATTTTGTTTGAGACCCCAAGTCACATTACACAAAGAACAGGAAGACAGTTAAATCCAAAAGTCTCACGTTCGGCATGTGAAAAAGTCAAGCTAAAAGGAAAAAAATAGGGTTAAGTTGGTTCCAATGGAGTGCATTCAGGAGTGCACGTACAGATAACCCAGTGACATGGGTAGATGCATCTCCTCGCGTCCCCGGAGTGGCCTGGCTGCATGCAAAGGATGAATGAATTCTGCCTTACCTACAAACCATCAACCCGTTTCCCTTACAGAAGTGCAAGATGATGATGAAAAATCAGGTAGTTTATCCCCTGTCAGCTGCACCAATTGGTTCGTTAGCAGCACTGGCTCCCAGGAGGACAGAACTCCTTCTGCAATGTGCATTCACAGAGTTTTTAATCAAAACTTATCCCTCCCCCCAAGCTAGATAGCTGCCAAAGAGTGGGGGGAAGAAAGTCTTCATGAAACATAAAAGCAGCTCATCAGAACCTTTCTTTTAGAAGGAAAAACTGCTGACGTCCATTCAGAAGACAGGAGCCACTTCTCTGAAACAGTGACCATCAGAGGCAACTGCACAGTTAATTATTCAGCAACAAAGGTTTGCGATAAAGCCTCATCTCCAGATGGATGCTGACCACTTAATGCAGTTCCTAGTACACTGCTCATCAAAGGAAGGGCTCATCTGACCTCAATTACTATGGCCCTCTTATAAGTTACTTCTGAGAAACTCTTCCAAAGTTTCGGTGGAGCTGTGAACAGAGGGTTGCAATAATAAAAGTTCAATTTTATATAATCCCTTGTACAGCCAAAGTGACCTTACAAAGTCAGGAAAACCACTTCAGAACGTACCAAATGTTCATGCAAAGATTCAGACATCTCTGCAACTCCTCTATCAACAGAAGGAGATCAGCTATTTGTTCATGGAAATGACCTGTGCAAATAATTAGAAAAAATATACTTGATATGTTTTGTGGTATAAATGAAGACATTAAGGTTTTTCTTTGGAAAAATCTGATCCACTATGGCTATATCTTTTGACTTAAATACGAGCTTTTTAATAAATAAATGACAAAAAACCCAGATAATCTGTTGCTGAAACTGCAGACATCTCTTAGAAAAACATTTTTTTCTTCACTTTATTTACAAAACAAAAAGAGAACTCTAAATATTTATAAGGGAGTGCCCATACAAAGTTATAGATTCTGCTAAACTTTACATAACTTGTGTAAAGAGAATGAAAACCCGTTTGGCCACCTGACATAACACCTGTAACGCTGCCAGACCAGCAATTCAATATTATTTTCCCACCTGCCAAGGTGCATCATCTATTCTCACGCCAAACTCAGCATTCAAAAACCAGTCTCACAGGCAAAATACAACATTGGCAGGTTTGATTCCGATACAGGAATAAGAGCTCCACTTTACTGCCTCTAAATAGCATTGAAACTGGTGACCTTAATCTTGGTGATTTGTATTTAAATTTTCCACCACAATAAGAAGCGAAGTGGTGTGTTCCCACCATCCTGGACCCAAGCATAAAGCAGAAGGCAGCAATTAAATTCATTCCCAGCCTATCCATTAATAGGCCACGCTTCAAGAGCCCTGCAGAAAGGAGTACCCACAGGAGGTGACGTTAGTCCAAGAGTTGGAGAAGTTCCTCACTGCTGGCTGCTTGCTGGAGCAGAAACCACACACTCCCTTCCTCCGCTCTGGTGGGATGTACAGCTCCAGCGCAGAGTGCTCTGACCTCGCAGGGGAAGGGCTAAACCTGCCCAGAGCACCACTGCCACGGACGGAGGCAACAGCGCAGCAGCCACGTAGACAAGTACTGGCCCTAAAAATTCAGCAATCATTTATTTTTATAACTTAATGAAAAAGAGTACAATACCATTACCGCAAGAGACACGAGCGCGTGATGTGAGGCTGCATTCATTGAGCTGAGACATCTTCCCTGGCTCTAAGACATAATGCTACTTTTTATGTGTAACTGCTACAGGCAGATACAGAAAAAAGACACAATAAGATACAATGCCACTCTGTCCACTATCAGAGAATAAAAGAGTAGGAAAAAAAATGAGACAAAAGCCCATCTTCAAGAGGCTTGGAGCAGAAATGCTGAAGTGCTGCTGGGAAGGCAGGGCGCTGACAGGATAAACTGATACCCACCACAACATGTGCCACGGGCTGGCTGGATACTAACTCACGAGGCTCACGAGCACAGCCCCTGTGTGTGCCCACCATCCAGGAGGCTCAGCTGGCCTCTGCACTGCTGCTTTGGAGGAAGTCTGTTTCACAACTTGCTGGTTAAGTGCAGATTTCTGTTATTTATCAAATGTGCGGAACACTTGGTCATTTGACACAGATAGCATCCCAATGCTGCTTCTGCCCCATCAGAAAACAAGTTATTACTTCATTTTATGAAGTCTGCTTTCAGTCGTCCTGGTGAAACAAAAAATCTACTAACTTCCATAGCACAAACTCGTGTTTACCTGCTTATTCAGCCAACCTTTCCTAAGATTCCCTAAGTACATGGACTCTCAAGTTTCAACAGATCCCAGAAGATCAACACATTTTTTAATCTAACTCACATTAAGTTTGCAATTTAAACTAGTCGGTTCAATTCCACAGTTTCAGCTAAGCTCTGGTTTGAAGTTGAGATGAAACCTCACACTAACACTCAGTGGTTTAAGCCACAGAAAGAAAAATGAGTGTTTTTTGGGGCAGTTCCCATTGTCACCAGGAATTGCTGATTTGGCACAGGACCCAAGGGCTCACTGTAGTTGCTAAAGGAAACTTGTATTGCTTTCTAGCTTTTGGATATGTTTTGATACTCATCACTTCTATCACCTATTATAATCCTCATCATCGCACCACTCTGATGGCAAGCATGAGCTGCTTCATGTGGTACACCACAGCAGGGACTCACTGATAGGGATAGGCACCACATGGGGACAAGAAAATTATTTTTCTTCTCAGATGTGTCCCTGATTTGTACACACCTTAGTGGATTGGAAATTGCCACATTGTCCGGGTGTGAAGCAAAAACAGGGAAAGGGAGATGAGGGTATCACCGGGATTAAAAGGCAGAAAAGGAAGCAGGAAGAAACAATCCAAGATGTGCTATGCAAATCTGAAAAGTGTAATTGGGAAAGTGTCTCTCACATTTCATATTAGTGATTAAACAAGTTGGATTCACCCTCCCAAACTGCTTATCATTATACTGGTTCTATTTTCCATCTCAGAAGACAGATTATCCAGTCCTAGTCTATGTCCAAAAGTACACAAGGAATGCAGTCTGTCTTTTTTGAAGCTAACATAGTGACCTCAGCAGTGAGTACAGCTATCCTGGTGTGAGTGTGAGTTAGAGCAGTAGAGCCTAACACTCCCTTGCATGAGAACAGATATCCTTACTGAACACGGCTACACTGATAGAATTGTATCCGCCACAGGAGGAGTTTACTGTCTTACACTGGAAGAGAGCTAAAGCAGCACAATGCTGATTCCTCTGTGTCAGGTTGTGCTGGCAAGGGAGAAGCAGGAGCAATAACTGAGGTTTGTGAAGGCATAAATAACACCTTAAAGCTTAATTAATATCTTCACTAGTATCGGTAGCCCTTTAAACATCCACAGAAAAGCTAGTCAAAATGTTAGCTGGTCTTCAAAACCTCTCTGTTGGCCTGACCTCCCAGCTGCCACCAACTGCTTCTGGACTGAAGAATTCTTATCACCAAACAGCTTTTAATTTTCACTTACAAAGTGAAGGAAATGCATCCAAAGGAGATTTATGGAAACAAATTTAATTATCTAGGCCAAGCTATTGCCATCATACATCTTTGTAGAGCAGATGTGGCATCTGAAATCTGGCATTTCCAGCACCACAGAGTAGAACTGAACACAGCGGCAACTAGAAATCAAACTGCAATTTCCACTGATAAACCAGGGCTTCGGGCTTTCCCAGCGTTTACTGACCAGAGCAGATACTTTGACAAATCCCAAACATGCTGTGACAAGACAGGCAGGATCTAAGACCTTTAAGGCACACTGGAAAATATTTTTCTTATTATTATTATCTACTCCTTAGATCTCTGGCATATGAAGAGTGACTACAGCCATGGTCCCAGCCGCTGCCATGGCCAGTGATTACACACCAGCAGGTATGCTCATTCAAAAGTCTTTCCGACCCTGGGGCTTTTTGCACAGACATCTTACCAGAGTGGTTCAAATTTTTTATCAGCATCCATGGACAAAACCTGCATTTCAATCCCTACACCTTGCCCTCAAGCTTCCCCCCATTTTTGCAAGAATTTAGTATCAACACCTTTCTCACATCACCTTGACACATATCCTCCTTTACTTGCTGGTGTGAGGAGAAATGAAGAAAAATTTGGCTCTCACAGCCTTTCATTAATGCCACACTCAGCAAAACTGCAGGGAGACTGCAGACAGTTTTGCCTGTCAACGCAGAGACGTTGGGCAGCCCCCCGCAGTCCGATAGCCCCATCGGTCCCCACTGCAGGGCTGCCTCCAGCCAGGCATCAGTCTTCACTATTCACAGCAGCCCTCTGCTATTTGCACATCTCCCTGTTATTTATTTACTTTTTTTTTTTTTNCACACAGTGGGGTAGATCTCTCTGACATGAGTCAGAAACAGAAAAACTTACGAGATGCCACGCAAGAGATGCCACACAAGATTCCCCCTGTGATTCCACTGATGTGAAATGGTGCAACTTTCCCCTCTGAGATCTAGCCATGCATTTGAACTGAAGCTCAGAAAATAACTCAGCACAGCTGCCCAAGAAAACAGCACGCAGCCTGGTAATACCTGCCTCAACAAGAAGAGTAACGAGAGAACATTACTAGTAACTTATCTGCAATGAGAAATCAGGCCTCCTGGTCTGAAGGAGCTGTGACACAAAACACAACCAAAAAGCAAAACTGAGGAGAAAAATAAAAATGCAGAAAAACTAAGACATTTCATTAATTCCTCTTAGGCTGCTGGGATATTCTGAACGATATATAATTCTAAGATGCATCGGGTTAAGATTTAACCTTAGGGAGAGAAAAAAAACATCCCAAACCAAACCTGTTTCCAGCCTGTGACTTTTGATTAGTCAGTTCTCTTGTACGATGGTGTAACACCATTGGTTTCAGAGCCAATCTCTTCCAGTCAAGAATACGGCCATCTGATCTGAGAATGATGACTTCCCCTCATCTGCTAAATTTCTGTATTTCTACCTATAAATATACTGAAAATAGCAGTATTTTCCACTTGGTAGGACACTGAGAATGGACTGGTATTTGCCAGCATGCCATGACAAGAGCTCAGAAACAAATATATCCACTCTCATTTCCCACTGCCAGACTAACAGGTACCTGCCACGCCAGGCTTCCTCCCTGCCTCAACCACTGAACCACCACTCCTGCTCATCACCACGTCTTCCCCTGGTTTGTGACACATGTACCAGTGATGATTGTCCCAGAGAGCCTGAGAATCTATTTCTTAGCCTAAATGGGGACCACCACTTACCATTGCTTCCCAAAATGTACTCCTGCCTAAAGCCAGGGGGCTTGGAATTTCTGCACAGGGGCTTGGAGACCACTCACCCCATGATTTTGATCCCAAGCCAGATGATATGAGGAGGGTGGCAGCTTTGGTGATGAGAACAGCCATCCCCTCGGCTCATGCACTGACTTCTGCCATCAATACTTTCCCCCTTACACTTAGCTGGTAATAAATTTTTATTTCAGACTTCCACATCTTATACCACAAACTTGTTTTTTCCTATACCCATCCCATTTTACTTTGTAACAAGGTACTGATTTTCACAGCGTCTTTGTCAGCACCTGCCCTGTGTGTTACCTGAGCCATGCAGTGGGCACTCTGCAGGGGGACACTGCGCCTCTTGGAGGGTGTTAGGTTTCACATCTTAACCACAGCAACAGCTGTATATAAACATCAGGTCCTTCATTTTAGGAGATTTAGAAGCAAGTTATATCTTAGTCTTCTCGCTGCAGAAAGGTTATACAGTAGGAAGGACAGGACTGAACCAGATCTCAAGAAATAAGCAACATCTTAAGGAAAAAAAATCAAGACAGCTAAGTGGTGCTTTATTTCTGTTCTGTGTCCTTGTCGAGATAATTTACTGAGTTATTTAAAATAGTTCACCATCAAATTCTGCATTAATATTCTAACCTTGCTGTTCTCCAAAGGATTATAAAATTCATTATTAGGGCTATTGAAACCAATCCTGAAGATGCAGAATTTCAAAAGGACTTGATAATTGTATAACTGTGAGCATAACTAGTTATGCAAGATGAAGTAATGAGGTCAACAGAGTACTGTGCTTCAAGGCGTACATTAGAGGGGTCAGGAAGGAATTGCACTCTGTGTACAGCTTTGCAAACCTGGATAGACTTTTTTCTCCAAGACAGAAGATAGTGTTTTCTGTAGGAGAAAAAAAAAAAAAAAAAAAAAAGAGAGTTTGCTGCTTCTACACATTATTCTTTTGAGCCAACTAACCACTAAATCCCATTGGGTTTAGGAGGCAACACACAGGAAGGACAGGAGATCCCCAGCTGGTGAGCTCCTTTGTTGAGGAAAAGCTGAATTACAGAAATACGTTTAACTTTACTCTAATTTTTTTTTTTTTTCAGTAAGCTGCTGTAAGTCAACCCACTAAGGATCGCTAGGTATCATCTAAGGTTTTCTTTAAACTTCCTTAAAGTACATCATACGGAGCTTTCCTGCTCCCTGCAATGTTGTGTTGGTGACTCACACCGACACTTTTCAGCTCTGGGCGTGGGAATGGTAAAATAAGGGCGAACCAAGCGCCTTGGCCATGCAGAGCTGCCCAGGGCTCAGTGCTGGGGAAGTGGCTTGCTGGACTGCTCCTTGCACATCAGGGACAACAGCCATGTCCAGGGGCAGCATGTCTATTTTTATATATACTTTTATATAAATATACATACATATAATATATGCACTTCCATGTAATTTGCCTTTTTTTGTCCCCAACTGTTACTATGACTTTATACAATCCTTGGCTGAGAATGCTTTAGTCAGGACATGATATTTTTGTGAATACTTTTAAGGCTTCAAACAGACCTGATAACTTGTCAGAGATGTCTGTCTTGGAGCAAACACCTACATAAGATATTATTTGAACACAGATAATAAATGTAGAGATGACAGTGAGCCAAACCTTGTGTTTATCTGCAGGCTCCCTCACTCGGCCAGTCTACCTGGCATGGGGCGAATTAAGTGAGCTCTGGTTCTTGCAAGTGCTACCTAAGCTTGAACAATTTCTGGAAGAATCACAGCAGCCATGTAGCAGCCCTATCCTGTTGTGTAGAACAGATTTAAAAATGATAAAGGCTTTCCATAAGAGACTATTAAAACAGCCTTTGTTTCAAGAGCAAAATCGCCTAACAATTGGGCATCGTTCATAGAACAAAATTATTTTTCTCTTTCTTTCTTCCACTGACTATAAAGCAAGCATGCAAAGAAGAGAAAATCAGGTAGGAAAGGAAAAACACAGGAAAAAAAGGATCAAAACTCAGATGCTTATATTTGGTCAGACATGGTCCTTTTTCATGAAAGATTCTACTAGCTTTGAAAAATGCATTTGAGAGGAGAGACAAAGGAGAGAGAAGCAGCAGCATTTTCTGACCTGCTTTATAAAAAAGAAGTGATGCTGCATACAGAAAAGCTCCTCCAGCTCACAGTGCTGCTGCTCCCCTGGGACAAGACACACACACACAATGTCAGAATTTACTAAACTAGAGCCTCAGTACAACATTCATGTGCAAGTGCAAAAACCTGTACAGCTATGGAATGCAAGTGTGAGGTTTAACCTTAGTCCTGAATGCAAACCTGCATCCGCACTCCCCTGGGACTCATCCAGCAGCCACACTGCTTCCCTGTGACAGGCGGCAGAAGGGGACAGCACTGGACACCATCCAAAAACAAACTCTGCTTTGTGTCACTGAGGTATGTGAAAGGTTAACCCCTTCCCAGCTCATATTATTTATATTCTGCCAGCAAAAACTCAGACCAGTTTACTTTGGTTGTTTTCTTCCCCACTCCCCCAGCCCTGAGTCAGTGTCTTTCCCTTTTTAAGCGTTTCCTCCTGTCGTAGTGACAGGAGGAGGTGACACTGGGTACAGAGCAGGAGCCAGCTCTGCCCTGCTGTTCCCAGCAGCAGCTCTCCGCTGTGCCATGTCAAATTAGGAGAAAACTGTTATCAGCACCGAGTGCCGGGGGCTCAGGAACGCCCCTCGCCACTGCCGCCTGCAGAGCTCGCCGGAACCGGAGCTGGGAGGCAGCTGACGCACATCACAAAACATATATTTATGAACTTCAGTGCTTCAGCAATATGCTGGCAAAAGCCTCTCCATTTCCAGTCTAGTTAGTGGTTATGACACTAATGTCTAACCCAATGCTCCTCATTCGCCTCGCTTCCTAGGAAAGCAGCAGTTGTCCCAGGCTGGCTGGGGCGTTGGACTCCGAGCCCTGGCCTGCTGCCAGGGAGCCCCTCTAACACGGCTCATATTCCATCACCGGGCACCCCTTCCCTCTGCACTTCATGAACCTCTTCAAAGGAATCAGAAAGGCCTGAAAGATGGTTCCCAACCTTGCCACCAGAAAAGGCAACCTCACCTTCAAATTTCTTCTAGGGGAATGGAAAGAAGCCAACCCTGCGTGTGCATATACCACTGCTCTTCAATAAGATGCACACATAAAGAAAATAATAAAAATCAAGGAGAGAACACCACAAAAGTTGTTTTCCCTGTCTATCTAATATAATGTTATGTAGATAGGCTAATGGTTGTATAGTACTATATAGACAGATAAAAGTATTATGACCGAAATTCTCCAAGGTCAGCGCTACAGGTGCGTTTACTCCAGCCTGTGCCGGCTTTGCTCGGTGCACGTGGCAGCGGCACTCACTGCTTTGTTTCAGAGAATGTGGACTGGGTGGTCCACATGTGGGTTGTGGGCTGCCCATAAACTCATCTCAATTAACATCATTATGGCAGGCAGCGATATTTTATGGTAATACATTTTAGTAACAGAAACATGAGTTTTTAAACACTTGCTGGGCAGAAGGAAAAAGAACACGTGGTCCCAGCCCTGACAAAAGGGTAAGTTATGCTAGACATCAGGCGGCCTCACAGCCAGGTCCCAGTTACTGCAGCCTAAATGCCTCCAGATACCCTCACTGCGAGAGGATCTCTCTCGGCTCACCATGTGGCTCGTCACTTATAGCCCCAGTGCAGCCTCTCACCAGCAGTGCCCTCGCTTACCTACATGGGAGATGTTGCTTAGGGAGATCTCTCCCTAACCATTGTTTCTCAATTGATCTGCACTAACTTAATCTAATTATCCATTCTGCTTCAAATCTGAGGACAAAATACAATGCAGTATCACGATAGACTCAGAGTATGAGCATATCAGTCATTGTATTAACAGTAATATTAAAGAAAGAGTTTTAAATGCCCAAATAACTTTTTTTTTTAAAGAAATGGTATTTCAACAGTTTTACACTATCTTTTAAAAACATCATTAAAAGACAATTTCACTTCTTTCTTGCCAATTTGGAACTTCAAAGAGAATGTAACAGCAGCAGTGAAATGAAGATTTTGATACCAGGAAGAGTTTTGCCTTCATGGGTCTATAATTTAAACTGACAGACTTTTGGAACATTTATGATATAGAACGTAGTCAGTCAGTAATAATCGTGTCCCTCAAGACATCTACTAATTTGTTTTATTGCCTTTTTATTTTTGTCCCCTTACATTTTCTGAAATATAATCATAGTTCAGTGACTTCGTCTGCAAGGAATCCAGCAACAAAGCTTTTGCTGTAATGATGTACAACAAATGAATCACAATTCCTTAATCACCCTGTTCCCTTTACTGTTGCCTCATTTGAATTCACGGGTTCCAAAAAAAAAATTCAATTATATTTGCAATTTCTTCACAAAAATTGCACAGATGAAAAACTGAAAACATAATGGTCCCTACACTTTCTGAAAAATAAAACAAAACCAAAAAATAATCATAAGTTACTGCAAAAATAGACAGTATGTTTTCAGACATCAAAGCTTTCTGCATCCTCAGAGGAAGAAGAAATGGCACTGAAGAACTACATGGGGTTTTTTCTGCCACGTGATTCTACACAGTGCACAAAAGCATATTTCCCCCTCTGGAATAAAACCAAAGGTGCCGTTACAAAAGAATCCTGAGATACGACTGGAATTACAGTAGGGCTTTTTTATTCCCATTTAAGACTTGATAATGGCTAACAATATACTCCATAGCAAAAGGAATCAACACCCTGATGCAGAACTGCTGCATGAGCAGCCAGGCACACGTGGCTGTAGGGCCTCATTGTTGGCTGAAGAATCATCTTGAAAGTAATTTCTTAGTACTTGCACGGGAGAAAACACTTGTACAGGCTTTTTTTTTTTCTTTTTCGTATTGTCTCACGATGATGAGAACAGTAATGAAATTCCCCTGTGCTGTACCTCAGAAACTGCCTTGTCTGTTGACACGCTCTTACCTGACAGCTGTGATCTTGCTTGTGAATTATTTTGGTTCAGAGCATGTCCCACACCTCACCTACCTCAGTATTCTCATGAGATCCTGAGATAAAAGGCCAGCTTCTGTCATACCCTCCCAAAAGACTTTCTGCAAGCCTCAAAAGACTGGTTTTAAGCATTTCTAATCTATCTAGTATCCCAGGGACTTTCAGGAGCGAGCAGAGATCCAGCCCCCTGCCCCATCCCAAAGCAAATCACCCAAAAGAGGGGCTGAAGAGGCTCGGTACGACCCGCAAAGCCCATCAAAGGTTTGAGGAGTGAGAGACTGGTTCTAGAGCAAAAGCAAATGCCACACAGCAAACTCCCTCAATCTGCTCAAAATATAAAACAACACAAACTAGTATGTACCTGTTCTTCCTTTGAGATAATCATCTGCAATTTCAACCAGTCCGTTTTCATATTTTGGGTTTTCAGCCCACATCCCCAAAAGTAATTTGCACATGAAAACTGGGCAAACAGATGTCGTTCCATGTGATCAGAGCACGCAAATGCTATTTGTGCATATAAACTACATTTTCCTATCCCCAGAAAAATAACACACTAAAAGGAAAATGATTTATCTACAGGCAAGTCAAGAGACATCAAGAATAAATATTTAATCATGCAACTAACTTTAAAAACAAGGGGATCTCACCAAGTTTATCACATTAAAAAGAATCCTGTACTGTAATTGGATGTACTTAAATTGGATGCTAATATTCAAGTCCTACATTATACCAATTGAATATTTGACAAAGGCCATATCCTGATCTTACTAACGCTCTCGCAAATTCACTGACACCAAAGGAGTTAGTCTAGATTTTCACCCAAGGAAGGGTCATTCTGACCCATACTTGTGTCAGTTTTGTTGGAAGACATGCCTTGGACAGGTCATCTCTCTCTCGCTCATTTAATTATCTATTCCTTTTTTAGGAAAATAGTGTAAAACTCTACCTGTCTGAATTTCAGGATATTCTCTTCCTTTTGGGAAAGGAAAAGACTTTCCACACATTGATATAATTATTTCCCATAAGCTCTATGCAAATCCGAAGCTTTCATTTATGGAAGGTGAGGAACTGCACTTCCAGAGCATCCCACTCCAGGTTTAATTTTGCAGAAGCAATTAGTTTTAAACTTGAGAAGAAGATAATTTAATACTTCTCCTAAGAGACAGTAATGCTCTTCTAAACATATGCACAGGCATTTAGATATTATATATGCACTAGAATAACAGTATCTAATGAATAATAATTTGCAGTTTGCTCTCATTTTTCCTGTGGCTGTGGCTTTGAGCCCCATGGGGTCTGACTGTAGTCCCAAGGCCAAAGGGACAGAAGAAGAAACTGTGTTGAAACTATGAAAGCTGTCCAGTTTCTCATTCTACAAACCCATCAATAGGCCCAGCTCCCACAGTTTCACACAGAACCAAAATTCAAAGCTAGGAACCAAATCTCAGGATGCTTTTGCACAAAATTCATAGATTTATAACTAATCATTTTTAGCATTCAAGTTCCTGGTAAGAAAACCTATGATGATACACAAACTTCCAAGCAAGCATGAGGTTGGCAGAATGGAAAGAGGAGCAGAAAGGACCTGGGAGAGCCAGACCCACTGGCCAAGAAGCTCAAAACTGATGGCAAAATTAGATTAAAACTTACTGAAGAAGTTCAGCAGGAGCCAGCATCAGGCCTGTGCAGCAGCAGTGACTTTGGGTTCAGTGCTGATTGCCTCCCTTCAAAAACTGCACTTCAGTGAAAATATTTCATACACAAGGTAGTTTTCAAAGCTGAATTGATTACAAGAGGACCTGCAAAACCAGGAGCTGTTCTTTTATGGGGAGGATTACTTTTGTGAGAACATGCCTATTTTTGCCCAGTTGTGTAAATTAAAGGTGCTTCAGTGGAAGACGCATTCACATTACCAAGCTGGATCAGTGTGAATTTTTGAAGCAACAGCTTCTCACATACAAGATTTTGTGCTTTGTTGTGCACAAAAAGTGCATGTACAAACATGCACAAAACCTGTAAACCACTGAACAGGTTTAAAAACCCCTTGAACTCTCAGTCCAGCATATCTGCTTTAAAGACCTAAATATAAAGAATATAACAGCAGAATCAAGCTATTTCACTGTGATTTCCGCTACTCCATCCAGATTTAGAAGAGTTTTTATTTAAAATTACCCACTTGTCATTTGAACCCAAATACTGCTAACAGCAGATTATACTTAAAATTGTTTTAACAGGTCTAACACCCACACAATGAACATTGCAACACAGAAGGGGAATCCTGGGGGAATTTGTTTCCCAGGTAGAAAAGTTTAGACTGTGAAGCTGCACAAAGAAAGAGAATAACCAAACATTTGTACGTGGAATAAGATGTCCTCCTAATAGAAGTCTACTTAGGGAGTAGCCTACCAGAACGAGATAGGAGATTAACCTGTATCCCTTCAATTTCTCCTTTGGCATGGCTCTTTTTCTCTTAGCTGACTCTTCACTGTCAGCGTGGAAACTCAGGCGAGCAGGATAAGCAGCACCAAAATAAATATCCAAATTGTCCTGGAACTTTGTTACTGTGCTGCTTCTGAACCATTCCTGAAGGTTTTCATCTTCAACCTTGCTTTTACATTATGAAATTAGATCATTAAAAGTATTTACCTCCCCTTTTTGCTACCATGCCATACACACTTGTGAATAAGCACATACCTTCGTATCTCCCAGTAGCCTCTGTCTCTTACTGCCTTCTGCTTTTATTCCCTGTCCTCTACCACTTCTACAACATTACACACTTTTTTTAGCAAGTGAGAATTATACTTTTGCATGATTCTTCATAAAATCTTTGCTTAGAAATCTGGTTGTAACACAGTGACCCTGGACGTCTACTTAAATTATTCACCTCTCCGTGAAACCACCCACTTAAGAATTATTTCTATCAATCTTGTCTATCACCCCCAAAAAATAACATTTCTAAAAATGCCATGAAGATAACAGCAAAACTATTCACAGTTATTATATGCTATACAATATGGAAAAAGCAATATTTGCACTTGAGCCCTACAGTTATCTATGGCAGCACCTGAGCCACTACACCCCTCTCTCCATGCACAATTGCCATAGCTTGAGGTTGTACGGAAGTACTTACCAAATAGTAATAAGGCAAGAGAAAAATTGAAAGAAGACATTTTGGTATATCTACCTTTCCCACATGTAAGAGAGGAACAGCAACTGTTTGCTAAAACAATTTGCAAAACTGTTTGCTAAAACAATAATGCAACCCTGCATTATCAGGCTCATACAGCATCTTTACTGAACTGTTCCCATTTATTTCACACTGGCAATTCTCAATAATATATGATTTAGTTCCAAACCTCTGAGAAGGCTTATCCCTCAGGTTTGCATAAATTGCTTCCCTTGACAACACACTCTATTCTATGAAAAATCCCAGTGTGTCTCCAGGTTTGGCGTGTTACACTCAGAAGGCTAAAATAAATTACTGTGGAGTAAGTAGCGTTGCCAGTGAAACTACACTCACTCTGTGGGCACCTGCCTTGTATCAGGCTCATACAAATGCATGCTGCAACCTGCTGCTAGAAAATTCTCCAATTCTCAAACCCCATCTTTACTTGCTGCATGCAGAGCCCTCGGCAATAAAAATTACACTTTCCAGCGATGCTGTTCCTTTACTGCTTGTACAGGAGACATTTGTTTCCTCACTCGCCATCCTTCCCTCCACCATCCCACTTATTCCTTTAACCCTACTCATCTGCCTGTTCATTTGCCAGTCTCCTGTGCCTCTTCTGTGACACAGGCATTGCCACTCAGAGCGGCTCGGACAGCCTCTGCTGATGGGGAAGGCTTAAACCCTCTCCAGGAGCCCTATTTGACACGTTAGGTGCCAGCACCCAGGCAGCTTGTCCTCTGACAGCTCAATACTTTTAATTCTTGAATGACCAAGTTGCCATTAAGTGTTTCGCATGAGGGAATTACAGGGGAACCCCCTCAAGCTGTGTTGCTAACACAAGGTGTCCAAGCCCAAAAGCCCTGGTTAAAGCTTGGTAAAACCAGATTCAAAACTGAGTAAAGAGAATACAAGCAAAGAAAAAGAAATCTGTCTGATTCTGCCTTGAACACACAGACATGGTGCCTATCCATGATCCCCCCTCTATAAATCTTTGATCCACTGCAGGGATTTGCAGAAGTTAGGCTCAACATCTGGAAGTTTCCTGGAGCAGCTCAGAAGCTCATAGTAAAGAGCAGAGGGTAGAGTTCAGAGATACTGGCATGAACCCACAGTCTAACTTTAATGCATGACAGTAGAAATATGTCCATTTTCAATATTTGTTTTTATTTGAAAGGAAGATAAGGCTAGCTGCTCAAATAGTGGATTTTCCATCATCTCCTGAAAGATACTTAATGAAAAAGCCACCCCTAGACTTTGCCCCAGGCTAAAACAAACTATTTAGTTTCTCTTCAATTGATGAATAAAGTTCAGCTTCTCCTTTTGCAGATTTTACAAGGTAGAACATCAAAGAACAAGTCTTCTCCATTTCTGTGTGTGAAAACATTTGTTTTCCTCACATTTTTAAAGGGTACAAAAATAATTTAAGGTGAACATTGGTACAGCACTTTAGCAAGGACCAGTGCAGATGCAGTGAAACATTTCAATATAATTTAAAACAAAGAAAGATTCAAAAGGATTCCCTGTCATCCAAGACATGACTATTATGACAGTCAAAACCACACAGGTATAAGGAAGTGTTCTTGAACCATAAAAAATAGATTTTTTTCTTACTTTTATATGCATTCACATTTTAATTTGAAGCTTTGGATAGGCTGTTTTAAAAGATGCATGTAATAAAACCTGAGGGCAAAAATGGTTCAGAACTAATCTCAAACTATGAATTTTGGAAGCTTTTGGATTTGAGTTTGCTAATGTGCCCAGTATAAGGGACACTTTTGCATACGAATAGCATCCCGGGCTATCAATAGCCCATCCTGGTCTACAAAAGAGAAGGGAGATAACCTAGAAGCATCTCCAGAATTGTCTTCGCTGTTGATTAGAGCCTTTTCTCTTGCCATCTCTCTCCTTTGCAATGAAATCTGTGTTAGTAAGAGGAAACATTAGAGTTTTGAGAGTAATTATCTGAATACAAGAAGAGATGTCATGACCTCAAGCAGGATAAAAGCTGCAGAGACTGCCCAATAGAGGTAAATATGCTCCACAACACAGACAAAAAAAAAAACATTCTCAGGCTCCTCTCAGTATTTACCATATGCCAATAACGGTTTGCACTATATTGTCTCAAACACAGACATCTCTCTTGCCACAATGATAGCCTATGCTGCATTTCAGAGAAGACAGAAGATCACTGCAAACTACAGAAATACCCCCGTGACGGATTGTTCCAACCAGAGATCGTCCCAGGGGGAAAGATTTTACATTTCTGTCAGGAGGACAAAACACACATAGATCTGCCATTAGTCACCAAGAGACCTTTTCAATATGATTAAAATCTACTGCTAATAGTCTAGTCACTGAAAAATCATCTGGCTCATCAACGCGTTCATTTTGGATGAGTTAAACTGTAACAAGGCACACATTGAAGCTGGTGGTGTCATGTGTTCTACACCCTCTCTCTAAATGAAAGTCGCTTAAGGTTTCTTAGTTTGGGGTGAAACCACTGAGAAGAATCCAGCAGGATATTGCCTTTCCTATCTGTCCCACGCTCAAGTTCAAATAAATCCATCTATTACCTTCTAGAAAAGGTGAAGCAAATAGAATAGTAGCCATGAATCGATCAAAAGCTGAAGTCAGGACTTGATGTTCTGGAGGGAAGAAATCAGCTCCAACCTGCTCATGGCTGAGCTTGTCAACTTTTTCCACTCCACTTCCACACTGAAGGAGTAAATTCACTGTAGCCCAGGTCCAAAGAGAGCTCAGCACGTAAGAGCAGGTAGCAGCAGCAGGTTTGCTTAGTGCGTAACAACACGTCCCCAAGGTGGAAGAGCTGCCCGGTAACTACCTGGCTATGTATGCAGACCCGAACACAACTTTAGGCGTGAACGAGAACAAATTTTAGGTTGTCATTAGAAACAAGCTCCTTGAAAACCCAAGGTATTTCCTTTATGACAGCTTTGTATGAATTGCAATAAGAAAGCATCTTCAACAAACATGTTCCTGTCAGTGTTAAAGCCCAAAGTTTGCAAAACCATGTTTGTTCTCTAATCAAACGTGAGAGTATTTCCAGCGTCAAAGCTGAAAGAAAAGCAAGGCTAAGCGAGAAATTTAGACACGAAAGAAGACTGTTGAAGTCCTTTTGCTCTTAGTTACTGAAAATTTCAAATCCAAAGGGAATTTTGTCTTCATATTTTGCCCAGAACTTTGCTGAGATTTACAACATCAGATCTCCTTCCTGGCACAGGAAAGAGGGAGTCTACAAAGAGACATCAGTTTCCAATATTTGTATTTTAGCTCTGTCATACCCTTCTCTTCTGAGGAGCCTTCCTGGCTTTACCGCAGAATACCTCACTACACTGAGGCATCCCACTGTAGGCTGTGATGATTCCATAGATAGCCGCTGTGATGTCGAACTCCTGTGAGACGCAAATGTAAAGGAGAAGCTAAAATCTTGGAAGGAGGGATGCAAACATTGCCATGCATTGAAATATTTACTTATTTTTACATCAGCCAAGGTCTTTCTGTCAAATATAATGAGAGAGTTATGCATATGATGGATTTCAATAAGCAAATTCTCCATCCTGCATTACTAACTTGCAGTGACAAGCAGGCAAAGAAGGGTTCTCAACACACCCTTTAGAAAATTAAAAAAAAAATATGAAATTTGAGGTCTAAATGACTATGCTAGGCATGTGTCCTCATAAAGAATATTTTCTTGGCGATGATTAAGAAAATTTTTTCGGGCAGCACTGTGGTACAGGGCAGGGAAAACTGCATCCCTTGGACAACATTAAACAATTCTTTACATCTACTCAGCTGAGACGCCCTTGCAGCTCTGTGCTTTGTTAAAGGGAATTGCAAATTTGCAACCAGGTAGTTTTCATCCAAGTTATAAATGTTGGAAAAAAAAAAAGAATCTCATCTTGTACACACTCAGTAGAGACTAGTTACAGTTAATTAATTCCCATGTTTATGTGTTCTTCCACACCAGATGGCTTGGTGAGCAATTGAAGCACTCCCAAACAGGACTTTTTTTGGCAAGTTCCTTACAGAGACTGGACACCACTGGCAGTTTGGCAACAGCTTCGTACTGCTATGAACAATGAATAAATAACGCTGACAGGCTCAGCTGTTCCTCTGTGCCAGGGAACGTGCTTCTGTCTTGATAAACCAGCTTAGTGAGCGTAATAAAACGCCAGATCCAAACTGGCTTGGACTGGATGTTTATCCATAACCTCAGAATATGCAGCTTTTTTCCAGTAGAAACCATTTCCACGCAAATTCCAGCAAGACACCATTAAAAATGAATACTCTGGTTTTAGGTCTAACTACAACTCAAAGTGAGAAATCACTTTTGACATGTGTGTCTTCTGTATATTCCACGGGAAAATGAGGCATCCATTTCATAGATGAAATGGCACATACCAAGATTTATATTAAGCCTCTAAAATGCTCTTGGTAAAGGTGACTAACAGCTAAACTCGGAGAGCACATAAAGGTAAAGTAGGGCAGAAGATTGAATTGTCAAAAAGTCAGTGTTCTATAATTTTTCTGCAGAAAAGTCAAACGTATGCCAGTGAAAAAAGGACTATTTATGCAAATAGCTGTTGGAAATAGTCAGGAATTACTAAAGAGAGAGGAATTTGGTTTAACAAAGCCATCCATTTTGCAGGTTTCTTATGTGCCTCTACTCGCAATCTCCTCTCAGAGGTTTTTCTTTTCATCTTTAAATGGAGAACGTCTACTTACTTCCAGTCCTCTGCTGCACAGTTATATACACTGCTTTGCATTCAGCAGAGGCCACAGGGGAGCTGGTAAATGATCTTCCTGGAGTTTTTGCATATAAGGAGTAGGAAGAGGAGTACTCACCCCCGCCCCCCTCCTTCAAAAAAAAAAATTAAAACCAAAAAAAATCAGCTGTATAACTTCCCATGAAGTTAGAGTGACCTTCTCCGTTAAATCTAACTGAAGTTAGATCTGGCCTTTATTGAACACAAGCAAATGTCTGCCCCAGCTGGTTTCCACGTATCTGTGAAGAGTTTCCATGCTGAAAACCATACCTTCGAGCATCTGAAACAACAGCCCCCTGCAGCAAACCAAACAGCCTGAACTCATTAAGAAGAACCTCTGACTCACACAGCACTAAAAACTCTGCAGCATTACAGCCAGAGCTGGTTAAATATTTATTGCCTGGCAATTTTAGGTCTTGCTTACATATTATCCACTAAGAGCTCATAAACCAAGTATGTCAGTAGCTTATTGCTTTCATATATGTAAGTGGGTTTTCAACAAGCTGAAAAATCTCATATCTGGACTTACTGTTCATATTTAGACTAGTTTTATACAAGTTAATTGTAATGACTTCCAAGAGTTACCTCTGATTTCATCACTGCCTACGAGATGGACTCAGAATAGTTCCCAAACTGTCCCATACGGAGAAAGCACGGCTGCAGCATCGACCTCAATCACACCACCACCGTTTGTGGCCGTAACCTCATCTCTTAATGCTTAAGAAATTGTCTTTTCATAACTCAGTTTTCAGGATATCGTACAACATACTCAAGAAGCCTCAGGAGATAAAGCAGGAATAACAAATGATGGAATATTTTAAGCATTACTATTGCCTGTATTTCACATTGACTGTTTTCAGGATATGGCTATAATCTCCAAATCAAAGAGACATCAATCACAACAAGCTCACAGCTAGCCATTTTCTAGGAAGAAGAGGGACACCTTAGCTCTTACATATTACTGCAACATTCAGACTAGAGAAGACAGCTCCTGCTGTGCTGCTAAAATCCTGTTAGGAATGCAGTTATTCCAAGAGGATCCACAGGGCTGTGGTCCTCCAGTGGGAAAGGTGGAGGCTCAAACTTCCTTTAGGCTGTGCAGCTGGCTGCGAGCCCCACCAGAGCTACCCAGGGCATGACAAGGACATCCCAGACCAGCAGTGCTAGCGAAGGGCAGAGCAGTTTTAGGATAGACATCCAGCAGAGTGTCGGGTGTTGGAGGAGCACAACAGAAATGTCTGGTTCCCTAGGACAGAGAAAGGCAGGTTTGCACTAACAGAAAGCAGTTTTCCTAATGCTTACACACAGACAGAGCGGGAAAAACATGTCACCTCTGCAGAAAACAGAAACATGGTTTTCTTCTCTAAGCGAGTAATATTTCCCTTGTGGACAGCAAGTGTCAGTCAGCATTTCCAGCCTCTATACTTCCAGGAACTGTTACCCAAATAAATTTAGGAAGACTTCAGTCCTTTATTACAATTTTTATTCTCCAGCCTTTCAGCTTCACCTCAAAAATAATTCATGAGCTTTGTGGCAGATAAAAACGCCCTTCTTTTAAAAGGAGTTACACCTTTCTGCTAAGGCCGCAGCACAGAAATGGGTCCTCTGGTTCATTTCTTTTTGTGACATTCACCTGTAACGTGTCTCTGGACATGTAAATAACTAAATTACGCGTGACTAAGATGCTTATGATTACTGCATCCAGTTAAAAGAATATGAGACCCTGGGAGCACAGAAGTCTCCATGCACTGAGGCATCACCTCCCTCCACAGTTACTACCCAAAACTGCAATAGACTCTGATTGCATTAAGAGAAGTCGAAACCTCCAAGCAAAATTTGAAAAATTGAAAACTAGAGCGAGGGGAAAAGAAACCCCATCACTTGCCCTGAAAAGAAACAAGAAGCGGAACAATTAAAGCTCCTAAATAGCTAAGAAACACGGGTGAAATTTCAAAATCCTGGAACATTTAAAGAGAGCCCTAGTATTCACAAGGAACAAGATGGACACGAGCACAATGGAGACACATAGCAAATAGTGATTTTTCTTAAATGTTGCCCTGAAGCCCTGAAGATATTGATCTCCTAAATATCATTCAAGTAAACCAGGATGAGAGGGCAAGCTATTAACCTCTAGTTTGCAAGTCTGAAGAATGTCGCAATCCAAAATACACCTGTTAGGAGATATGAATATTAAAGACTCCTGCAGAAGGAAGGAGAGCCTGCTGAAGCATTTTTGACTGCTCTTAAATTAATGAGCCAAATAGAACCGTGATACTTTGTCAGCTTTTCTTATAAGGCAGTGACTGTGCTCAAAGAAGAGACTGTTGACAGATACAGTTCTATAGGCAAGGCTGTTTCTGCCTTCAGAAAAATCATATTGCATTGAATGAAAATGTTACAGTGAAAGCAAGGTGAATCTAGACTGCAGACTCACCACTTACAGAGGAAACTGAAAACTAGAAGGCTGTAAGAATAAGAATTCAGAAGAAATTTCACAGACCAAAAAGGCAAGAGAAATGCAAAAAAAAAAAAGCAATGCAAAAGATACAGTAAAAATACAGCCCCAAATAATCTCAAGCACTTGAAAAACACTGCACCAAAGCTACAGAAATAGCCATTAAGAATAATGAACCCCCCTAGTAGCAGATGCAAAGAAGACCACTGATAACATCGGTGGGGCAGCATAGGGGGCATCAGAGGGTCTGCCATCACCAGTCTGGGAAAACAAGCTGAGACAATGCCCCAGTTCTCTCAGCAGATGATGATACAACTGAATTTGAGATATTTCTTGGAGTTACATATCAGCGCTCACAGTTCAACTTGAAAATGTTATGGAAATCTAAATGGAAATCCTTATCAATGGGTGAAACCAGAAATTTAACACAAGGACAGTTCCTGCTCAAAGGCTGAATCGAATGCAAGCTACACGGGAAAGTTCAAGCTGTGCAGATAGGTTTGTTACAATTACTGGGAATATTAGGATTAAGAGCATGTGTAGCTTTGGGCTTGATTCAGTGAACAGACACTATGAGAGAGCAAACAATTAGTCAGTCCTGAAAACAATGTGCAATACATTTACAAAGTCACAGGAAAACTCAAAACCCCGCAGAAAGCCATCAAGGTCGGTAGCACTTCAAAAGCAGTTCGAAACCAGCCCACTCCAACTCAACTGGAGCCATACACACAATCACAGAGCAACACTCGTGGTTCACTTACTCCTTATATGCCATTGAGTTTCTTAAAGGTGCTATTTATTTCAAAAGGAACACAGTCACAAAACCCTTCAAGCAGTTCTGAACATCTGAGGTCATGATTTCCCTGGCCTTAGATTGGATGTTTCAAATTTACCAGCCACAGCAGCTCATGCTCTGAACACCTTTCTGAGGCCTGTGGGAGCAGTACGTCAATTCACTGTCTTGTTTCCCATTTGAAGATTATGCTTATTCATGTGAGTTTTCAAAATCTCAGGCCAGTTCCTTAGGTTCAAAGGAATATACACCAAAGACTTTGATATGAACAATCAAATTTCCACAAACAGGACATCTGATGTACCCCTTTCAAAACACAGCAAGAAATGGCATTTCTCATAGCTGCCAGAACACAGCTGGGAAAAAGGACACCACCACACAGTTATGCAAAAATAAGCTTTTAGGGGTTTTAATTGGTGTTGGCTTTGTACTTTTTTTTTCCCATCATGGGTGTGAATGAACCCAAAACTTCAAAACCAAGTTCCACTGAAATTAATGAGTTCTGCATGGCTGAGAGAGACTTGCTGAGCTGATATAAAAGTCAGCAAAAGTTGCTGGAAATTCCTCTGAGGTTCAGTCGAAAAGTTAATGAGTTTCAATAAACCCAACTATTAACACAGGTTCTGAGTTTCATCTCTATCATGGGCAAACAGAAACACAAGCAGAATGTCATACAAAGAAAGAGGTATTCTTAATTTCAAGAAATGCAGGGCTGGAGGAGGCCGTGAAAGCAATGTGCAGATGATGGCATAACTGTGCCTTCTCACTGTGTGGAACAGGACTCTGACTACCTTCCTTACCACCCTTTCATTTGCTTATACCTTCATGAAGAAAGGAGCACAAAGGAAGCATAGTACTTGGCATCCCTCTTCATCACAGCAGAACTGTAGAGGATAACTGCTGGAGCCAAATGGAAGAAATTATACATTCATGATGTGCAAAGTGACAAATGAATCAGAAAAAAAAATGCCCTGCTCGGCAGCTAAGCACCAGACCACAGGCAGGTGCAATCAGAGGCAGATGAAAGTCAACCAGAACAGCAGGCAGTGACATCTCCAGCGATGGTTTGCAGGAGCATGTTTTTCTAGGACCTCCTCTGGGCAACTGGGTTGCTTAGCCTCTCATGCGAGCTTTCTGACCTCTCCTGGCAGTAATAAGCAATTTTGCTGAAAACTTTGATGGTGAGAAATTTACTTTCTTATTTTTCAGAGGAGCAATCCTCTTCTGCACCATGCCCAAACTGTGCAGAACTGAGTGAAAAATAAAACAAATCCCGAAAGTCTGAGGCAAATCATCCAAGGAGCCAAGCAAAGGCACAAACCAACAGAAGTCTGAATCCAGTTAGCCACATTGCTGCTTCCTTCCACAAGTAGGACAACCTAACCTGCTGTTCTGGCAGAAGGGAGCCATGAAGATTTTCCATCAGCAATTTTCCACACAACTTGTTGTTCAGACAATTTTTTATGCTCTAGAAACACATGGAGAGGCTGTGGTTGCAATACTCTACTGGATGCCTACATTTGGCTGCAGGGCACAGGAGCTCCCGCTGTCTCCAGCTGTAAGGGAGCAGCTCATTACTTATTAAAGAAGTCAGGGTTTATGCAGAGCAGGCTCAGCTCTTCCCCATGGTAAAACTTCAGACCTGCAGAGCTGTCTGTAGTATTTGCTTTAGGTAAACAAACATGTATCTATGAATGATTGTATCACAGATACAGACAGGTGTTATTTGCACAGTCATGAATATTTCCATCTTTAGTACTCTTTAGAGGGGAAAAAAAAAAAGAAATCTCAGCAAGCCAAGCCATATATTGCTGCATCACCTGCATTTGTGTTTGTTAGTCATCTCATTTTTAGCACCTAAGACCTCCTGCACCACCAACGTGGTTCTGTTGCTGCAGTAGTAAGAAACACGTCATTCATTAAGCAGAACTTTTACTGAGACGTAACATACATTGGGGCTTCACGTTTAAAAAAAGATCAGTTTGATTAAGTATGTGTTTTTACGGCACGTGTCAATGAAGCAGCTAAACAAATGAACACTGACATTTAAAAAAAATAATGTAGAAACAGCTCCCACCTAAGACTCAATACATGAGCATCTGCAGCTAACAGGCTCTGAGCCATAACATCAGACAGAAGCATCTCCCTGGCCTGGCAGGAGCAAAGGGAAATGCAAGTATCAATGCGCGCCCATGTTTATGGAGGGTGGGAGAAAAAGTATATCCAAAGTATTGGAAGTATATCCCTTTGGATGCAAAGCTTGAAATGTGCTTTTACAAACTTTACATAAAGAAGTCTTGATCCTGGCATTTGAGAGATCGGCAGAGCCTCAGAAGTTTGGTAAGGGTGATGGCTCAATGCTGCAAAATTCAGTGAAGTAAGTCTCCCATTATCACAAACTGAAGCTTGAGTAAGGGCAACAGGAGCAGATTCAAACTGCCATGTGAGAGCAGCCTTACAGATGTCACCCCAGCACATTGCTCCCTCCTTCCCACAGCTCCAACTGGTCCTCCAGGAGCAGCCTTCCTCCAGCTGCAGGCAAAAGCAGTTCACATCTCTCTAGGAACAAGTTGCTACTGCAAACCATGCTGTGGAAAAAGGCCTTGCTATGTTTTGCAACTCATTTTAATAACTATTACAGTGTAGCTATGTTTGTCTGTATCCATAAGTGTAATAAAAGGGATACGTGTACACCTGCTGATGGGGACAACGTAAGGCTATATTTGATAACTGGTGCATTCACTTAACAATTTCAGTGCTCCCAACTGCCCATGTGTGTTCAGTGTGAGAATATCTCATTATCTTCATTTTTGCCAACACAGGAGGTGACAGCATATTTACACCTCTGTCTGTCCCAAAGCTGGATGCTCCTTCATGGCTTAAGAAAGCCACATACTTGGGAAAATGTCTCATATAAGGTGGTCTTGAATCTTAACACCGAACTCTCCAAGCAAGCCTCAAAGAAACCAGCACTTGAAAGAAAGAGAGAAAAACCACACCAAAACAAAAAGCAACACTTCCACAGACGCGGCTCCGCAACTGACAGATACTTTGGAACAAGGTAACACTTGAACTGAAGAATTTTTCCTTCTCTATTCAGCTGAGTCAAAATGGTTTTTTTCAGGAAGGCCAAGTTATTTGGCTTTGACACGCTGCCACTCATCCTTTGCCAAAGGAAAGGGTTCTTCAGAGAGGGTGATGGTCTCCAAAAGAAAAAGGCACATTTTACCCTGTAAGAACATGCCGCAGAGCAGATGGTCAAGTGGTCATTGCCCTGTGCGAAAAAGGCGAAGGAAGATTAGTCTCCTACAGCTACTAGTGGAGACAACCTACCGACTGAATTCTCAGCAAGGCCCAAGCAGTGTAATTTCCCCCCTCACATCACCTGCAAACTCTCAAACAGGCCCCGTGGCAAAGTCTCCACACCAGCCTGAGAAGCCAATCTCTTGATTATCTCCTTCACCAGCTTAATAACACTTTTGATGCTCCCATGGCTCATATCTCCCCCTCCAGACAGACCTGTTTGTACCACCGGGAATGTGGCTGGGATGCTCCTTCTGCGCAGAAAAACTTAAATTGTGTATTCTTTGGGAAAACAACTCTATGGCTTAAGTGAGCAGAATAGGATATATTTCTTCCTAAGAATGGTAATTTTGTTTTTTTTTCTGAATATAGTCCCATTAATCATATTTTTTTATATAGAAAATAAGTAACATTTGTTTTCATTACACACATGAATACATAGATAAACACACACATTTGTTTTTAACTTGGTCAGGCTATTACATGTTAACTGACTGTGGTAAATCCAATAATAGATGTATAGCCTTAAGCTGCTTAAAAGAACATAGATTTTTATGTAACATATCTCTTATTTGCTGTAGTTTAGAGACAGAAACATGGAAGCACAAGAGTAATAGAGTTTATAGCCTGTGATAAGTGTCAGGTTGGTAAACTAGACTAAAAGCAATCAGAATAAGAAGGAGCCATCAGAGGTGCCCTTGCAGTGAGAAACCAACTAGGCCTTTATACTATTATCAAGGCTAAAAAAAACCCTGTGACACCAATGGAAGAAATAGTTACATCTGCAACTATGCTATATAAAAATACTTATTATATACTTAGAATAAAGATTCCGAGCTGTGACTTGTTCCTTGTTCTCAAGTCGATGCAGACACATGCCCCAAAGCCCTGTTTACGGTGCTTCTGAACCCAAGCCCACCAGTGATCTCCAAGGCCACATTCAGAGCTCTTGAGTGTCAGGACACTGGGTTTATCTCCCTCATTGTTACCAATCGTTCTACTTCAGTCCTACATTCATTCCTCTTGAAATGCCTATATTGCACTCACAGTAATTACTATTATATTTATTACTGCACATCAAATACTTGGAAACAGTTTTCTTACAATCCAGGTAGACTTCTATCTGTGTAGAGCAGGTCTTTGAACTCTCCCTGTTCCCAGCTCACGTTCAGAGAGTCAGCAAAATTCAAATCAAAGGGGTCTCAGATATCTATAGTCTTAAGTGACAGCAGGTGGAACACTACAGTTTACAAAACGTCTTTAGACAGTGTTAGGAGGTATTGCATCCAGAGGTCAATGGTTCACAAGGCTTGCCACAGAATGTTTAAGAAGAGGTAAAAAAAATAATCTCTTAATATCTTTGGCTCTGCAAATACATCATACTTTAAGCACTAGGAAAATGTATGTTCTCTCAGACTGGCTAAATGTAGCAACATTTAAATGAAGAGCACACTCTGTTTTTTTAACAGAAACTTTACTTTTTCACACCCAGTTTCTTAATCCAGGCTGACCCAGACATAAAATTCTATTTAAAAAGTCTCTTTGATTTAAACAGTAGGAAATTCACCATACTTTAGGTTCAAAAAACATCTCCAGATACTTTTAAAATTACATTTTTCAGATGCTAAAAAGGTATAAAGATAATAATGAGATGCCTTGTCTGTCATTATGGTGATGTGACATGGGACCATGCAGTGGGGCAGAGATGTACGCCAGCCTGCTAGGAACAGGTCGCTTCAGGAGCTGTAAAAACGTCATAACTTAGCATACAAACCCAATCCGCATCGTAGCTCAGTGGTGTAGGCTCACCTGACACCATGTATGTCTAGTCCAGCATCTCTAGCAAAGTAGAAATGGTCTTAAACAAGGTTTACAAGTTCCTCTGCATCAGTGCTTTTCATTCCTTTTTTTTTTAATATTTACTCATTTTAATTTCTCTTCCTCTTTAAGCAGCACAGTGTTTAAAATTCAGCTTTTAAATGTGACATAAGTAACGTGTCAGAGAAAAGCAGTTGTATAATTAGTTGATAGACAACATGTAAAGAAAATGCTCAGAACATGATGCCAACTTTAGAGACAATCTAGTTAGTTTCAGCAAGTAATAATTTTCTAAATTAAAAAAATGAAGAAAAAGAAAGGGAAGGGGCAAAAATATAAGAATAAATGAAGAAAATAATGCAAGACTGCACGTAAGAAAAAGCTGTTTAAAGTGATGTTACAATTCCAAAACTAACAGCATATGAGGAAAAGCAGAGAAAGTCAAAACACCTTTTAAATCTTAACACTAGTTTATGATGTAAACAAATGAAACAACGCATCAGCATGTCCTCAGTCCTGTCCTTTGACATACAATTTTAAAATCTCAATCTTACAGACTTGTATAAAGAATAAAACCCCCAAAACCTGTAAGATCCTCAACATTACAAGTGTTTGCTCTGTGTAACCTTGGTAAAGCACCGTGAAGAGGCCTATAGAGCTAATTATTTTAACATGAAAAGTCCTAAAACTTCTCATAAAGTAGGTAACTTCATTACTGAATACAAAAAATCAGTGCCCCCACTGAAGTGAGCAATGAATAAGCACACAGAGGGGTGCTCAAACAACTCTGAAACAATCTATGATGAGAAGAATCTACCAGGGACTCTCCACCTTTTCCTATCCAATGCCTGGCTTGTGGCACGAAAACCTTCCACAGAAATCATTAGCGTGTTTTTAAAAACTTGTCTCTTCCCTCAAACCTTAGACAATATTGCTTCCAAGAAGACTATCAGGTACAGAGAAAACACATCCAGGGATGTGTTCTTTAAGACATAGGAAGTTCAAAATAAAACACAAATCAAGCCAAATAATTGCCAAGCAACAATTTGCCACATTTGATCAGATCAAGTTGATAGAGTCTCATTTTTTCCTGAGGTACTGCCTAATATCTGATAATCAGAGGCAAGAAGGGGAGGGAAAGGTCTAGATTCCCCAGTACAGCATACCCCACTCTGCGTGTCCAGCAGCACAGGCTCTGCTCAGAATCAGAGACAGGACACACAACAGCAGCTTTCAAATATAAGTGAGACCCTTAAAAATCTCAGAAATTTCCATATGCAGAACTACATCTCTCATATCCAAGCTGCCTATTTAATCTGGTTTGACTTTCCTTTTATATTACTTTAGAAAAGTCAACTTTCAGTTTTCCTATTTCTTCCTGCCTTGGCAATACCGTGGCTCCTCTGTCAGCCTGCTGAGGACACGGCTGGTGCTGGAAGCTCACAGGCAGCTCGAGGGACATGGCACAGACCTTGGCTGCAGGATTTCAGCCTTCAGCCAGCTGGGAGCCATCGTTGCCTCTCCAAAGACCAACTACCAACACGGACTCCCCTGCCAGGTCAAATACCACTTCCACCTGCAGCTTCCTGACTGGCCTTGGTGGATGTGGTACTGCACAAGGGCTGCGGGACAGGGGACACATATGGGATGGGGGGCTGCTGCCCAGAGCTCCATACCACAACAGAGATCCTAGAATCACCCACCGGTGCTGCCGAGAAACTGGGAACAGTAATTATATGGCTGGTTTTAATTAGGTTTTGCTGTATATCTGATCTCATGCAACTGTGAGAAAAGGGATTTCTGCAAAAGGTGTGACATTTGAAAAAATACAATTTTACCAAGAATAAAGCAGTAAGACAAAATGCTAGCAGAGGAAGATATTACAGGTGATACAGCGATGCTCTCAGGAAATCAGCAGGCCGGCAAGCTTTGCAAGCTAAATATCAGCACTGTGGTACAGAGTTAGAGAGCTAATGGGTTCTATATTTGCTTCACAGAAAAAATATTTTCAGTAAAGCAGCAAAGATGTGTATATACATCTGCTATAAATATTTATCAACTCCACATCAGCTTAAAACAAGCAGACTAAATACACCCATCACTTTGAAGAGATGTTTCCAGCGGTGCAGACACAGGTAACACTACCCTCTGCTGTAGGAAACCACAAAGTGCTGCCCAGACCACACTGCTGCCAGCACAGCCACCAGCCCCACAGAGGCCTCTGGACGCCGTCTCCCCCTCACCTATGCTGAGCACACCGCTGCTTTCCCTAGGGAGTCACCCACGGCCCGTTCTGGTGGCTGCCCTGAAGCCACTGTGCAGCTGCGACAGCAGCGGGGAGCTCCGAGGTCCCCACAGCTCAGGCACACGCGGAGACACACACCCCCGCAACCAGCCTCGCAGCCACCCCGCTGGCTCGGAAAGCAGGGGGATCGTTCATCAGTTTTGATATGGACAATCAGAGGTTTTATAAAAATAAGTGCATTGAATTCTATGGTTTAAATGGTGTCTGTGCTGAAATATACTCACTCAGGCCTTTGTTCTTCTTTGTATTAATTTATAATTTATATTACATATAAATGATTTCTAAGTTATGCTCAAGTCTTTTATTATCCTTTCCCCATTCCACATTCTGTTCCCTGCTCAAATTGCAAAGTGATCTGGTGCAAATATTTACTTCCTAGAAGGCTGAAAAAGAGATATAGTTGCTTTGTTGCAATCAACATCCTAAAACCAGTGCCTAAACAGCATGGGCCAGCGCTGCTGAAGCACCCCCACTTCCAAGGTACCTCAGCTTGTGCTAAGGGTCTCTCCTAACCCCTCAGGTACCCTCTTCTTTCCATCAGGACGGCAAACCTTGACAGCATGAAGACAAAAGAGACCGCTGTTACGTGCCTTATAAACCCGAGTCTGAGAAATTTCCACCTCCTAGGCTGTACACTGAGGACAGGAAAAGGAGAGAGAGCTGGACCCTGCGTATCCCCATACAGCAGCATGTGTGTGTGCTCACGGGGTAAGCGAGGAGAAATCCAACTGAAGAGGGCAGCTGCAGAGTCCCTGAGGCTCTTTTGCAAGAAGTCCAGGTTACATTTGCAGCCCTGGGAAAGTCTGGGATGGGGAAGACCATCCCACATGGATGAAGAGACAGAACCCAGGGCCGGCTCCCCTCAGGCAGTCACACATCCCCGGCCACACAGTGACGATGAAGCCCAGCTCCCTTCCCTCCACATGGGAGTACAACTCAATCTCATGAAGTATTTGCTCAAAAAGATGTGAAACAGAAGGTTTGGACCTGGCTTCCAGCCCAGTAACCTTCTGACTATTCAGCTACTGTGCCCTTGGTACTGCTGCTGCCGCCAATTTAGCGAAAAAGAACCAAAAGTGCCAAGGACAACTTTATGGGAGGAGCATGAGGCTTTCAGTTTTAGACATTTCAGGAAATACTACAAAGACAAATGGTACAGGTGAATTTGCAGTGTCCCCAGCTGCACTTCTCACAAGACAGCAAGGCAGCTGGGCTGCAGAAAAGGGTCTATGCTTGAGGATCTTTAATGAGAAGACAAATTTATACGTTTCAAATTGTAACAGTACAACTTCAGCTTCTGTTTTGCAAAGACCAGATTAGACAGAGCACTAACTCAATCAATTCAACAAAGAGGATGGTAGATACCAAGCCTTTCTGCAGTGCATTAACACCTTTAACCCAGGGCAAAACCTCCGAGCTGAGACTGCTAAGGGTGCTGGAAGGACGTACGTAAGGCAGACCTGTATGGTAGCTGATGCGCACCAGTGACAAATGAAAATGGGGGATAAACAAGAGCTCTTACATCTAAAGTCCAGAGCAGGAGCTGAGACCTTTAAGGTAGCTGAATATTATCTTAAGTTGCATGCAAGATATAAAGTCATGTTATCTAATAGTCTGTTTATCAGCTCCTGCAATGAAGGCATTTGAAACCCCACACCTCTACAGAGGTCAGGGCAAAATGAGATGGCATCAAATCTTTCCAAGTGTGAAGGAGGGGGGGAGATACATTCAGCCTAGAAATACTTTCACAAACTCAAAGTTGCACATCTATTGATCCTGATTATTCTAACCCTTCTCCACGTGGAAGTATTCACCACTGCCCGGCTTTCAAATTACTGCAAAAGCCTGCAACGTCTGCTAGCTTATACAGCTCTGTCCAACCGCCCTCAAATAGCAGCACATCCCTTTCTGCGCATCCCTTTTCGTCACAAGCCCAGACCACAGTGCTGAGTGTATCTCATGCTCAGGGAGGATAAGAAAGTCTCAGACTACAAAAGTTACACAAAGAATATTTGCAGCTGGAATGAGCAAAATTAACCTATTGAGGCTGGAGATTGAGTATAAGGAAGGTATTTCACTGGGTAATACATAATTAAGCTGGGGAAATCCTTCCCACAGCTGTTACAGGTTATAAAGTCATAATGTTCAAAAAAATGACTGGAAAAAACCTCATTTCTGAAGTCTTATTAAAATCAAAGGTCTTACTTCTAAAGTTCAATAAATTTCTAGATGACTGATCGCTAGAGATTAGGAGATTACTTAGGGAAGGATACGCTTGCTGTGCTCTACCAGCCTTTCCCTGGCACCCGATACCTGCACCACCTAAGACAGGCTATTGAATTTATGAGCTTTTGGGCTACCCAGTATAGCAGCACTTGTAGCCAAGAAAAAACATTTTAGGGATTGCTCAACTAAAAGGAAATGGAGAAAATTATGCAGCTGTAAGGTTTCTGTGAAAACAGGCAAGAGTTTTTCTAAGTCCCAGCCTTAGGCTTTATGTATAGAGAACAGTCAGCAAATGATGTTTTAATTGCTTTTAAAAGTGGCTTAGTTATTATGTATTACACCCACTTGTTCCTAATACTGATGGTCGTTAGCCAGAACTGAACTACCCTTTGTTGGATTCAGTTTATTTTATTTTGTAAAAGGAGAATTGTGGGTACTTGAAGCCTGAGAAAGAATATCAGCAGCTCTAGGATTTAACACACCATAACAAATACAGACTGACTTCACACATTAGGTCAGTGTGCCATAAACAGAGTTAAACTAAGGTCAGAAACTGAGGCAAAGATCTGGAAAACAGTTGCTTTGGAGCTGGAAACAACAGAAAAATTATAGCCCTGGGAACAGAGAACTTCCCAGGGGAAAGGACAATGGCCCAACGACTTGGGAGGAGCAAGCTGCCATCCTCAAGAATGTAATTCCTGTGTGGCCATTTGAATTTTCCATCCATAATGCAGAAATCACAGCATTTCCTTTTGTCACAACACTTACACACTGATGGGCTTGATAAAGACCAAGATGCTCAAAAGCTGTGACTACAACGATCAGAAACAGCTGAGGTAGATCTACTGAATTTCAACAAGGATTTTTGTAACTTTTTTTTTCAGCTCCAAGGTGTATAATAGCTGATCTGAAAGACTCTGAAGAACACAATTCAGACTCAGGCAAGAGGTCTTCAGACAGACAATTTAGCACCAGGAAGGAAAGAGTAATTTGGGTCCATATCTGTGATACCAGAGTATGTTCCTTGCAGCAACTGCTACTTACCAGGCTGCTCTTCTTTCAGAAGAAACCAAGCTCCCGAAAGTCAGAGGCCACACTGTACGTGGCTCAATTTTTTTTTTTAAAGACCCTTAAGACAGCACTGCTGAGCAAATAATAACCTTATATATACAGAATTTCATTCATTGCCTGTAAAAACCTCCCAAATCCAGAAGGTTGGCGGAATGATGCTTCCCCAGCTCTGCTCCAAGATAGCAAATCTGAGCTCCACGCTACAGAGCCTGAAAAAGAATTCAAAGATGTGGCACACCACAGGCACTGCCACAGTTTTTTTGCTTACGAGTAAGGCATAAACTAATAACACTCTCAAATGATTGCTGTATCTGACTATGGGAGTGCTTTTTAATTCTATTATTTTTCATTCAAGTTTCATTACTGAAGGAAGAGGGGGAATAAAAGCAATTAATGGGAAAAGATAATAAACAAAACCCATGTAGATAAAGAATCACCCGTGCTCACTTGATCCATTGCTACAGGCAAATTAGATAAGAGGAGAGGCAGGCAGAGTTTTTTGAGCAATACATTCTATTGCAAACTCAAAATCTTAAAAATCAGACCTTGAATGTATTGAAATAATTACTAGAATAAATAATATTCATTATAACAAATACACCACAGTGCAGCATGCCTGTCTCTTGCCCACCCATACCCAGGCAAGAGCCAACCAAAGGGCATTAAATGCTCTTAACCCTGGCTGCAAGATTTGTGTCTTTTCTTTACAGATTTACACCCAGCTTTGCCAGAGATATGCATTCTGGCCGTGGGCTCATTTTCTTCGCTCTGTCCCTCAGCTTCCACATCTATGAAATGAGTGACAACCCAGAGCCTCTTTGGAAATAAGCCCTCTCCTACTAGCTTAATGATACTGAGCTGAGGATGGGCTTTTCCAAAGTTAACACCTCAAAAGCAGCACAACTGAGATGCGAGACCATTAATTATTCCATCTGCGCCATGGCTATACTTCAGCCATGCTGTCACCTAGGAATTAAAATCAAAAAGACCCCACCTGTCTTCATGACAGCCCTCCTCTCTAAAACTCAAGACAGCGTGCATGCTTTTGCAGAACTGTTTTTGAATGAGAAAGCTTGGCATTACCTTGTTATTTCCCGAGTGGGAAATTATGTCAGTGCTGCCATAACAAAAAAAAGTACAGTCAACCTATTTACCTTGGGCTGGATATTGTGAGGGCTGAAATAATGCTGGCTGGATTTGACACTGCGGAAAAGAAATTCTTGAAAAATCACAAGCACTTATTCCCCTGTTATCTTGTACCGGCAGCTTTACATAAATACTTGCAAAAATTTACAGAGGGCTGCTGATTATTTGAACTGGCAGGTGAAAGCAGAGCACTATTAGGACAGACTATGCATTGAATGGATTTTCAGAACGTTTGTCAACAACCTCCACATTCACTGCTCTGCAATGGGGCAGACAGACCCTGCCTGCTTGCACAGCTTTAAACCTTCCTGCTGAATTCAACCCACAGTATTTGTGTTCAGGCAATACCAGCACTGTGCATACTTTAAAGCGCAACCTCCAAAAAGTAAGGGAACAAGGACCAAGGCTGAACTCACCTGCAGTTTTACCATGAGTGGAGCAATATGAAACACCTTTGATAACACTGCTGAAGTTGAATAAAAGCAGTGGGAGGTGTGCACAAATGGGGTTTTGGGAAGTTCCTCTTGTTGGTTGAGCTCTCTCCCCCTCGACATCAAGTGGAAAGGCAGTTACTGGGGGATTGCAGCTACTTGAGGATTACATTTCCAAAAACTGCAGATAAACATGTCTCCCCCCCCGAAAACCCCCAACAACTTTGTAATTCAAGTCTACTTTCACTGGAGCTGTTACTCTCTGCTGTTCCATTACAGAAGGAGGCTGGGTGGGACACCTCGCCCTTGCGTACAGCTCAGGGCTCGTGGCATGAGGACAATGGGAAGAGAAGCTATTTCTTGTGTAACCCACCAGGAACTGTCCCTGCGTAAGGTCTCTGTCTCCACACACAGCCTCACATTTCCCTCATTCTCTTGGTACTGTCTCATTTTAAGGCACAGATTTGCTTACCTACTGGACACAAGCTGGGGCCTAAATGCTAACCTATCCCTCTCCTTAGGCTGCGCAGGAACAGTGAGGCTGGGGATTAGATTCCCAGGAAGAAGAATGTCAAAAGTCAATATGCAAGAAATCCTTTTGGATTTTGTCCTGGAGGCATTCATACAGCTTCACAATCCTGCAGAGTCCATTGATCAGCACACGCATAAATGGTGAAGGACTCCAAGCTCCAGAACAAGGCTCTCCAAACAACAAAAAAAATGTGCATATTTTAAGACTGTGGATTTCTGTTTAGATAAAGGAATTATTTTAATGGCTTTATCGAGAATCAAGAAAGCATTCCCTAGAAGTCTTTTTAAAAGAAAGTTAGAGCAAGAACACTAGCACATAGGAAACTCCACTAATTCTATATGCTACTTTGCGTTTGTACATTTCAAAGCAGGCACCACAGTCCACAGCACCACCACAGACTGAGAGCCAAAATAAAAAAGGAATCAGAAGGATCGTGGGGTCAGCAGCACGCCTGCAGCAGCAAGGGGACATCTCCTGAGACAAGCTCCACTAGGCTGTACCACCACCGTGTGGCACAAGCGTTACGGCATCAGTCACTGATGGTACAACACAGACAGCCTGGTACAGATATTAGGCTGTTTCCTCGTCAAATTAATTTTCAATCGCATACAAGTAGGATGTATGCAGCATCCAAACCCATATCATCAGCTATCACAAAATATATTTTCGTTCATGTCTGATCATTCCTTCGGTTAACGTTATTAGGGTAGTTTGTCAGTTTATTAAGACAACACTAATGCAGATGCTGCGACATGGCCAAATGACCTAACATAAAAAAGATTATTTAATTCCTTGTCTACTATTACTTATTTTGCTTCATTAAAGTAAATTACTACCAAGAGCAAATACGAAACAGAAGGAGAGAGAGTCCCCAAACAAATAAAGACTCAACATTCACATGCAGCATCCATAAAAATTCACAAATATTCATTAAGTATTCACAAACATCCTGACTGTTTCTGGGGATGAACTTCACTCAAACAAATTCTTAACACTCTAGAAATTTCTCACTCCGCAGTGGCCCAGAGTTCTTCTCTGAGCACAAATTTGTGAAATAAATTATTTTTTATTAAATACTCCATCATGAAAATGCAAGCAGAAATTACATTCTGATTGCCATAAATGCCATCCATTATTTATTTCCTGTGCAATGGCTACAGAGGCAACTGCTATATTTTAAAAGCATCGTGCAGACAACATGAAACATTTATTAAAGTGGTTGCACACTGCAGAGAGCTTGATTTAACCAGACTTTACTGTGCTCCTCACTGGAATGAAGACTGGCAGTTTGACAGTCAGCACTTTTCATGGAAGCTTAAGCTCACTCAGAGCCACTGAACACAAATTTTTTACCCTGGCAATTAAACAGCGATGCAACTCGACACAGCATGGAAAAGTATGCGAACTGAAAAAAAGACCATTTACGAATAAGAACCATGCTTGTGCCCAGAGGTAACACAAAACTCCCCAAAACCAAACTACAGATAAAGAGAGAAGCCAGGGCAAGAGTCCCATCACACGGACAAGTTGTTAGCACATCCAGATTTCCACTCAACCATAAAAGTCTCTTTTTTACACTTTTCTACTCACAGTTTCTTCTTCTGTGTGTTCTGTTTACAACTCTTATAATTTTGCGAGTAATGGGACTAAATTCACTGGTATTTCCTACTGATTTTCCTGCATCATTGGTGCATCGTTTAGTTTTTCTTTGAGACGTTATAAAATTTATTTAACCCTCTGGATTAGCAGACCTGAAAAGCAGACTCTTAGCTTATGTTGTTTATCCAAATAGCAGTATAGCACAAGGTTCATACAAAGGTCTGTATCCCACTCCGTTAGTATTTCTGCTCTTGAGTACTGAGTATCAGTAACTCCTAATTTGACTTGGCATCCTGAGGGAATGCTGCAGGTACATGAGCACAAGCTTCTATATAATCAGACAACACACAAGTGTTGCTCAAGTCCTTTTGCCTTCTGCTCTGGATACCTTCACCATGTGGTTATTTCCTTTAAGACAAAGTAATTTCTCAGCATGTGCTGTTTTCTTTCTTTGTGAAAGTATCATCTACTGCATTCAAGAAGAACAATTCTTAGAATCAAAATGAAAACATATCCTGCAGGTGACACGCTCAGCACATGGAAGAATTTGCATCCCAGGCAGCAATGAGGCATTTCTGTGCATCCGGAGACACAGCAGGAAACAGTCTGCCATGGTGCCACCTGCTGTTATGTTACACAATCGCCTTTCTGGAGCAAGGAAAAAAAAAAATAAATGCTTTTGCCATGATTTTCAAACACACTCACAACTAAATTGCTGTTAAAGATTAAGAGGCCCAAGGCACCCATTAGGTGAGGATGGGCACAGCATAGCACTCTCGTATCTGTTGTTTTACCAATATACAAGAGGAAAATAGAAAAACTACAAGTGCAAGACAGATAGCAAATACAGAAAAATTCAGATTGTGCTCAACAATGAAAAGTAAAAGGGCAAGGTGTTCCATTTGGATGAGACGTCCTCTTTTCTGGCCCAGTCTCTTCCTCTCTGCGTTTATACAGACAACAACAAAAAAGGAACAGGAATATTTGCAACTCCACTAGTTTAAACAAAAGAAGTGGCAATGAACAGAAAGAACTAAATTTATTTCGAAGAGTTAAGTACTGTTTGAAACAGAGACATAGTGATTGCCTGAGGCAGGCAAATGACTGACTGAGTAAAAGGGAGATTTTTATTAAAAATAAAATGTATTTTTGTCAGATGCCCGCACACTCGGAGCAGTACACTGTCGTTCCACTGGAGTGTGCTGCTTGTTTGCAGTAGGAATGTCAGCTCTTGGCTTGCTGGCGCTCCCAGTAGTGATCTCCATCCCTTGGCAGCCCGCAGGCTGCTGCGTACATCTGCAGCAACGCCTGCTCTAACCTGACTCTGTATTACAGGTGTGGGCAGCATTCAATCAGCTGCTCTCTTGGCAGGAGCCCGTATCAGCAGCGAAAAGGCCACTGCTCCACACCAAAGGGCAAACTCTGTACCTGGGACTCAACCCAGGCAGATCCCCTTGCTCTGAACTCAGCCAGCCTGGAGGCTAACAGAACTGGTGACACCACCACAAACACAGACCTTTCCTTTTGCTTGCTTATTCAATAGTTCCACTCATTAACGTTCATGCAGGTTAATTGAAATAGAAAGCAAAGAGGGCAACAGCTGTCTGTACTTGGATTGAGGACTGCAAAAGCTTGCAGTCTCAAGTTTGCTTCCTTTCAGGGAGAAAAAAAAAAAAAAAAAAAGGAAGAAAGATCAATGCTGTTGCAAACATTCAGTGCTTGAGTAACTTTGCTTTCCACAGCAAATACTGAGAGCCAAACCCCCAACCTGGGCTTGATTCAATGAAGCCAGCACTGGTTTATACCACTACAGGTTTGGATCCATAGGACCCAATTTATAGTGTCTGCTCATGCAGAACACAGTCAGTCAGAAATCAGTGGAAGGGAGTAAACTCTAAAACTGGATACCCTGAATCTTCTCCCTTCATAGTATACATTGACGGGAACCTAAGAAAGCACTTACATTTAAGCTAAGAAAAAAATCTTATCATCAGCACTCCTCATTCTTTCACCTCTTTACTGGTATAAAATCATCACGCTTCTAGCAGGCATCAGAGAGAAAAGGGACCATGGTGATTAACTTGTAAAGTTTTGCTCTTGTGACTTGAGAACATCCTCTTCACAGACTTTCAAATAAAAAGGCATTTGGGTTTGAGTTTCAACAGCTGCTGCTGGAGTCAGGACACTAAAGTAAAGCCAGGACAGAGACAGTGAAGTCTCAGAAGATTTCCACTTGCAAATTACTACATAACAAGACAGAACAATAAAGCCCTTGCACAGTAGGGTAGAAAGCTCTTTTGCTAGCTGTCCTCTTCACTTATTTCAAATGAGAAATGGGAAAAGTAGTCAAGGAAGCCCAAACCTTTAGGCAAAAGACTTGATGCATTTTTGAGAGAGAAATTACACCATGGAGCAGCAACGCAATGAAAATGGAGGCACGAATTTATCCAAACTCTTCAGTAAGATTCTGTATCTATTCATTACCTTTTACCTATTCCATCCTCGCTTTTCAAATCCCTCACAAGTAAGCCTCCCTCTGGAAAATAAGAAGGGCTCCTACAGGCACGCTATCACACCTGAGAACCCCTACCTTCACTCTGAAACAGCAGCAACTTTGAGGGTCCTCACAGCCATGAGAAAAGGCACCGCGTACAACGTAACGCCCAGCTCTGCAGAAAGGCAGACAGATGCCTGCCGTGCCCGGGTGCACCTCACAGGGCTGGTGCTCCCCCTGGGACCCCAAGGCTCGCTGTGGTGAAGATGCTGAAAAGCAGCTTAACTCACTTGCCCGGAGCACTGTCTGTGCCCAGAGCTCCCTCCCTGCTGCCACCACCACTGCCGGGCAAGCAGCAAGCCTGGCCACCTCCTCGATGGCATGGCCGGGTCTGGGGCATTTCTGCTTCTCAGCAGGATGGCACAAGGGAGCTCTGGTCCTTTCAGGAGAGGACAACCATCTCCCCTCTCCCCAGCAGGTGGTGGTAGGGATCACAGCCTATGCATTACGGAAGACACATCCAGTCTTACTTGAACAAGTTCAAATAAAGCTGACGAGACTTTAGCTTCTTCCTTAAAATTACGCAGTAGCATGCCATGTGGCTATTAAGCAAACTGACTACTATCAATTTTTACTACACTGTATATAGTGCATATATAATGCAAACACAATCTACTGCCCTAGACCACAGGAGGGGACAATTTGTTTCTGAGATGAAGTTCACTCGCTAATAATGGCTGGCAGCAACTGCTGCTGCTGTCATAATGATAGCGCTTTCTTATTTTTATGTCTCTACTCCCTGCAACAATCTAGATGCCTCGCCATGAACTAATGCTGCCATCCAATAAAACATTAAAAAAGGCATTAAGTACAGCACCATGCCAAAAGCTACTGCAGCTACAAACAGAAGTGTCTAAATGGCCCTGTTCAGGAGTCAGGAGCATGCTACAGAAAAGGCTTTCTTGCTTACATCATGATGTGCACCATACATTCCTCACTGAAAGCCTAGGTTGATAAGGCCAGGAGCAGGTCCTGAACACGTAGGGATGAAGACAAAATTTTAATCTTCATAGCAGTATAAATGGCATAGGGCTGCCCTAGTCCCAGGCATTGCTGTGGGTCATGCATACCTCCCCCATGGTCCCTATATGCAGTACAAAGGTGCAAGCCTTTCTGCCACTGTGCTGTACTCACAGAGTAGGTGAAGAAGCAGCTCTTTAAAACTGCTTCCACAAACTATCATTTGGATCCACGCACTCTTAAAATGCACAACTGAAAGAACAGAGATATGGGGTAACTTAATTTTCCCTCTGTGATCCCCTGGGACATAAGAGCAGCCCCTGCACTGAGAACACTGATGAAGGAGGGAGGTGTTCCTTTTAAAAAAGAGCAGATACACCAGTGAAGCCGAGTGCACTGCTGGCTTTGCACTGCCCACCCTCTGAGCAGGGACACTCCTGGCCTGGGTAGCGTTTAGCCAAATCGGAGCGCAACCAAGCTGACCATTACACCGTGCGGTGTTAGGTAACAGTACATGAGCGTTTCTACTGATCAGCATCCTTTGCACACTGTCTCATGTCTACCTATCAGCCACTACAGAACGAGCTTTTGTATCCCACAGGCCGTTAAAGCTTTTGAAGAGCGTAATTAGCCCACATTCTCCAAGAGACAGCTGTTGTGAGCCCTGAACAAAAAGATGGCACAACTCAATCCAACCCTGACACCCCTGCAGCAGCCTCCAGTGAGGAGCCAGGCTCACCCTGCACAGGGGGCTGCCCAGCATTCAAAGTCATTGGTCCACCCTCAGGGGGAACCTCCACGACTCAGACAGACCAGCCTATGAGTCAGGAACTGGTCCTGAAAATCACAGGAACGAGTCTGTGATTCTCAAGTCACACATATCTCTGAAATACGAAAGGGGAGGCCTGTGCCATAGCTGTTTCACACAATTAATGACATGGCTGTGCCGGATAATCCCTGCTGCCATCTGTCAAATGGCCAAAGCCAGCAAAGCCAGCTCCATCTTAAGCTGACAGTCCAGCATCAACCTAAAACAGAGCAGTGGGTCTGTTGCAATCATCTGCCATGGCCTTCCTGGGGTATGTGAAAATGGAATTATACTGCTCACCACAGGAAGAGATGGTGGAGATGGTGGTGTGCTGATCATAACCTAAGGCTTACTGACCAGGACCTTCACCGACTGACTGAGCACGAAGCACTAAACCTTTTCAGCCTCTGAAAATCCTGTTGTTTCCCCATCTAGTCTTAGCCCAAGCAGAAAGTGCAGCTTCTGTAAAGTCAGCTGCTGACAAAGCAATTTGTTGAAGAGCTGTTTTAACTGCGTGCAGGAGATCAAGCAGCGAGAAAGCTGGGATACAGGAAACGCCTTCTCACCCACAATCTTGACTCCCTGTAGTTCTGATTGTCTCCAAGCCTTGGGGATATGGACATCAAATATAACAGCACAGACAAGCCAGACAAAGTAGAAAGAGTGATTTTGTTTGTTTGTTTTCTTGTGTTTACTAGTTCTAGTTCTCTCTGTAGATTAACCACCATGCAGGTTATTTAAGTAAATAAAAAGAATGGCAGCTGACGAAATGCAGCCACCATCAAATGGAATCACAGCCAGAGCCTCAGCTACGTCCCCTAGCTAGGAGCAGAGGAGTCAGCCAGAACTAATGCTGCAGCCTCAGCACTTTTCCTATTATTCCCCAAACAAATATTGAAACTGAATGTTCAGACTCCCTAGTGTGTCTGAAGGGACACATTATTTTAGCAGATTAATAATTACAATTTTCTCTCTGCACTGATAGATTATTGTAAGCTTCAGAGATACACAAAAAGGGGGAGAATTTCCCCAAAGCTGTAAAATCCATGTAAATGTAAAATCCATTAATTGTAACAGAAAACCCTTTTTATTACAGATTGCACTTGCCAACAGCCCGCAGTTGCGTTCATGTTAAGATATCTCTTCAGCAGTACAGTGAGTTTCTTTAGAGGACGTGTTAAAAGACACCACTGTAAAGCTGATAAAAAAAATACAAAAACCATTGCTACCTACTCAGAAACGTCTATTAAAAGTCCTGAGGTCTAGTTATTTTAAGAACAAGAAAATTATTTCCACACTATTGCTAATAACGCACTGACACTTGGATATGTCCCTGTCTCTAGAGAGCTGCCGCTCTACCCGGAGTGGCTGTCAAAAAAGTGACTTCAGGGCTAAAAGCTCCTGCGTTGCATGCGCATTGGGAGAACATCGGCCACAGCATACCTGGCAAATATTTCCCATAAGAAACAAGGTGAGTAATTTGGATTAGTTCAAAACACATTTATCTCAAATTCCTGGAAATAATACTTCACACTGGTATTCTTTCAAGGAAGATAGGTAACTCGGCTGCTCTAATTTCTTTATTATTATTATTATTAGAGTATAGATGTGTGACAAACCATTTCTTTGCTTGACTGTGGAGACTATTTGTTGGTTTAAACGATCAGGCTGCTTTTTTAGGAACTGGATTTAGCACAAGCAAAGGGAGGGAAATTCTCAGGTATCCTTGCTAGAACAGAGTGCAATTACTAAAGAACAGTGTTAATAAACGTCAAAAAAAAAGAGAAATCCCTGTGGTTTAGATCTCCCCGGTCTAATCTCTATTAGAGCCTATAGATAGTTCTTGGTATTAAAGAATATTCCTCTCAGGAGGGTAAGATGAGCTGGCCAAGAATGCAGATCATTACAGGAAAATCAAGACAGGAACTTAGGAAGAACTGGGAAAATTCCCATAGCCAAACCAACAGGAGAAGTGGCTACTGCCAACTTCCAAAAGCAAACTCTGTATTTGGAAGTTCAGGCAACAGCACTATAGGAGACATAGGGCCTTCTTCAAAGCTCACTGGGACCTTCAAACTGGTTTGTTTGGGGATTTTTGTTTGGTTTTTCTTTTTTTTCCTGGCGCTGGTTAACTAATCTGCTTCTCTTAACAGTGCTACAGCAAAGCTCAGCAAGACAAGTGAGCCCCTGCCATGGCAGCTCCAGGTCGCAAGGACTTTCCCCTAAGCGGTGGGCACTCAGGGAGCTGAGAATGTAGCCACAGTTCCTGCACAGCCGTCCTGCTTGGCTTATCACATTTCACAGTTTTCCCTGCTCAAATACAAGGGGAAGCCAGCACTATGTAAGTAACGTGGCTGTTAATGCCTGAAAGGGATAACCTAAGTCTGTAGTAAACAATACTTGGAGTTGCTTGGAAAGAAAAATCCAACATTAAGCGTGGTTTTGGTCCAGTTTCTTAAGGAAATAAGCCTTATACAACTGTCTCATCCCAGATATCTTGCCCCAGCTGGCCAGTTTCAGCTATATTAGATTGAGAAGTGGTCCCCAAAACAATAATCACCTTCCAAAATTAATAAACCAAACAGGTGGAGGTGAGGTGCTGCACTAAAACCCCCACATAGCGCAAGGCTTGGTCACTGTCACGAATTGGAAAACCCACACAACAGAGAAAGCCATGAAGACTCCAGTCATACAATAAACTTAACCTTCATGTTAGGCAACACCCAGCCTAAACATAAGAGACAAAATGAGATTAAACCAGAAGCCTACCACTCTGGGAACTACTTCCTGGTTTCACACCACGATAGGGTCTATGGGGGAATCAAACTCTACCCAAGCTCAGCAGGCTTAAACTCCAGCTGTACAGAGTCACCAGAAATAAACGTCAAGTTTTAAAATCATTTTAACTCCTGCTCAAAGGATCTCTGCTTTCCATAAATACGATCATGTTGTAAAGCACAAGGTGAATGAATAAACAATGTATGTGATTAAATCTGTAGTTGAAAGTATTCAAGCTTCAGGCTTTAACCTAACCTACTGGCTTAACATTGGTATTACAGCAGCAGCTCAGTGGTGCTTGCAGCAGCCGGCTGTGGGAAGGAAGCCAAATACCCCAAGCTGGCACCGTGCTCCCAGGTACAGACACCCAGGACAGAGGCTGGAGAGAGGCAATAGTCAACCCAGACCTTAAGGTGCAACAGAGCTAAAACTCTCTCTGGTTAAAACTGTAGATGGCACACAAAAGCTATGCACCGTACCCACAGCCAAGAAAAACCTCTCCGCAGCCTTATTCCGCAGGCTGCGTGCCGTTGAATGGGTCACTTCTGCCAGTGCTATGTTGCTTCTCCAACAGTTTGCTTTTCTACCCAAGTCTGGCAGCATTTAAAAACCATACCAGAAAAAAGGCAACAATCCAGACACCAGCTGCTACATGGTTTTTCTATTTAGAACACTGCTATTCATGTTTTCATGACAGGGTATTTGAAACAAGGTTGGGGGGGGGAATGGAAATGGTGGCTTTCCAAATGGAAGCAAACTTCTACACAGAGTGTGAAGAAACCACACAGCCAAGTGGATAATTGCTCTGCACAGCTTCTCTCTGCTGAGGGAAATAGTCCTCAAATATTTACCAGACAGACTATGCTAACTATGCTAACAGGGAAATCTAGTACTTCTGCTCACCATATCCTGAAAATAGACGTGACTTACTTCTTCCATATTATAAAAGTAGGAATATATTTACTTTAGGAACGTACAGATTACAGATTTGCAGGTTTGCAGACTCCTGCATTTGTCTCACAGTTGCAGATGACAGGAAATTTGTTTCCCAACAAAGACACTACAGTTGAAGTGACGCTGCTTGTCCCCTTTTTCCATACCTACAATTGTAATAACTTGGTCAACTAGGTCACACCCAAGAAAGCTTTTTCCTGGAGCTTCACCACAGAATATCATTTCAGTCTACCAAAACCACTCAAATTCAAGCCAAATTCAATACAAAGTTCCAACTGAAACAGCCCTATTGACCACTAGGGACAACCTGGAGAGACACGTCAAGAAGCTGGTGGTCCCTCGCCCTGTACTCAATTCTGTTTTGCACAAATAACTGCACTCATGGCACCAACCTGGGAAGAGGGATACCTGGGTCCCAGTCCCTGCTCTGACAAAGACTTGCTTCTTCATACAAAAACACATTTAGTAATTAAGAACACGCAGAGAACATGGCCTCCCATCTCCCTGTCTAACAAACTTTGGCTCTTAGCTTTTCTAAAAAGTACAAGAAGAGGGTTCACGCACTCAAAAGTGTATCTTATTGAACTTGTATGTATTAAACTTAAATGTATTCTGCGATATTTGGTTACCTCCCTTTCCCAAATGGTTTGCTTTATATCTGTCATTTATTCTATACGTGCCCACAGTAAAACCCTTTACTCTGCAACAAAGGGAGATTTTCTTTTAAAAGAATTTTTTTTCCATCATTGCATTTGGCAAGTAAAATACAAAAATTACATGTTTATTCCAGCCTGAAATGATTCCCCATTTGCCAACACTGGGTACAGCTGTGAAACCAAAAAGCCTTTACACAGCCCTAATGATGACATCTCCAAAATCATGGTGGAGCTGGGACCAAAACCAGAAGCACAATTTGCACAGGGAGAAACAATCACAGGAATTATTTTGTTTACTTATTAAAAGCTCACTAATTTTGGCAATACACAAGCTCAGATGCAACATCCTTTTCTCTCAATCCAAGGTCATTTATGCATTTGTCAGAAATAGTTAATAAGGCACAAGGTGGTCAGAAATTTGGCCTAAGCACCTTTCAGCAATGCTCAGGATAGATGCTTCAATCTGAAAAGATACCAGATTAAAAAGAAAAAGCTTGACTTGTCCTTTTTTCTCTTTTTTCTTTAAACCGTACCTTGAGAACCATTGATCTTACAAACCATGCTTTGTCTTGAGATGGAAACTATGAACTTCAAAAGCAAGTACCCACTTGTTTTGGGAATTAGAAGGCAATAGAAGTCACAAGACCACAATCTGTTCCTATTTCGCTCTCCATAAAGGTGCAGCATGTGATTTGGGAGCACATTCAGAGTGATGACTGCCTAGCTGTCAGCATAGACAAAGCCATGGGGCATCATGCCCGTCCAAGGCAGGCAGCAGGGAATCCCACTCAGAAGTGTCCCAAGGGGTCACAAAATTTTGCAGGCATTTTAAAGCCATGGATACTATCCTTGAGTGATGTACATACTGGTGACATCAGCACCACAGCTAAACCATGCAGTCCTTGCTGGATGCAGATGGCACACGAACTCCCCTTAACAGACAGCACTCTGAAATCCACATTTAATCCCAGTTCCTGCAGTCCTTGGGAAACACTAAGAGAAAACAAAACACATCAGCTTTCCAGTGTTTAAAGAGCTGAAATGCTCACCTGACATTTCCTCTGCCCACATTGCCTAGCTGTTTTCATGCATCCGAAAGGGGCTTTTTACACCAGCCATTGCAAGAAACAACAGGAAGAGAAAGGCAGCAAGCAGTATCTTACTCGTGCAACCCCAAGGCTTCCCAAGGAACCATGTGCAGATGAAGGTGTTACTTGGTGACAGGGAAAAGGACACAGCAAGCAAAATGTCTCATTGCTGTTGTTTCTGTAATATATTCAGACATATTATTTAATCCTTAAGGTCAGCCCTAAAACAATCACCAGGACAAATTCAAACTCCCCTGGAATAAGTGCTACATGCTGCCCAGCATTTCAGAATGCTGGGTTCACAGCTGATATATTTATCTGTTTTTGTTAAGCATAAGTGTAAATGCAAATCAAAAAAAGCCCTCTGTCCTATACAACGAATATGCTTTCTGATGTGGGTAGCCCTAATTTGGTCTGAAAGTAGATAAAACCTTGGATCTAGAAAAAAAACAGCCAACCAAACAACCCCCCACATATTCTAAATGCAGACAAATCAGTATTTCATTTTACAAACAGAAGAGAAAAGCTTTGTGCACAGCATAACATCTCTCACTGCTCTCAGAGCAGCAGTCAATAGGAATGACAGAGGGATCTGCATCCTTGGTGAGGGTCCAAGGAACAATGAGGGGATTAGTGAGGGCACTACAAAGGACCTGGTGTAGGTGGGACTGTGGCAACTACACAGTCTCCCCCGGGGACACTTGTTGCTGCAGAACTGCCTGAACAGCAAACATGTGGCATCACTGGATGGCTTTGGCCCTCCCAGCCTCACTTGTGTGGGCCCACTCCAGCTACTGTGCCTAGTCTTGTAGAAGATGGGAGCTGCCAGTATCATATTTGGGTCACAACCTATTTTTGTCCTGTGGGCATTAACTAAACTTTAAGGAAAGTAATAGTGATGAAAAAGCATAAAGTTTTGTGTGACCTGAAAGAGCAGAGCAAAGCTAATTGATCCCTCTCTCTTTCTGCTCTCAGTACCTAAAAGTTATTTTGATGGCTTTCCACAAGTCAGTATTTCAAACCATACACATAGATAAATGTTATCATAAGTTTTATTACCAAAGGCCAAATCAACCCTGGAACAGAATTTCCTCAGGAAATAGGTTACAAGTATAAGTTTTAGAAATATGACTGTTTTCAGCTCCTACTTTGCCTGATTTAAAAGTCAGCAGGATCCTACCCGCCAGACTTTACAAGTTTTGCTAGTCTGGAAAAAGAATGAAAGTAGCAACAGCCATTTGGAAGAGCATAAAATGCAAAGAAAGTGCTAGGGTCTGCAGAACTATTTCCATATAGCATCTGGCTCCCTTTGCAAAGTTTGACATTAAGTCTGCAGCTGGATAATATTTCAGTTTATTGCTCTGTGCAAAGCCTCACATGAAGCTCTTTGGAAAAGGCAACTATTAATTAGCCCTAATGAGGATACAATTTGCTTTTAGCAGGCTTACTTTATTGAAAACAGCAGAAACAATTGACTGAACAATAAAACAAGCCGCAATTAGAAGCTGGATGTCCACTGGCCCTAGAGCAACATGCGCAGCTGATGGGTAGTGACAAATATCTCCCATACTGAATTTTGACCATAATGTAGAGCATGGGAGAGGTATGGTATGTATCCTATCAGGCTTGAACTTCTCAACTGAAAGTTGAGAAGGGGATAAAATGCCTCAGAATTATTTTTGTTCCTTGAGAACTCTTTCTTAAAAGCCAAAACACATCTGGAAAACTGCAGCAGCAGATCTGGGAGGGAATCAGGAGATTTCTACCTCTTTGACATCCTCTGACACTCTGAGAAGTCAAAAGTATTTCTAAATGCTGAACTCAGTGCTGCGTGTGGAAGGGTGCTGGATTAGATGAACGACTGTTATACACACAAATGCCAATTCCTGAACTGCTGAAGACTACCGTATCAGAAAGGGGTTGGGAAGTGGCAGAAGGGAACGCTTTAGATTGCTGGTGGCGATTAGTAAGCCAGAAAGGACCCACAGAATACTAGGTCTTAGCAATGACAACTGACATGAACTTTTTCCAGATGTCTGGCATCCAGGCTATTTTCAGGTACTGTTCTCCTTTCCTTTTCACCACAGAAAGTGTACCCTCAGCTGATCCTGTTTGCCTCTGGAAAGGCAGCAGAAGAGACACTAAAGAAAAAAGCTTGACAGGTGTCATCAAGGCTATAATCTGAGGCAATCAAGTTATAAAGGAAACCTTAAAAAAAATTTTGAAGAAATCCATGCCAGCCATTTCCACACATGCTTTTTTTCCCATAATCCTTATTTTGCTCCACAGAGTGTTATCTCCTATATTTCCAGTAGAAGTTAATCCATCAAACTAATAAAAGAGGCTTTTTTCAGTATCTCTTGGCCTTAGATCATGACCACACTGAGTTGAACACAACAGTGATTTAAATTCTTTTCCAAATGCTTTTATGCAGTGAGAATTATTCTAACACTCATTTGCTGAACCTTGGTTATTTGTGGTACTCTGTGTGTTTGGGGAATACTTTAAGAACTACAGTCAATCTAACTTGTACATGCAATCAATATTAAGATTTTAAATAGCTTGTACTGCACCAAAGTGACCTTATGAAATACAAAAATGGAACCAAAATGGAACAAAAAATATCTGGATTTAACAAAGATGAAAAGCTACATGTACAGCTGCACATGCCCACTTCAGTGAATTAGAAATGTTACCCATCAGAAAACAAGCAATACCGAAGAGTGTAAATTTCCTTAGTACCAATGAACCAATCTTTTCCCATACTCTGTTTTAGTCAGAAATCTATGAAGCGCGTAGTTATCAGAACCTACGAGAACTGAGACTTCATCAGTCTCTCAAAGTTTGGTTACAAGGGTACCCTTGAGCTGGTCCAGCCCACCAAAACCCAGTTCCCCCTCCATATCACAACCTACTGCTCACCTTCTCTTTATCTAAAGCTCACAGACGCCAGGCAATAAATCCGTAGCTTACTGAATCAAATGAAAATTAACCCTGCAATAAAATGAGTAACTGGAAAGATCCCTGACTTGCAATGTGCTCACGGGAACTTTGGATCCAATGCAGAGGAACGACAGGAAAACACTACATCCCTGTCATTTCAAAGGGGAATCTTGTGCAATCTGCTTTGCTGCTTTTGTAGTTGGCATCAGCTTGCAGGAGTGGGTGAAGAATGAACTTTGAAGGAGATAAGATACAAAGGGTACAAAGATGGGCTTGGATGCAGAGCTCCCAAATGATAAAGGGCTACTGGGTCCTGTTATAATCCCTTGTTTTTTGTCGTTTGAATTCTCCAAGCTTCAGCCTAATCTAAATCCACAAAGTCCAGTTTGTCCACATTTAATGCCCTTCATTCTTTTAAGGTGTTTGAGAAATAGAATTGTTAAAAAAAAATCAGTTAAAAAATTACAAAAAACAACAGCAGAGAGACTGAATACCCGATACCACTTTTTACTGAAACGCTTCAGTTAAGGACATAACTAAAAAAAAAAAAAAAAAGAACATAGGAAATTATTCCCAGTTTTCACCACAAAATATGAATTTTAGAAGGCCAAATCTTATACTCAAATTATTAATGAAAATTCCAGTTGTTTGCATTATGTACATATATAAAAATAAGGGTTGTCTGCATTGTTTTCTACTCATTAGTTCTATACAAGCTAAAAAGCTTGGTGCAGAATGAAAAATGAATTCATATATTTTATCTGTGACCCCTACTTTCAGAATAGCTTTGCCACTGTTTTTTTCCACTCCTTTATGGTATAAAATCAGTGTAATGAAAAGTCCTACCACTTTACAATTTTTGAAAACTCAAGACAGTCTCTAAGGAAAAGTATTAGTGCATGAAATTGAACTACATATAGAATTGTTCCACTTGAAATATTTAAGCAGGACTTATTTTATTGTGATAATGCAATTTCTTCACATTAGCAGTAAAACAGATACTGGCCAAAGAACAAAAGGCGTGAAAACTGATTGACTAAGATTACCGACATTTCCCATACACCTAAACTGAAATCCTGCTTCCAATAATTTGCAAAATAATTTCCAAAACCGATTTTTTTCACAGTGCAGCTCCAGTTTCTTCAATAGCCACTCTCCAGTTGAACTAAACGAATATTAACCACTTACAAATTTTGGAGACATAAATTGCAGTTTGTCCTGGTGAGTTCACACATCTATTTAAACCAGCACAGCCCAGTCTTGTCTTTCTGAACCCTAAGTGCAGCGACATTTCAGATTCAACTTTTTAATAAACTACCACAGTCTACACTGGTGTGAATCTTGGACGTGTCTGTATTGTAAAGTCATGCTACTACACTTCTGCCTTAACCTGTTGAATGACAGATTAGCTGAATTGATTTTAAAGAAAAAAACCCCTTAACTCTTAACAGTTAAATGATACTGAATCATGTGGTAGCTGAATATTCAGAAAAGAAAATGCTTGAATAAAAGACATAATATCTCACTCTAGAGTAGCACCATCTACATAAAATTACCTCTATAGTTACCAATATTAATGAAAATTAGCAATCATTAGTCAAGGACATCCATTCAAAGGTTAAAAGTGGTTTTGAGTGAATATATTACGACCCAAACTATTTCTCCTGGGAAAAACATGGGAATTTAGGATTGAATTAATTACTTCACATACTAAAGCAAATATAACACAGGAAAAGAAGAAAAGAAATTAAAAATCAAAAAATGTCAGTTGAATGTGCATTTAGTGAGTTACGCAGCATTCAACAAGTTCTTTACTACACTCAGTATCTAACCCTAGGCAAAACATAAATCTTCATTTGAAGGAAAGAAACTGCAGCTGAGAGGACAGGATAATGCTTAATGAGTTCAAGCTCTGCTTCTATATTGAGGCACAGCATGGACCTGGACAAGGCTGCTAACACCTCAGTGGAATTCAGTCTTTCTATCCTGCCTCAGCCAAAAGGCATCCTCCATAAGCAAAGGACATACCACTGCAAGACTCTAGTTCAGAGAAGCTGATACCTCATTTTGGCAGGTGAGAAAGCATTCTACATCTAACCTATATTACAGTACCAGGCAGCAACCTGACTGAACCCTGCTGTCACAGACTTCTAGCCTTGTATCTGTAAGCCTCTATCGCAGAGTATATACTACTCAATGCCTTGGAAAGAAGAGGGATTTCCACCTAGTAGCTGTCCCAGCTCCCAACATGTACAGATCTACCAGGCACCAGAACAGACCAAAGCATACCTCACCAAATTTCTCCTAATAGACTTTTCATACAAGTAGAATTCATTGGAGGGAATAAATCAAAGTCACACAAGCTTGCCACTCCTGAATTTGCTTGCTGATGTTCAGATAAAATATATATGTACACTGACGGAACAGAGCCCTCACAGCAGATAAGGCTCTTGACAAGGGCTGTGAGAAATAAGCACAGTGCTAACTCTCTGTACACCTTGCAAGTTCCTGAACACGATCCAAGAGTCACCATCCAGCTGAGCTCTCAAAGAGAACTGCCCCAGTCAAGAAATGTTTCCTCATAGCAAACAGCTTTGCAAACAGCACGGCAAAATCAACATGTTCATTCTCGGTGGAACAGCCCGAGCCTCACCTTTTGTTAGACCTGCACCTTGCTGCTTTTGGCCCTTCCTGTCCACAGCAACAGGAGCCCGGTTTGGAAATGCAATGTACTTGAGCTGTTTGTTCACTGCTTTTACATGGGGGTCAGGTGGGCAAGGAAAACAAAGGAAAAGGCTCTACTTTCCTCAGCATAAATTAAACAAAACAACCATCAGAGAAGCCCCTCTGAGTAAATTTTGGCCACCTTGAAGGCCAAGTCTCAGGCCCAGGAACAAGGGACAGGTTCTACCAGACTGCCCTGGCTGTGTCTCTGCATACACGACTGTACTGTGAGCATGAAGTACATCATCTCTCCCAAAGTGGAGTCACTTTGTGCCTAGATGATGTCAGCTGTAATGGTCCTTGCTGATTTTATTGTAGCTTTTCAAGGATAGTAGAAAAGAGCATGAATTTGGATGAGCAGCATCTAAATTACAACCTGAATGGGTCTGCTGGCATGTTGTAAACATGTCTTTTATAGTTGCTTTTTTCCTCACTTATAATTGTTATTAATTAAAGGATTCCTATTACTGCTTCCCCATGAACAAGCTTATTCTCTCATGTACCTACAGACACCTTGAATAAATAAGCTTTGCTTAAGTACCTAAAAGAGGAAAACATTTCATATTTCTCAACTCAATGTGCAAGACGCCAGGAAGATTCACCGACCTCCCATGGCACACGGCTTCTTGGTGCAAAAAAAAAAAAAAAAACCAGGATGGCAGAAGGATGTAGGGCACAAAGCCCCTGAATTAGGAAGACTTGAATTCAGCTCCTCCCCAATCCTCCCTGCTCTCCTTGTGTCCTTTGTCACCCATCAGTAAAAATGGGCTCTGCACAGGTACCTCCTTGGTAAAGCACTCGGAAATAACCAGTTGAACAGCCTGATGAGAGTTCTTACTGCAAATCACTTTCCACCACTCTGAGCTACAAATGTGTTAAGATAGAACAGCATAGTTGAAGTTAATTGAGCTTTCTATACATTTTTCTCTGCACCCTCCCTTCTTCTAAAAGACTCAAGTTTAAAAATTCCTGCATTCAGGGTGGGATTTTGGCCAAAGCAAAACCAGATGGTTGCAAAGAGGTTGTGCTTGTTCGCAGGCTGCAGATGATGGGGACCGCGCAGCATCTGCGTTCCTCAGGAGGCTGTTTCCTCCTGTGCCCACTCTCCTGCACTAGTCATAGCAAGGAGACAAGACAGACACCAGTGTCACCTTCCAGGGATGCAGGGAGAACTTAGGGCTGATCTTCCTTTGCATACAATCCCCCTACAGGACAACCTGTTAAAAACAGTTCTTCCATTTATAGCTTTTGTTAAAAACCAAAATGAAACAAAACCCCAAACCAACACACACAGAGACCAGCAAAAACACCCCAAACAAACAAACAAACAAAATCAAAAGCAGCATTTTGATTAGTGCCTTACTGAAGAGTGTCTGTTATCAAGCAGAATACACCATATTCCCAGTTGCTGAGCTAGACAGGCAAGTCTTACTTGTGTTCCCCTGCCTGCCTCCGACAGCACATCACAGCCTGGTTCCCCTGGCACTCAGCTATTTCATACCCAGCAGGACTTCCCTCAGCTTGGTTTATGGTGAGATACAAGTTCCAATGAAAAACTGCTCCTGAACAAGCTAATGCTAGAAAAGGGGCTAAAAAAATAGTCTGTCTCCTCTCACTGTGCATCAGGAATGAAGCAACCATCCTTGTGAGCTTTACTGGACTACACAATATTTGGAGAAAAACTACCCAACACACGATCTTACCTTAACGACAGCCCTTCTTCAGGTGCCACACTGCGACCCAGCCTGGGGCATTTGCTTCCATGCACTGAATATGTATGTAACGTACCAGAATAGCAGAGATGGAAATGAAAGGTCCATGCTCAAGAAGGCTGTGAACGCAGCGCAAAGAGGTTGACCGAAGCAACCTTTAGTCTGTATTAGCCTCCAAGATGACAGCAAAGGGACTGGGGGAGGAAGACAGGACCTCACTAAAAGCTGTGCCAATTTCTTGAAGACTCTGGGGTCACCAAAGCCCATGTAACTGCATCTTTGCAGTTACAGTAATTGTACTAGCTGGTAGACAGACCATGCTATGCTTGCATCTTCTGCTACAAACACATACAGTTATATAGGACAAATCTGATTAATAAATATAGGCTAGAAAGCTTAAAAATTAAATACACTAAAGTGATCCTCTCTGATGTTTCTGCTCAGCGGCATTGATCTGCTTGCTTTTAATACAGGTATACTGCTGCATGCAAAGTCATGCAATTTGATGACATTTTAAAAGAAAAATATTTGAAACTAAAAACAAAGATGATCTTTACATGCCTTAGATACGAGCAAACAAAGAAATGTAAATAAGCAATGGTAACATTTGCAAACAATGTCTTACAGTACTGAATTAAAACAGTAGTTGAACAATACTTTGGCTTATTTCTCTAAAACCAAAAAAAAAAGCACCTGTCACTTTCAAATACCATTTGAAATTTACTGTTTGAAGCTACTACTCAAAGCCTTAATACATGTTAAAGTCAAGTTTATTAAAAGCACAAGACCATATGGAAGTTTTTTTACTGCCTTCTCTATCTGGTGAAGAAGAGTCATGTCTCAATAGCTTACAAATCCATCCCCATAAAGCAAAACCACAGAAACAGTTTACAGCATCTTCTAGATTTATATGCTCTTCTACACGTAATTCTCAACACATGCAAACTTTGCACCCTCAGTTACATTTACTGTTCATCAGTTCCTTGGTTTAACATCAAGTTAAGAAGTCCATTCAAAAAATTCAAAGAAAAATTCCAAAGAAAAACTTCACCAATGCTTTGAGTCCAGGAAACGTACTCTCAGGACGGGCAAACACGACAGAATCTCAGACAAAAAACGCTTCTATTCTAAAACTTGTTTCATGGTTGTTTGCACTTTCTTGCATTCAAGCAGCAACTCTTACTAGTTTAAGATTTCCCTTCTGTTCACACTTAGTTTGACTTTCAGTTGCCATGTGCAGTGCAATACCATCATATCAAGATGTCATCTGAAGTCCTCGAAATAAAAGGGATTTAGCTTAGTGCAGTACAAACATTGTCAGTCAAAATTGTGCTTCCATTCACCCCCCAATTTCTATTCAAAGTATCTTTTTATTCATTCAACCATCAATTACTCTGTGCATATTTAAGCACAGACAAAGTGTTTTAAAGTATCTGAACACAAAAAAATTCTAACTAATTTAGCCTACACTATACTACCATACTGATGTAATATTAAAACTTAAGGACTTCATTTTCAGAGGAAAGAGATACCGTTTTACAAGAAGCCAAAACAGAGAATGGTACACACTAATAAGATGAAAATTAAATTATAATTGAGTAAATATTTATGAGACTTGCTGCTCATCAATAATGTACATCAGAGATTCAGAGCACCATGGCTTAATGGAGGTTTGTCCTCACAAACTGACAAAAAGCCTTCAGCTAAGGAACAAGCATCTTAAAAAAAAAAAAGAGGGGAAAAAATCAGATGCTGATTTTTTCCCCCAATGTGAGGCTGATCATCAAAACACAAGCTCAATGCTTGAGTACATTTTTACCTTCAGCAGTTGGTTTTAGTTGGTTAATTTATTTATTTTATATTTGGCTTCCTATTTCTTTGCACCAATATAAAATGCTATTTGTAAATATTAAAAATTCATACAGAAAAAGTAATCACGATAAAAATTATATTAAGTGTGAAAGCATTAATTCAAAACGTTAGTCACTTAGCAAGAGAACACTAGCTGCTACATTTTTTTCCCTCCTTTTCAATTCTTTTAAATGGGCAACGAACTCAAAGCACAAGAGGGAAAAACAGCCAGTTTGTTGAAATTAAACTGAAGAACACTGACAAAAATTCCTTATTTCTGAAGCCCTGTCCTGTTTAAGCCAATCTCACCAAGGGCAAATACTGTAATCTGCTCCGTCCAGCCACAGGTTCCCCCTTGCCCCTGTGCCTTACATCAGGCTGCCCAGGTCAGTGGAGTTGGGCATCGCTCCAAAGGCAGCAAGATGATGGCAGCCTCTGGAGGCTACCATAAGGTAGGAACGGCCCTCTGGAGATCCCCCAGTCCCACCCCCTGCCAGAGCAGGGGGCACAGGAATGCATCCAGGTGGGTTTGGGATGTCTCCAGAGACGGAGACTCCCCCACCTCCCTGAGCAGCCTGGGCCAGGGCTCTGCCACCCTCAAGGGAAAGAAGTTCCTCCTCAGGTTTAGGGGGAACTTCCCGTGCTCAAGTTTGTGCCCGTTCCCTCTTGTCCTGTCCCTGGGCACCACTAAAAAGAGCCACACATCCCCTGGATATAAATAGGCTCAGATTAGAGAAGCTTTGCATTAGGTTTTCTACTGAGTAGATGGATATTTTTTTCTCCTTTATAACCAGTGTTTTATTAATTCATTTTATTTGTGTTTGCATCAGCCTACATCTGTGCATTTCTCATTCAATAAGGCAGACTAGCTGAATCAGGTGCAGAATGGTGAGATTGTTTGCTGTTCAAACTCATCCTCAGCTTTTCATCCAATTGCAAGCATTCGCACCAACCTGCAATAAAGCCTCTGACCTGCACAGGAAGAGCTGTAACTTCAGCTCATACACTCCTAGTGCCTGTACATCTTCATGGTGGAATTCCAAGGTATTTCACCAATAGGAATTTCCTAAAGCAGAAGCGACAGGGTTATTTGCTAAATGAGCTAAGGAGAAAACTGATACAAGATGGACACCAGATTTATTTTGTCCTTCATGTCCTAAAAAATAAACACACGCACAACTTGTAGTGCCAGAGCAATACTGTGTGCTGAAGAGCCTCTGATCCAAGCACATAAAGCTAGGTGGAAGCTGGGATAAAATGCCTTTTCCTTTCAGTGGAGATGAACCGCGCTACCAGAAAACGTGATTTTGGAGCAGTAGGACTAGATTACCATCTGACAAGGGCTGAACAAGAATTATGGTTTTGTTAGACTTTTAGATGATGCATACTGCACGCATTCATCAATTTAAAAAAAGAGAGTGTTTCTGACATCTAACTGGAACACTGACACAACAAAGTGTAAGTTTACCTGCATAATTTTGACAGAATAATGCCATATGTCCTCAATCTGGAAGCAGAAAGGATATTGTAAACGTATTGGACAGAGACATCGATACAGTGTTGGTGACAGTTTATTCTTCCAGCTCTGTCTTAGGCTTTCAGTAGCTGAGCAGGGGAACTGCTTGCACCTTACTACCTAATCACTACTTTCATTTCCAGAAAACTGGAAAGAAAGAAAAAAAATAAAATGCAAACTCAAAACCATTCATGACTTGCCTCTTCTAAACCACGGGTGGAGAAGGAATTCTGGTTTTATCACCTGCCAGGACATTCAGCTGAAAACCACTATTTATGTTTTTACATACCTAGCTGGTGCTGTTACACTGTTGACTACATCAAGGCTGTTGTAACAGTTACCTACATTCCTATTAACAAACGCACAACAATCCTGAACCTCACCAGGTGGAAGAGCGAAGATCCCAACTGAGGGTACGCGCTATTACAGGCCGTGCTATGCTTTCAATCCTGAACAGCACCACAACATTGAAAGTGCACAGAGATTCCACTAAAGACAAGTTTTAATTAAAGGGCATACAAAAACTGTACCAAGAATTTTCTTATCTAGTTGATTTTAAGGAATAGGTGCGATATTCAAATTTTCTTCTTCTACAATGGATAAAGACATGCATAGAAATTAAAATCAGATTATAAAAAGTTTTCCATAATAATATAGCAAGTTATACATCTTCAACAAAAAACAGTATGAAAACAGTCAGAGACAGTAGGAGGGTTGATCTTTCATTCTTTTATGACTTTTGAAGGTAGAGGTTATTAAATTTATGGGGTTTTTATTTCATAATTTACATTTTAATAGCATGTATTTTAATAGCACATACTTTAATATTGCTTAAGGTAGTAATTTTTGCAACATATACAGAATTTGCAATTGATCCTGCTGAAAGTATCTGAATAAGACAATAAATCTATGTCAAACAAACATACTTGGATGCCCACGCACATACTAGAATACTAATATTGGAAAAAAGTAATAAAGAAAACTTGATTATCTCTTCTGTGTGCATGTGGCAGTGCCACTCATCCCTCACCAACTTTACTGATGGAGATACTGAAAAAGCAGCACTGCCATGTTAGCCACGATTTTATTTCCTGACTAAAAAGTCCCGCAGCTCCACAGAGCTAAGCCATCTGGGCTCAGTGCCTCACTGAGCCAGCTGCACTGGTTTGATTTTTTTTTTTTTTCACCAAGAACAGATTTTTTTATTTGCAACTGCTCTACTACACAGCATACCATATCTTGACTGTAGATCACATTACAATCATTAAGGGCTACTTCTTCCTCAAAAATAGAGAGCCATATCCTCGCATTGTACAGGAATAACGTCACTTATATGAAATAGGATCAGTCATGTTCAACCCCCAAACAAAAAGGAAAGTGATGGAGTCCACACCATGCAGCAAAACTCTGCTCTGATCGCCCTCTCTTCCTCTGTGCAAATGGAGTCCTTCCTTTCCTACTTGAACTCTCCTATCCCGATTGATATTTTATAATTATGCTTGCTTTCTAACAACTCATTTTCTGACTTCTCTTTCCATTTGCTTTAAAAATGACAGCGGAAGAAAACTAGGCATGTTTTCATAGACAGAAATACTGACATACACTTCACTGCAAAAAGATCCATTTTTGCTTCTTTTGATCCTCAATAAATAAACTATTCTTAGAAACAGAGGGTCAGTGTAATTAGATAGGCTAATTTTAGAGATGCTGGCTAGCTGGCTATTTTCTTGAGAAATCTTTCTCAAGAAACACAGATGGTTAAAATAGCAGCAATTAAGAATGTGTGAACCAAATCATAGAGCTCAACCTTAAAAACAAGCAAACCTAGAAATATTACCTTAAACAAATGGTTATGCAAGAAAGCGCTGTCTGCACAATTCAGACGCTAACCTAGTTTCAAATTTCAAAAGCTGTATATTTTGCAAGTTTAGGAGAGCAGTGAGCCACATTTTAACTACAAGAAACTGCATAGGTTTCTCCTCTTCATGATGAGGTTTGTTTGAATTACTTTCCTTGTCAGAGAGTCTGTACAAAGATCCCCAAGATTTTAGAGGGTAACAGTTTCTCCATCTCATTTGTCCTGAAATGGCCTGGTGTTTTCACAGTATAATTTGTTCCTTAGGTATAGCTATGCTGAATGAAAATCATCACATAAAAATCCAAACTGTGTGGATTAAAGAAATAACAGCTTGACATAAGTGTTACATGGAGCAGCCTGCTTAGGGAGGCTCAGTCTCAAAATAATCTGACAAAAGAACATCTCCTGGGGGAAACACAAGTAGTGTAAAATGGAAAACAAGGACAAAACAGAATAAACTACTGTGAGATCTACTGAGTATGGCAGATGCTTACACATCTAAGACTGATTTTATGTCATTGGTATCCATTAGCACTGTGCTCTTTGAGGAGGGTATGTTAGAGGAAAACAAAATTACTAATAAAGCAAAGAGTGTTTGCTGGTTTAAGAAGAAGGAAAACAGAGCCATGAGACAGGGGGGGAGGAAAATGAAAAGAAAACAATGCAAACAGACATAATGCCAAAATATCTTTCAACATCTACCGTACAGAAAAGATAGCTGGTATAACAGAAAAGAGTTATGATTAATATTAATCAGGCAACTTTCATGAGCAAGCTTTTTGACCTTAACTGACAAGCAAATTGATCTTCCTAAAGTAATAATTAAAAAACAGGTATACACATAATTTCTTTAAAACTGCTGAATTTAATTAATGCAAATTAATCACTATTAAAATATAACTAAGTTATAATACAGATTAGGGGGCAAATCACTGCAGACTCCTTTTTTGCACCTGAGGATTGAAAAATCTTTAAAAATAGATTAACTCAAATAACTTTCAGAATCTCTCCTTTCCTTAATGTTTGAAGTGAGCAATGGCAGAAAGAGTGAAAAAAAAAAAAAAGAGAAAGTATAGATGCCTCTACTACATTTCAGCAAAAAGTGGTTTTAGCAGCATGACTGCTTTGCGCTGAAGTTAATACTTGTGCATACCAAATGGGTTAAAGACATGGTCATGAAAAAATCTCTCACAATTCTGTGGAGCTGTTTCACAGAGCCTGCTCCATCCCAATGGTTTTTAAGAGCTACCACCAACACCTTGGGGACCAGAAGAGTAACATTTGCTCACCTCCTGATTAGAAAGGCAGGAGGGATACTTCTCCTTGAGGAGAACTAATGTCCCCACTTCCTGAATCGGGCAGCAGTGATACAGGCATTTTAGCACACTGGAGCTGCAAAGGCACAGAGGACCCCATACCTGCCTGACAAGCTCAAGCCTTCTTCAGTGTCCTCCCCTTTCTCACCCCAGGTACCATTCTGTGCCTGTGCAGACTTGCACGTAGTGTGCTGTGGCACAGGAGGGGGGACTGCAGAAGTGCCTCCCTTGACTCCATACTGTCTGGGACAATGTTGGGGACTCAAAGAGGCTACTAACCAGTTTTCTACCTTGCCAGGGTCTCATGCAGTCCAACTCATTAGACATTCTTCAAGCATCCTGAGAACCTGGGAGGAATCCAATATTGTTTTATAAATGTTTCTGGGGAATTTTCCCTGCTAGCAAAAGGAACTTTCCCTTACAGTGTAGCATGCTCAGCACAAAAATTAACAGCCACCAACTGATCCTGTTCAGTGCAAATCACACTCCTACAACAGTTACACCACGTTTCCTCTCTCCCAATCAAGGAGGAAAGCAAGGAGATATTCAGAACTGCACTATATCTTATATAGCTACAGCCAATCCAATCCATCTTCTTGTAAGCTTTTTTCTGTATGTAATAAATTTTCAAAGGTTAAAAAATAGTTTTATAAAAGAATGAAAACACTGTGGGGACTCTCTGATCTTCTCTACCACTAACTGTCTCAGCAAGTACCTAGAATTCTTTACCTCCATTCTTTCACCAAAGGACCAGCACTGCTAATCCCAGAAATCAAGGCAATCATTGTCATATCAGTTATATGAGCCAACCAGGTTTAAGATTCCATAAGTAAGTCAAGTCACCATAACAGTAATTTATAACACCCTTGCAGCATTTAGCAGCTCATCACTGGTGCAGGTAATAACAGGGAAGGAGTATTTCTGGTTGGTTTTTTCATAGTTGAATCCATTCTTGAGGGACAGAACATGTCCACATCAGGTACACATGCTCATCCAAAGTCTCAGCTGTGCTCACAGAAACACACCAAAACACAAAAGGTTCTGCGCTGCTCTAGATACAAATACCAGAGACAAGCAGATATCCAAATCTTCCTATCCTGGCTATTTTCTGCATGTATTTTCATCATCCTACCTTAGTTTTAAAGACACTTAGGATGTGCCATTCTTAGTCATTGATAAAGAAAAATGGTCAACACCCCTCAGCAAACTTGGCATTTTGATTCCCTGCTCTGTCTCCATGGAAGTCATTGGTTTGTCTCCATAAAATTCATCCTGGAAGTCAAGAACATGGTTACAAACCAGGAGGAATTAAAAAGTAAGGCTGTAATTTTCTCATGGAAAATTTAAGTCAATTAGGGTGGTGCAGGTGCGTGTGCAGGGGGTGGCAAGACTGTTATAGGAAAAAGAAATAATTTTAAAAACTCCAACAAACACTTCAGAGTACTCCCAAAACTCGGATCTCTGTCCTAAATAGGTTTTGGATATGTTTTCCTCATATGCAGCTTCACTATTCTCTCAAAAAGAAAACAGATCTTTAAAGAAAACAGCGTAAGCATACACATTAGTTAGGATTTGCTATTAGCAGCCATCTGTACAAAAGATCAGCTCCACTTACTGTGAGCAAAGATGTGATCTCTAGTTTACCCACAAATAATCCTCAAAACTGGGGTCCCTTTCTCAGCTGATGGTTCCTGTCCACAGCTACACATATCCTGCCATTACACAGACTATATTGGTAACAAAGTGTTTCCACCAAGGTGCATGGCAGGCAGTTTGCCTTAGGATTTAAATAGTTACAGAGAGAAGCAAAATTTAAAAGGTTACACATATCAAGAGAATTCCTGAATTCACATTGTTGCCCCTCTTCTTCACTCCAAAGAAATAGAGGAGACCAAGCACATCCCATAACGTTTAGCTCTACAGCACAGCAAAGATCAGGGCCGTGTGCTAAGCAGATGGAGTGGTGGATGACAAAGAAGTTTTAAAAGTATTTCAGCTTCTTATCTACCTCTTTGCAGTATACTGGGTAATAAAAAAATCAAAAAAGCATCCATTTCCAAAAGCTATTCACAGGCTCAGAGATAAGCAAAGCTCGGCATGGGGTGTGATCTGAACACATACTTGTGGAAACATCAGCTTTCAACAATGTCTTAGGACAGATTTTGGTGCTTGTTACTAATCTTCCTAGCCGGATATCATCCCCACAGAGTCATGATTACTGAGCTCCACAACTGTCACAGCCGTGAAAAAGGAAGCTGAACATTGCTCCTCATTTCATCTGATCTTTCTTATCACCTTCAGCTTCCTTCTTCAAGTTAACTCTTCTCATAATTTCTCTTCTTTTCCATGTTTTTTCCCTTTGGTCTTCTTTCTGTTTCTCAGCAGAACAGATAGGGGACTTGAAGTAACAAACACTTGCATCTCTGCCATTCTGATTCCCATATAGCTACAAGTCATAACAGTTAGTTTCAGCATGGCACATATTCAAGCATTAAAAAGGGCCAAAAATTGACTGCAAGTAGAAGAAAGTAAGAAACTGTTTTCCCCAGTTTGAAGTCTGTTGTCATCAGAGAGAAGATGTGGCTCTAACAGTACCAACACATGCTTTATTTCAGTGTAGAAATGATCCTTCACCACTCAGGTGAGTAGGCTGCAGACTAACTCTCTCCAGGTTTAAGTACTATTTAAGCTATTAAGGAAAGGTGTCACAGCACATTTACTTGCAAGCCTTTACTGAAGGCCATTGGCAGGCTCAGGAGGTGTAAAGCGTACCAACACCCTACCTCAGTTGTGCCTTGGAGGTATCCGCTCTTCTAGAACTTGACCACATGTATTATTTTGTTGAATGACTATGTTAAATATGAGTGCCTTCCCCACACTGGTAAATTTTGTCGATAAAAGGCAAGGAATCCAGAAGTTACTTCCAAAAATTCTCTGAGCCTTAGTCCGTACAAAACCCCAAAATTCATGCTTTCTGTTACAAGCCTGTTTCTGGAGTTTTCAGCACCCCATCAGGATGCTATTTAAAAGAGAAGATGCTGAAGAACTCAGGTTGTTTTCCATCTAAGTTATTTTCAACAAAAGCATCACAAGATTTGGTCTATTTTCAAGTTAGCTGCTGTCACTAAGAAAAGTGTCAGACTTTAGACTTTCACCCTCCTCTCCCTCCCCATTTTTAAAAAAGAACTGTTCTAAAGAACTGCTGCAAAATTAAAGCAGCCCAAAGTCATTAGAAGAGTCACATTGCTAAGCTCTGTGTACCACAAACTATCTTGAGAAAAGCCAGAACTCTGATTGAAAACAGAAACACATCGATAGGAAATGCAACAACAAAAGGCAAAATCGTGACCGCTGAGATGGTACCAAGCATGGAAAAGCTCCGTTTGAGGGACTTGAGAGGCTGCAGCCTCAGAAGCAAGGCCAACAGGCTCAGTGTGAATCTGGAGCTACCCAAAAGTTTGTAATGTCAAAAGCAATGAAGAGGACTAAAGAAAACAAGAATATTTAGCCCAAAGCATATAGTCTGTTCTGCCCAACAAAATATCTGGCATAGACTGGTTTTTGCACACAAGCCCACTGTCATTGACCTCAAAGCTGAAGTAGTTTAACTACACGAAGCCTACTTGCCAATGCTTTGAGTCTTCCTTTCTATATCCAAAAAGGAAAACAGTAGGAATTAGAAAACACTCCTGTTTCAGAGCACCTGCTGAAGGTACACAATATTGTCTCCACACCCCTGCTGTAAGTAGAAGTTAAGGAAACTAGAAGGGACTAGGATACATCTTGTGGTAACATAATGCAGGCAAACGAGGCAATATGTTAGAGCAGCTGGATATTGTGTCATCATAAATTCCTGGCATGCACACAGTTCTAGTTCCCGTGCTATCTTGGCTCTCTAGCACCGATTCAATGAGCACAGCCAGGCTTCAGATTTTTAAAAGTTTGGATGCATTTGGTTTTTGGCCTGTGAAAGAAAACAGCAGGGCATCATGTGAGAAACTCATGCCATTTTCTTATTTGGGCATCACAGAGGTCTTATCAGGTGAACAACAGGCAGACACGGGATACAGGTTCTGGGTCATGAGCACACAATACGAACACAAGTTGTAACTGTCCTTTTATCTTAGTTTCTATTATAATCATTTATGGATCATTTGGAGGTCTTGAACTTGGCTCTAAAACCCAACAAGAAGCTTGCAAACCCTGCAAAAATAACCGATCAATTCTCTTGCCCATTCCCACGGATAGACACCTGCCAATTTCTGCAGATTTTGAAGAGGTTTTGGCTAGCACGTCCTTAGTTATTTCCAAAATATTTTAATGAAGAAACTATGAAGATGCTCCCATACACAGCTATTATCCTGGCATAATTACCTTTGCAGGAATCTGATCTTGTTAATTCGAATGCGAGACATAAACCACTTTCTATAAAGGGCACCTTGTACACACAGCTATTTAGAACATGCCAAAAAAACCCCTCCAAATCACATACAGGAAGCCTATTGCAGTTCCTGCACCTACCACATCAGTGCCAGCAAACTAAGCTTTTTGGAGAGCACCTGCATCAAAAGCAAGGGAGGGGAACGGGAGGGGGGAGAAATATAAATAAATCATTTGTTCTTGCTTACATAAGGAGTCTCATTAGCCTCAAATGGTTTACACAGTAATACTTGATGATTATTTTCAGTTTGAGAAATTCATTATCACCCACAAAAATAGACAGGAGGCTTCATTTATTTTGTCAAGATGAAAGTGGTAGGTCACATTTCTCTGCAACGGGATTATTTATCAGAAATGCCAAGGATCAATACCTGGGCACTGTGGGCCAAATTCTAGACATATGTAAAAAGTTACACCTGGTATACCACAGACACTTACTCTATCCCCTCCTATGTCACCATTCACTATTCCTTTAACTTTTCCACCAGCCAAAAAGATGTCCATACCCATACATAGTTGGAGAAAAGACACTACACTGATCCACTAGAGTATTGGTTTGCAGCTTTATTACCTACATTTTTCATTTTCCTTCTTTTCAGCAAGTCTGCAAGAAATACTACAGTAACAGATTCTTCTATTTGTCAAAATTTTGCTTCAGTTGCTTACACCAAGTTTTAAATAAGTCCACTGAAGGTCTGCACAGGCTGCCAGCGTACATGTTTTTGCCAATGAAGTTGTGAGAAATCCCATCTCATAGAGTTGACAGGGAACAACGTTTTGCTTTTTATCTAGTACTCTTCACTCATCCTTATATGTTAATGCCTTTAAAAAATACAATTGTTAGAGACACCACCATCCACTCCTCCTTCACCCTCTCACCCCAAATATCTAGAAGTCAAGATCATTGACTTGAGGCCCAGTTCAAAGCCTACTACTGCAGAGCACCCATATTTCACACAGCATCCCCATGAACAACGCAGTTTTTAAATAACTGATCACACATACTGAAAAGTTTGGTTTTCACCTTGTCTTTCCTTTAGCCTGAAAAAAAAAAAAAGCTTATTCACCTAGAAACTGAATGAGAAAAGCAACAGACTGAAAGAACCTGAGGGGAATAAAATAATTTTGCTAAGAACAAAGCAATCCAAGGGGAGTGCAGAACTGCTGAGCAAGTACAAAGAGAGATAACAAAGATTAAACATCGCCACTCTTTATGCCCTAAAGTAGCAGCCATCACATTCCATCAAGAGGTTTCCAAATTCTGTTAAATGTCTCACAAGTTCCTCTTAAAGTGCACAGCACCATTCACAAAGCTCACTAATGAAGGGCAGGGGTTTACAAGTTTGTTTTGGATGGAAACTGTGAATTAAGACCAGTAAAAATTTAACACATGTTTCTTGAATTTTCACAAGTGTTCTTAAAACAAACTCTATTGAGAATAGCCATGTACAAACAGTTGATACAGGCTGAAATAATACGTTTGATTTGGGTTTATTTCCCAAGGCCAAGTAGAAAATCAATCTTTCTTAAGTCAAAGCAAAGTTTTGAACAGAGGTCTGGCAGTTCTGCCCATCAAGTCCACACACGTCCTCCTAGTCTCTCCAATTTTACAATGCGACAGATGAGCATCTCTCAGTTTCTCATTCATGCTGGAGCTTTCCTACTTCACATACAAATAAACCCACAGAAGGGTGAGGGGGAACCTCTCTGGAAAGAGGGAAGTACCCATATTCTGAGATAAGGTCACTGACATGAGGCTGGGATAGCAGATTTCTAGTCTCTTCTCCAGGGTATTTCCAATTACTTTGGATCACCAAAAAGCTCCCCTAAGGATACTGGGAGGTATAACTTATTCCAGCATACTCTATAGCACAAAGGTTAGGGGACTGTCCTAAAATTGCTTTTGGTTGCAACATCTTCTCTGGTTTAGGCAATCAGAACTATGTCCTGAAACTAGTTTTCACATAATCTTGTTTACTGCTCTCCAATTACAGTATCATGAGATACAAAAGGGGATGAGAAGGGCAAGAAAAGTAACTTTTTAGTGTTCAGATCCCTTCCTCTGCAAGCAAAGGCAAAATACATACTATTGGGATCCAGTTCTCCAACTACTTGCTATGAGCATCAGGATTCACTGCATTTGAGATTGGGAAAAAAACCCTCAACTTGGATTTATGGGAACAGAAGGAATGTCCTTATTGTAGTCACATTCACGGTTAGGAACATGGTAAACCAAGGCAAAAGAAATTCACACCATATTCAGGTCAGATGTCCTTCTCGGAGCCTTGTTAAGCATGTCCAGCCCTCCAGAGAACAGAACATCCTTTCCTGAAGGAAAGGACATGCTGAAACATTTATGCTCTGACAGATCAGTAATTCCTTCTTTCCACCTGGCTTTTTAAAACAAGCAGAAACCCATATCATAGCTCCTAAACAAAACACTCTTTCCTTTCACTTCTATTGCAGAACCTCTTTTCCTCTACAAACGCCAGCACTTGCAGATGGTATGCACAAACATCAAATTCCTCCCACTGGTCACAGGTTTCTAGCTTGGTTAATCGGTCCATTCCTTCTCACAACACCGTAAGGTCAGCAGCAATAACACAGAAACCAAGAAGATAAACACCAGCAGTGAAAACAGTAGGGTCCAAGGGAGAAATATACAGTTAAAGTAAGGAAAACTGGCAGTTACGGAATCAGGTCTGCTGGGTTCTCCTCACAAAAAGAATTAGTGCAATTTCCTCTAACAGCACACATTTCATGCACATCTTTGAAGACTGACAACTCAGCCTGAGACGGCTGGCAAAGCTAAATCAAATTTCAATTCATTTTATCCATATTTACATATAATTATTGAGAGGAGGAAGAATTTACACACTGAAGCACATTTTTATTAGGGTAAGGGAAGTCATCGCGGTGTAACTAAACCTATGCAAGCTGAATCCAGGTCATGCAGGTATACTCTCAAGCCTTCCTGGTGGGTAGAACTCAAGGCAGAAGTTTGTGTGCAAATATAGCCTATATATAATTTCCAAAAGGTTGTATGTCCTAGTGGATCAAATAATTTCTTTTGCCCAGCTTTCCTTCCCCTTTTCTCTTTGAGAAATGTAAATTTGCACACAGAACACCTTTTTTGCTCTCTGTGGTAGAGGATGTGGGTGTTAAAGAATTTCCAGGAGCTCTTTTTTGCCTTTCTCCGAGGTGCAAACACATCCATGCGGCACAAGAACCTTTTGCTTCACAGCTTCTGGCAACCAGGATCTCAGAGCACCAGCCAGGTGCTGCACCAAGAGAAGACAACACCGCAGTAAAACTGCCTTGTCTTGATATTTCAGTCTTCGGTTATCAATAAAAAAAGCAAAAAATTTGTACCAGAAGCACAGAGACCAAGATTATAGAATAAAAACACTGTCAACTCAAAAGCATGACCAGCTGGAAAAGGTGAAGTCTGAAAATTATCTCTATTTCTGCCTCAATTCTGTCAAGATAGGAAGTCAGGGCTTCTGAGCTGTGAAAAAGACCATTTCTCAGCAATTTTCTCCACCGAATTCCTGCCACACATCTCCCTCCAGGTCTCCCCTCCCATTCTCCACACATAGAGCAGCTGAGACTTTTGTTTCTTTACATCAGCACAGAGTAAATGTGCTTCAACCAGTGAATCTGCAAAAATAGAAATCACAAACTGTGTTCCTCTGCTCTGCCATGTATGTCAGGCACTCTTCAGCTGAGACCCACCATAAACTATGGAGAAGCCTGGCACCAGGTTGCTGTAGTAGTAGCTTGCATCACCTTCTCTTTTACACACGGAAAATTAATGGCCTCTACTACTAATGATCCATTTGAGTTTTTAATCACAGTGGAAATTGCTCCATAAGCCTAAAACTTAACTGCCATTAACTTCTCTGGGCAATGTTACTTTGAAATGGATTAAAATTCCCCAGGTAAAGGAAGAGCTCAAAGTAATCACGTTACTTTCATGAAAAGAGTATAGTAAAGAACATAAAATGCCTAGACTTTGGGACTGCACTCTAAAAGGAAGTTTAACTGCTTCAGGGAACACCCGATCAATGCTATCATTTATAGACGACAGTCTCATTTACAGTAACTTTCTGCAACAAAAGAAGAATGTTAAGGAAAAGAAGATTTACTTTAATTCCTTATATCAATCTGTCTTTGGGCAAAAGAAAGAAAAAAGAAATTGTGAACTGTTCTATATAGAACAGGTGCAGAAGAGAAACAAAGGGTTCCATAGTATACTTCCATTTGATGTTTTTTCTTATTTCTCCTGCCTTTAAGCAATTTAATTCTGGAAGAAGATGGAACATCACCCTTTCTACCAGCAGGTTTTGTATCTCTTTTCTGGAGACTTCATAACTCACTGCAGCAAGGCTGATACACTTACAGTTTCGCATATTTTGGGAATATAGGAAGCTGAGCACCTTCCCTCTCGATCCCCCTTCCCAATATGGGAGAGCAGGAAGGGTGTGGGAGCAGTAAAGTGTATCCATGTTTGAACATGGACGGACAGAGAAGGAAGCACCTCGCTTACAGTAACAACAGGAGCAGGTGAGGGAGCAGAGCTCGCAGCAAAGGGAGCAATGGCATCAGGGATCATAGCAGGCAGCAATGGGATCCCCCAACTATGGGATTTCAACAGGTAGTTTGCAGGAACCATGCCAACTGACCTAGCTTCCAAGTATTGTTTGATAAGCAACAACAAAACAATACCTTTGGTATATGCCTTGTACTCCAGTTTACAATATCCGGGCTCCTCAAAACACAGAGTTTCTCCCTCCAGTCAGTAAAGAAAAAAGGTTTTATCATTTCTATATGACTCACTATAAGCAGGTTGTCTGATGTCCAGAACTTAGGCAGTAAAGTAAATCATATAGAGCACGCTGCATTTACTTCACTTAAGGTGCTCATCTGCCAATTGCATATGCAATAGGTCTGACGTATCTAGAACCTGTTAGACTGCACAGAGCCATACTGCTACCTGGGGTTTGTTAGGCAGAAATACAGGAGCTCTGCTTAGTTTCAAAAAGTAAAAAAGTCAAAACAACTACTCTCTGATCTCTTCTGCTATACAATGCTGTGCAATTCCACTCATCTGCTCAGAAATAACATTTCCCACAGGTTTACTTAACATCACAGACTGTCATGTCTAAATATCTTATTTTGTGAAAGCTTCTTTGCATTTCTCCTCTTTTCTGCCTGCATTTTGTCAGCTTAGCAAACTACCCAATAGATAAAAAAAAAACAACAGGGGAAAAAAACCCAAACAAACCAATTTTCCTGTCATTGGCCAGACTACTTACTGAGTTATACTCAGCTAATCTACTGCCTTCCATTATGAAATTACATTTCATTAACGCATTTGGCCTTAGGATACTAAGAAAGGAATTACTGTTCCCATTCCATAGATGAGGAACTGAAAGTCCTTCTTTCGGATACAGTACGAACACCGAACAGAGAAGGTTAAGAAACAGAAATTTACCCATTCCACTGCAGAAACCAACTTCGCAGATGCCAGCAGACACCATTAGCAACAACACTACCAGAGTCAGCCCTCCTTCCTACCTTCGATAAGCATCTGCCCCGATTATGTGGCAATGCTTATGTCTCCCAGCATGAGCACGCAGTACCTGTATACCATATTTCATACTTCATTTTATCAGAGAGTTGCTGTACTAAGTTCGCAAGTTCAAGAAAGGCCTTGTATTTGCTCCGTGTTGTAGTTAACCCGAACCTGAGAAGCTGACCATGAGTCTGTGTTCCCAGCAGCTTGTGTTTGCCTGAAATCAGACACTGCTCAGTCTTTGTAGAGTTCCCAGCAGCATCAAGTGTAGTATGATGTGCATTACATGCCTGAGACACACTTTCAGACAAAAGCAGACAAAACCAATTCCCAACTATGCTAAAAAATTGTTATTCAGGTTTGCTTGCTACATATAACAGTGAGATAGCACAAGTCACTGTGACAAACAAAAGAAGTAAGGTAGAAGAGGCCACGGTCTCAGAGCAACCTCCATGCCTCCCCTGTACTTCTAACCATAAACTAGAGGGAGCACAGTGCAGAAATGCAGCAAACCCAGCCATCCAATTGCCTCTCACTTGCCAGGCAAAGGCAGTTATTTCCTTGTGCCCATCTAATAAATCAATGATAAACAATAACGACCTCCCTTTGTAAAATACTTTTGAATTCACAATTGAAAGTTCTATACAATGTGGCGTACATTTGTGTGTTTGCTTTGGAGGCTTTTTATGGTGGTTGATGGGGGGTTTTTTGTTGCCTCCCTTCCCCCC
>VXBO01011655.1:951911-970246 GCA_013400135.1 Rhinoptilus africanus
CCCCCCCAATATCTGGAGTAACATTTTTAAGAACTGATTAAACATACAAGATCTGAACTAAGAAAGAGCCTATACACTTATTCTCTGATTGAAAACCAAGCCCTTATTCTCTGAAATCAGTTAATATATGTATCCAAGAGGGCTGGATACAGCAAACAGTTAAGCATACACTCTGTTTCAAGACACAGCAGTAAGAGATTTCTCAGTAACTTCAGAGAAAAATGAAGTCCTACCACAGCATTATACTCTACTACAGGTACAACACACCGCAGGGAGGCCCAGCACGGCACAGCTACTTTTCACTCAGGGAATCATCACAATCACACAACCACCACAGTGTGAAGTTGGAGGCCAAATAAACAATTCAAAATCCCTGCTTACGTATCTGAGGACTCCCGCAGCCTCCATAAAACTGGTGAGTTATCAGAAAGTCCGGCAAACAGTTTGTTAATTTAGTTACTTAAAAGAAAGTAGCCGAGTCCTTAAGTCTGCCTGCGCCTGATTTAAACATGCCAACACATGCCATCCCTCTCCTTCTAACTCGCATCATTTTTAATATGTGACTGTTCCTTGTTCAAGAGCCACAGCTTCTCTTTATGATGCCCATTAAAAATAACAACATACTACACTATGAATATGTTTCAATTAGGAAGGGGGGAGCTAATAACTTTGCAGGGCTCTGTGAAGATCCAAACAACTGCTTTCATTTCACAGCTCACTGATTCTTTAGAAGCAACAGAAAGACCTAGAAATAAAACAGCAACACTTATTAAACTGGTTTTGTCTCACAGCCATTAAGTTTTTCTTAGGCCCTAACATGAAAACAACCCTTATGGATGATCAGCTTAGAAGAATGGTATAAGCAGTTCTGACAACTAAAAGATATTGCTTTTTTTTTTCCTCCTTTTTAACTCCCAAACAGCTCTTTACATTAGAGCCAAAAGAGAGTTCACAGTTTGCAAACTCACATCACTTCTGCTCGCCTACATACGCTATTTATATATATAAGCTGACTAGGACTTCCATCAGGATCCTCTTGTTACATAGGACAGCCTAATGCATAACAGGTCACATACAAACACAAAATAAGTTTAATTCACTTGATGTCACAGTAACAAACTGTTCAGTAGCACGTAGAGTAGAACCAGGCTCTCTCAAGCTTCCTTGAATCACAGCAAAGTCAGTTTGATTCCTTGGGAGGGTTATGATTCCTCTGAACTAACACACGCCTGCAAGGGTGGGAGGCAAGACATAAAAAATGAACTCGTTCAATTCAAAAAAAGTATTTGAAGTTCAGCAAAATCTACTCTGGCATTATTTGTCTTCCCTTTTTCTTCCCCTAATTACAGTCAGGGATCAAATATTAAAACAGCACCTCAATCAAAGCTTAGGAAGGCCTTTGCAATATTTTTAATCTTGGCTAAAACTATCATTTGCAGAAGGATCTTGGACCAAGAGGGCCTATTGCCTTTAGCTCTACTGACCCGAGCTGGCCTCAATTTGTTCTACCACCCATAGTCAAGTCAAAGAGCACTCTCAGGTACTCTGCCTTCCCAGCAGTGACCCACACCTCCTTTCCGGGGTGGCGTAAGGCCAGGAGAACCTCTGCATCACCCGTTATGTAGCTTACAAACAAGCAGCGATTAGTGTCCCAGCAGCAGATCCTCGTGCGGAGGATACAGCTGGTCCTGTGCTCCTCTGAGACCAGGGAAATCCTGCCTTGAACAAGCAGGTGAGGGTTCATGGTGTCCCACTGTGATAGCCAGGAGCAAGGCTAGAGGAAGAGCAAGCACTGCAGCTCCTGAAAGGAAAAGGAGCACCAGGGCAAAAGCACATGGTGATTTCAATCAACAGATTGTTCCCTTTTTCCTCCCTCTCTTCAAGTTGCAAAAAAATAAAATATTCTATGTGATTTTGATAAGACAGGAAGTATTTTGAACTGTAATGCAGAATTAGAGTTTATAATATAGCAAACATTCAGCTTTACCACTGATTCAGCTCTCATGCATACACATTATTCAGCACAGGTCAGTGGCACATCAAAATATCCCAAAGCTAGAAATGGGTATCAGCCCAGCACCTCCCTTTAACTTATGTTATTGGGTTAGTTCTCCAAGAGCCAGTGGATACCTGGACTCGTACATCTACAGTGTACGTGAGCAGAAAAGAAACAAGCAGAAGGTAGCAGGTAGTACCAGACTTGGAGCACAGCTTGTCTATTCAAATAAATCACCAGTGCACCTCAAACTGAGCCAAAGCACTCTACCACTACTGCCTTCAGTACACTGAGGAACTTTAAAAATGTAATCTCTGTTTTGCATGTGGAATTCCACAAGTTTATTTGTGAATTTTGCAATAGAACTCCTCAGTGGGGCAGATACAAAATTGATCCATGTGTATTAGCCATTAGAGTTATGAAAAGCAGGCAAAAGAGATAGACAGAGTTGGACATACATGACTTTTAGTCACTAGGGGCTACCTTGTTTTCTAACTTGACTCTGGAATCACACAGCCCAAAAATCACTTTTAATAAATTCCCATGAAAAGCCTGACTTCTGCTTGAGCCAAAGCCTGCATCTTTGAAATACGTAATCTTTTTTCCAAAGTATCAAAAAATGATAGAAAACTCCACCCAACCAGATCATTTTTTATTTGGGAATAAGTTTTGTTCATAATGCTTTTTTTCCCCAACCTTCAAATGTCATTCTTAAAATTTAGCTACACTTCTCAAGTATTAAAAAAATGACTATGATCATAAATGTTTCTGATCTAGCTGATAGTAGCGGGCTTCATCTTACTTAGCTTTAAGTGTCTAAAAGACAGTTATCTAAATCCAAGTTAGCTTTGTGTGCTCTCTTCTGCATCAATAATAATAGAAAATGTCCTTTTGGGGGAGATTCATCTGTTATCTTCAGACAGCATGAAGTCTCTGAACATGTCAACTTCAAATCTTTTACCAAAAGCAAACCCACAAGACCAGGTTAAGCTGAAAAAGATAATTATTAGATAGCTAAAGCAAGGTGGAGAGGATCCTACCCTTGTTTACAATACTCAGAACACTCAATGCTTCTACTGAATTAACTCATTTCAATTCCTTTAGTCTCCCAATAAGAGGGGGTTTCCTTTATCAAAAAAGGATACTATTTTAGCTCTTCCCTGAAGCTCTCTGTGCTAGGAGTCATCTGTTAGTATGTCCCAGAAGCAGACTTGGCTAGAGGAACAGGCTGTACACGAATATATCTATGGCATGATAGATGCTTTGTTCTTTTCTACAAGGCTCTGGTGAACAGCCAACATTTTAGCATCTGCTGCACACAAACTGATCAAAACTAGTGGCAACAAAATATTCACACACAACCGTTAATACCTTAGGTATTAAAAATCAGTACCACTGGTCATCAATACAGTCAATTCCTTAAATCTTACTTAAAAGACCTACTAGATTTCTGAACTATAAAGCTGTACAAAAGGAGTAGGGCCACAGCTTAAGACAAATCTACTGGGATATGTGGTAAGGGGGCCCTAGGGTATGAGAAAACTCAGTCTCTTCAGATGTAGTTGGTCTTAATGTTGCAGCTTCCTGGTTTTCAGCAATTAATCTCAAAAAGTACAGTGCTCTTTCATACCTTACCATTTATGGTTACAGAAAGCTTCGTAATAGGGGAAACCAAGCTAGGAGTTCAGCCACAGCAAAGCAAACACAGAGAAGTACAGGAAAGGAAAAACAAATAATAAAAATGCCTTTCGGCTCTAAGTCCCAGTACTATCCCAAGTCTGGCATGTAACAGAAGCTTTTTCATCAGAGAAAGAAGCATTTCATCAAAAACAGTAAGTATATTTTGAAGAAACATTTTTTCTTGGGAGTGTGCAATATAGCTTTGGGTTTTGAGAAGTACAGTGTTTTTGAAGAAACAATCTTTCTAAATCTGCAGCACTGTGGAGGACAGCCCAGATAGCCCATATGCTACAGAAAAGTTAAATTGTTCTCTCTTTTGTAACTGGAATCAATCTGATAATTCTCCATGATTATTAGCAAAGGTAACGGTAATCTTTTCACAAACAACAGAATCTTAGGAGTCTGCAGCCCATCTGAGATCATAGCTTTTATGCATTTTAATGGTAAATACATACACCTTTACTCTTAGGAGTTTCATGGCTTTGGGTGTTCAGCATTCCTTTAGAGGCTGTGCTTGTCTACCTCAAAATTAGAGGACCAGGTACTTGAACTCTTGCAGGCTTCCCTGAAATCTACACTTAAATTGATGCATTCTGTGCAGCCCTGTACTGCACAGAATCCAAAAGGAGCACTCAAGAAAAGCTTTACAACTGCTGAACTCAGCAAGTAACTTTTTTCTTTTTTTAAAAACCCAGGTTTAAAAGCTAACAGAATTATTCTTGAACAACTGCATGAGTTTTTAAACAAAAAACAATGAACTTCTTTACTTCACTCTAATGCCACATCAGGTAAACAGTTACTAATAAAGCAAAATGATACAGCATATTTCATAAAATTAATGTAGTTGTATCGTGTTACACAGTCAAAATATTGCTACTTCAGGTTTCCAAGACAGCTGCACGAGTACATGGCAGTATCTTCTCTTCTGTGCACGTTTCCATCAAGGTTCAGCATCACCTTATTCTGTAACACACACAGTATTTGTGGTCCCAGATGCCCAAAATCCTTTTTAAGAGTGTGTTCTTATCAATTGGCAATGAACAAATGAACAAGGACCCCAGCAAAGGGAAAGCTGGTACCAGCAAGAAACACTAGGGTAGGAATTGGGAGGTGGGAGGGTGGGGGGTGGGTGGGTGAAGAGAAGCAAGTGACAGTGCAAATATAGTTTGGGCTTCAGGCCTGTTGTCCGGGGTGTAAGCGGTGGGGCAGCAGATGAGAAAAGGATGAGAGCAGGAAGGAAGAACCACCTAAGCAGTATTAAAGCACTCATGGAAATAGGTAGGGAAGTGTGAGTGACCAAACTAATTCCACTCAGAAATCTGTAAGCTGTGCAGCTCTGCCACAGCAGCATAACCACTACAGAGCTCACATTCATGTAAAACTTACGTTTGCCTACTGATTGCCACACAAAGTACTTGGCCAATAAACTGGCAATTAATACTATGCTCTTCTCACACACCCAGCAAAACCAGCATTTTTTGTTGTCCACGCAAGGTGTTTTGAGAATAAACCAAAATGACTATTAAGTTGGCACTTGGCAGGAGAAAGTAAATGGCTATTTTGTATGCCGAGGCAGTAGAGGCCGAAGGGTCCAGACCAGCTTAAAATCTCCTCATCACTTTAGAGATGCGGATGACTTGCATCACTCTTCTTGGGATGATGTATTACTAGCACTTGATGCTTATATGAAAACAGTACATAAATGCTCACTAGAAATTCACCATATGGTGTAGGATAAACCAACTAAAAAAAAAAATTACTAGCTCACTGTTAATATTTATTCCCAATTTAAATCTGGGATAAGGGTTTAGCACCCTTTCTTCTGCAAGCGAGCAAGATGAATTCATCAGTGCTACCGCTGCTGCCATGCCCAAGTTAAAAGCAGCCTGGAAGAGCTCAAAAGAGGGAGGTACCATCCAAACTCACAGAGGTCATAACACTGGAAACTCCTCAAGAGATGGGGGAGGAGGTGGCAGAGATTTCCCACTGACTATCAGACATGTCTACTAATCAAAACAGGGGACTCTATTCCAAACCTGAGCAGATGGCATCCCTAGGATTATCACCAGCAGCTGTCAAAGCAGTGATTATACATTGAAATTGCACAGCTAATGTACTGTATAATTTAACTAGACTAAAGAAGAAGATTAGGGAGAGGGAACATTATGAAAAGATTTGGAGCTTATATTTTCCTAATAATTATGGAGGCACCCCACAATCTTCAGTGCAAAAGATACATTTAGATTTCCTCTTGAAGGCCAGACTAAACCCCATATTATACTTAGTCCAATTCAAATATGCTCAGAAACTTACTGGGCCAATCAAGTCCTCTCCAGTGCTTCATTTTTCAAAGATTTAACAATTTTGTCAGAGGAAACACTTAATTAGCTCTTTCAACATTCCTCCTGATATACGTTGACAGCGCTAGGAGACAGAAGAATTTTTAATCTGAAAAAAAAAATTAACCTTTTAAACACTGGGGAAATTCCAAATAAATGTTTTTCTATATGTATGAGTATTCCTTTGCCTTGAGAGCCAGAAAATGGATGATTTTCAGCACAAGAACATAAGAATATTTATATATGAAAGAAGAAGAAATGCACATTGCGTTTCCTTCACTAACTTAGGTTTCCACTTAAATTATTCTGCACACATATGAAATAGTGTTACAGATTCTTCTGGTGTTCTGTGCTTTAAAGTATAAAAAAATACTGCAGGAAGTATGTATTTCAGTTTTAGGGACCACATTTACAGCTAATCTGATGCAGCAACACAACAGTGATGCAAGCACCTCTGATTTACACTGCCTGAAGCCCTAGCCAGTTATTTTTTTATGCTTATAGAAGCACTCGGTGAGATATTTTTAGACCAATCTTTCTTGTTCACATTCTTTGCATAATTCATATGTCCTTATTCTCTTTGGGGCGGAGCTGACATCTGAACTGGGGGAGCAGAGGCAAACAGCATCACCCAGCAGCCCATGAAGAGAACTGGGGTCAGACAGCCCACATGGTGTCAGGATGGGAATGACACTGCATCATGCTGGGAAAACCTCTCGGCCACTTGTGAAAATTTCCAATTTACACGTACAAATTCCTTATGTCTCTTGAAGAGGTAGTACGGCACTTTAAGATGATTAGGAAGGATAAGCTTACTGTTACTTCTGCCGTGTAAGTGGCTGATGTTGAAGCAGACTGATGGGGCAATTACATTTCTTATTTATTTTTTGTTTAGTAGTCCCGTAGTTCTTGTTTTCCATGTAACACTATTACCCCACTATTTCTCAGTGTAACTGGGACAGCTATGTAACATTATGGTTCATCTGAAACTCAAGAGATTAAGAGCACTAGGCCACTGGTTTTCCATAATCATGGCAGCAGTACCAATCTTTCACTTTTTCATTTTCCCACTAACTAATTAAAGATTAATCATTATATTACTGTGTGTAAAACTTTCTTGCTAACAGGTTATGCAGGTTTTCACTTGTCTATTATTAGCTTCCCTCTGTGTTATAAGGAGCTACCACTCCAGTACCCCATGTTCTAAGGGCTCGTGCTCCAGGACCAATGATGGTCTCTTATTCCATTTTCCTCTCTGACCAACCTGCGCAACAGGTAAAGGAGACTCAGTTTAATATCAATTGGTCTTAAGCTGCTGTGTTACACAGCATTCCAATAATTTAAGTATTTTTTAATCCTTTTGGTTTTGAAAATGCTATTTCCACTTTTCCCCCACAGAACTAGAAGAAATGATGGAAGTTTCCAAGGAACAGTCACTACTGACATTTACCCAAGTTTCCTTGCAGGGTGCACATGCTACTGTGCATGGTTATACACAAACATAGAGGGACAGTGCAAGCACACTGATGGTGCTTGATGCCACATGTTCTATTTATAGCACCACAGACCAAGAATAGCACTATACAGCCTTATTTAAGGGCATTTACTCCCATTTTGTATTAAACTCAAATACTAGTAAGCAGGTAAGGTTCTTTTTACGGCAATTTCCAACTTATGATGCTTCTTACAATGCCAGTGAATTATACATGATCATCAGAAAAACAATTACCCTCAAAATGCTTTATGCAAAATTCAGAGAGGACATTGATATTGTATTTAAAGTGGTATTAAATATGGAACTGGACAAAATTCAGTATTCCAACAACAACTCCTCCTTCTGTTCTGAAGGAAACCACAGAACAGCCTTTCATTTTTACATCCTGTACTAGCAACTTCAAAATATATACTTGAAAAAATCTCTAACTAGCCCCAAGTTATGCTAAACGACCAAAGCTGTTTTACTGTCCATAGTCTTCTATATTTTTATTGTTAATAACACTAACTCAAATGCTACAATAATCTAAATGCAGCAGCATTTCATATACTTTTTTACTTTGATCATTAATCAGTCAAAGTAAGGCACTTTTACCAGTGAAAAAGAACTAATAGGAAAGAAAACAACATTCAGATTATATTCACATTCTTTCTTTCCAGAGTTGATGGTGTCTTTGTCTCGTCTTTCACCGAACCCAGTGTTGTCCCCCACCCTCAGTAACACCACAGATCTGCCAGCCTGGAGCAGCTGGAGACCATATACTTACAGTTAACCCCAAGAGGCTATTTGCTAACTTTGGCTTGTGCTTGTCTTATACAGTAGCTAAGCTTAAATCTTGGTATTTAGTCCATTACTTAGCTGAACACAGGTGGATTTAGGCAGAGACCACTCCATCCTGAAGGCCAGCCTGTAAGGATAAACACTAAGTAGTTGCATACACCTGAATCTGAGATCCTGAAAATGCACCGGCTACTGCATAAAGCTGTGCGCCATTGTCTTGAATGTGAGAACAGGACTGAAACCTGTTTTGGCATGTACATTGCATATTTTCCCTTTCTTCTGCTCTGCTTTCCCCTCTTATCCCAAAGAACCCCACACAAATCTTGCCAGTCTCACCATTTGCCATAACTATGGCTTGTACCATGTTTTCATGAAAAGAACTAAACCCCACAAACCTTCAGTTACAGCTGTGAGTGCAACAGATACTGGTGACGGGTTGAACTCTCAGTGACTGTTATGGCTCATTTATATATCAATCCTGTACATCAGTCATACTAATTTAATGGCATACACATTCGCAGCAATTATCTTTATACTGTCTTTATCAAAGAATTGGCAAGATAATTTAAAAGGGAGCGGGGGGAAAATGCCAGTCACTTCCGAGCTCAGGTTCGAACAGCTCTGCTTAAGAGTTCTTCTGGTGTTACACCAACACTTCACAATTTGCTTTCTCCCAGTAGCACCAGCAGCAGTCTGGTGAAATGAGAGCAGTTCTAACTTCTGTGTTTTCTAATCCCGTTCAACTGGGTTTGGTGGCATCATACTCCTTCCATCTAGAAAATGCAACTTTTCTCCGCTCTTTGGTTGGACATCAAGTTTTGAGCATCCTCGAATGGGCAAGGCCAAACAACTAACATTCGGAAGTCAGAAACAGTCGTCTCAAATGTTAAATTTTAAATTATTTCATCTCTTTTGAAATAAGACAACCATATTTCAGACTAATCCAGAAGAAAAGGCATAATGTAAAACGTATTCTACTGTCAGAGGATTTTCCCTTCACACAGCCTTTGCCGGTACACAACACAGTATCTCTTATTTCAGAGAAGCAGCAACATAAGAGACTGAATTAAGGCTGAGGACACTTGGGCGGGTAACAGAAATCTCCCAACAAGTAATCCAGTTTTCCAACCCGTCTCCTAGCCTTCACACACACCCTTTTTACAGGACTATGTGGTAGACATCAGAAAGTAAAAAAGGAGTCTACTGACAACAAAACACATAGTAGCTTTTTTTTTTTTTAATTCTAGTTTTTGCAAACCTTTGTCTGTTTGTCCAAGGGATACATTTTATTTCAGAAGCTTGTTACACAACCGCAATACCTGTAGCCAATCCTAATCATGTTTTCCCTCTCCTTTCTGTTTTTTATTTTATACCAGAATGAGATAATTCAGATTTCACAACTCTAAATCATGTTGGGAAAAAAACTGGTGACTGCACAGAAGCGAGGGGAGACAAGAGCCCTGTGCCTGGGACTGGGAATGGTCGCGTGCTCCATGATGATGTACTTTTTTATCGGGATCACCATTGTGCCATTCTACACTAAAAGGTAATGACAGCCATTTGTTATGAATACAGAGCTATTTCTTTTGCCTGCCAGTATCAAGTACAATTATTAAAATAGTGTCAAAGTATATGTTAGTGTGTTGTACAATAAAGAAACAATATATCCTTGAAGAGTTCGTAAAAATTTAAGACATAAGAAGAGAGAAAGAAAAAAGGCGTCCAAGAAGCCATCAGGCATTTACAGGTAAGCACAAGAAAGAGGGAATGATCCTCCTCAGGGCTAGCATGAGAGCAGCGTAAACCAAAACATTTACTATGAAAATACATAAAATAAAAACCAACCATGCTTATCAAAGCTTGACAGTGGAGAACTAAGTCTTACATAAAGAAAAAAAAAAGATAAAACAAAAAAACCAAACCAAAACAAAAAGCTTTTCCATGTGCTGGACAGTGTGTTGTTTGTAATAAAACTATAAAAGCTTGAGCAGCAGAAGTCACAGTAAAATTGTTCAGTCAAGATTCCATATCTTCCCTTCAAATCAACCACCATGCAAAACTAGTATCTTCAACAAAAGTTGCAGAATATGATGAATGCTGAAGAAATTACTATTACCCACATTTTTATTTCATTTTGCGATTTCTGCCTCCACACACAAAACCAATTTGTAAAAAAACAAAGTAACAAGAAGAATTCAGCTCAGTTTTTCATGCTTGAAGATTTTGATGGAACAAACAAGTGCATCCAACTCGCTCTTCTTGTGAAGAGTGCCTTTAATGTCAAAAATGTTTGAAAAACATTATCTTTAAAACAGTAATTCACATTTTTCCAGCTTCCTGATGACATTACAAAAGACACTTACATGTAAAAAGATTAGTTTCTTAAGAACTGGAGTGAGACTATTTCCTTAATTTATTTGCCACCAAAGTCTACTGCTGTAAGCAAAAAACTTGCTATGGTATCGGTAATAAGAGAGTAACTTGTGAGAAAAAGAGGTAAGTAACAGCAAAAAATGAACTTCTGCCACACAAATTCATGCAAAAGGACCACATAACAAAGAAAAGGGGAGGGGGAGAAAAACCATGGGAACTGATTTGTGTTGAGAATTTTTGAATGAAATTAGCCAAAATATTTGAGACATCAAAAGCTCCACTGTGCTCATCCAGATTTCAAATAAGGTCAAACTTTTAGCGCTGTACTGTACTTACAAATATTTACTACCAAACATTAAAATCATCCATAGCAATTTTTCTTCCTTGAATAACACTTGAAGCTGATTGCAGATGAGGTCAGAATCTAAGGTCAAACCACAGAATGCATAACAAAGAACAACAACAAACTGCTCTCCTATGGCAGCCCTTCTCCAGAGGCAGCCATCAATTCGGGGTGGGAAAAGTTCACTGCACCAGGATTGAGCAGCCACGAACTCTGCCCATGCACCACTCAGAGCTGGCACACACAGGTGCCTGTCCAGCAGGAAACTCTCAACAGATGCTGCTAACACACTTAAAAGTGATACCTTTTGTTTTGTTTTTGTAGTGTCTGGACAACAGAAACCGTGTGCAGGGTACTCAAAGCCAACATCAAGGACAAAGTTCTCTGCCCAAACAGTGAAGGCTCAGAGGATGAGGATATCTTTCCTTACCCCTGTCTACAAGTGTGGGTTAATCTGACAGCCTCAGGACAAGAGGTTATGCTGTATCAGACTGAAGATACACTAGAAAGAAATCCTAAGGTACTTGCAACTCAGATTGAATAATTACTCTCTGCTGCTATCTAACACCTTTGAGAAGGGGTGAAGCAGCTGAGTAAGGGTAGGAGTTGTTCATCTTTGACGCGTTAACGTCTATGCTTAGACCAAGGCATTTTTAAAGTATCCCAGAGATTACACAGGTTTTGATTTTATTTTAAACATTACATCAAACATTCAGTTAATACTTTTTAAGGAATTACACCAGCTAAACAAGAATATATATAAATATGAATCCCTGGTCTAGTGGAAGGTCTCCCTGCCCATGGCAGAGGGGTTAGAACTAAATGATCTTTAAGGTCCCTTCTAACCCAAACCATTCTATCACTCTAATATTAAACACTTACAAACATTTTAAAATATTTAAGTCCCTACGTTGAAGACCAATGCTAAGAAATAATTTATAAGCTGTGGTTTGCTCATTTTCTTGTTGAATTGTCACAGAAGAGACATGAAGTTAAAAAATGCCCAAAGTAAGAGCATAAATCCCAATTTTAATTCCATTTTAGGCATGTGATATGAAGCAGGGAATAAAGAAAGCAGAGAAAGGGTAAATGAGGGAGCTGTTGGCAACATGATGCGCATGTTAGACAGAAAGGAGAAATAAAACAGTAATTTTGGAAGATGATCACCCAGAAAACTCTTTTGTCTTTGGTTTGGCCTGCAACTGTTTTTGGCCAGCATGGCATACAATTGTCTAGGTTGGCAGGCACCTTTAAGATCATAGAGTCCAACCATCAACTTAACACTGCCAAAAACACCACTGAACCACGTCCCTGTCAGCAGAAACCTTGACTCACAGAGAAGGCAGTGGCACTGTAGGAAGTACCTGTGTAACAGAGACACTAGGTATTGAAGTAGAGGTCCCTTGGTCAGTCATTTTAGGTATCTCCTCCCCAGAGGAAAAGTACAGGCTTTGGGGTGGACAGAAATGTGGGTGCAGAGTATTAATTTGGCTGTAGACATGTGTGGAAAATTAGGGAAGGGGAAAAAGGAAGAGCCTTATTCAGAGGCCTTGTTTCAGCTCAGCACTCTCTAAGGGCACATAAATTCAGATTGTAAATGCCCAAAACAGAAGCACTTCCAAAATCCAAACCAAACACATGCTCAGACTACAAGTGCTCATCTTCTTAAAGAAATTATATAGAGTTTCACAGAGTGCAAACCTGATAGCATAAAACACGCTGAAGAGAATTTTGCTAGCTAATGCCCACCTTTATAGTGACTATCTCAAAGAAAGCTACATACAATGAAGTAGCAAAGCAGAAATTATCCATTGTAGATTGAAACAAGAGTCTTGTTCACTGCACGAGGAGGCGGTTTGCTGATTTCCTACTGACTGTTTACATGTGATTTGCTGATTTCCTACCTACTGTTTACTTGCGATTTGCTGCCTACTGTTTACATTACTGCAAGTATAACCTTCAGGTCAGGAACCACCCTTTTTGCCTTGGACACTTTCCAGCCTAAGATACCCAAGTATTGTTATGCATACAAATTAACATTGCAGAAAAGAAACTGTTATCAACACCACCACCACAATATTAGTGCTTCAAAGTCTGATCGTACTTCCACTGAAAAATAAATAACTTTGTGTTCTTACTACATGTGGAAATAGTTCTGTGTTGCAAGGACAAGCAGGAAGCCTCCTACAGCCACGCTTTCCTCTTATTTTTCTACTATTTACAACCAAAGGTGCACAAGGAAGCAACTTCTTTTTCCTGCACACTGACAAGGTAGCTGTGAATTTCTGCACAACTAACATGTTTCTGCTGTGGTGGTGCCTAGAAGCTCTGTTAGGAATACAAGCTTGGCACTGTAATAATAAAGTGACAGTTTCAAAGACTGTAGTTTTATTTCAAGCACATATGTATTATCGGTTTCCAACATTACTCCAATCTGAAAATCTGCAGACTGAGGGCACGGACACAGTGTCAGAAACAGGGAAGAACGGCAAATGGGTTATGGACATAAGGAAACCGAGGTGATCCCCAGGGATGCTACTCAAACCACACAAGTTTTCGTCAGTACTAGCATATTTGTTTTATTCAGTTTGACTTAACTACAAACAGTGTATTAAAGTATCCATTATAATGAATCATCTTGATTTCTTATTCCAGTGTTCGTACGTACCAGACAAGTTGGAGAACTCTAAAGAAGTTAAAGCAAGAATAGAAACAATCGCAAGCAATTTCAAAAAATACCAGACTTTCCCATGCTACTATGACCCAGGAGGAACACAGACCAATGTCATTTTAAGCAGACTTTATCCCCCAAAAGGCCTCCTCTTTGCTTTCCTTTGGCCTACACTCATGTTTACCGGTGGATGTCTGATTATTGTTCTGGTAAAAATCAGTCAGTATTTTTCTGTTCTTTCTGCTTGGCAGTAGAAAATAAGTATCTAGTATAGATTATTGCAAGATATTAAAGTGCCTTTATTCTGCCTGCCTTTATCTGCATTTTGTGGCTTTTAATATACCAGATGTCAATCCAAGGGGCAGGCATTCCAGAAAACTGAATGGCACCCACTATGGAGGGCAATCCACTACATGAGGAAAAAAGATAAGACTGATGCTCAGGAATGCCTGAAGATACTTCATAAGAACACAGACTGAGTTAATATATTGTTTCCTTGGGCTTTCTGAGGTACAGTTGCTTCACAGAACTACGATTCAAGTTTACTACTAAACTCTTGTTCCACATGTTAGACAGGGTCCTAATTTTCTGTCTGCTTGAAACCAGTTGGTGCCAAATCCATGTACATCATTATTGGCAGACACACTCTATATATACTTCATTACTGATACAGTATGTATTTATGGCATACTCTTCTTGTCTGTTGAGAAAATAAGGGGTTTTTTTATGGTTCAAAGAGATATTTCTTACCATGGATCTCTCTGCTTTTGGGAAAGGGGAGGGGGGAAAACACACAAAACCAAAACATACACACACAAAACATGACAAAGTTTGAACTCTAAACATCTAACACCAATTCGATATAACACATGCATAAAGTATAGGGTACAGTAAGGAAGCTTATATTAGAAGTAAGTTTTTGTATTTAATTCAGGTCTGAGCCTTGATTTGCTTTGGAAAAAAAGTATATTGCTTAAAGAAGGCTACCTGCCTCCCCTTTTCATATGTTATAAAACTGTTAAAGGAAAGGAAGTCACGATATACATAATATGATTATGTAGTTGGAAATGTCCACGTCTTACTAAATACAGTAATCTAACATAACCACAGCATTTTGCATGCTTAGCACAAAGAAATTTCATTAGAGAGAAATGTTTGTTTCTAGCTCCAAGACTCTTAGGAATGCTACACATTTTCTGTTCTCTGAAAATAACTCTTTCTTACAGCTAATTTTCAAATCGCTACTGGACACAGGAGGAACACAAGATACTTTCTGCATGCTGTATTTGACTGACACTTGGGGCACAACTGGTACAAGCTTTTTCATCACACGGCTGATGAACCGCTTAGAAGCTATCATTCACAGGAAAATTTCAGGGCTTAGATACAAATTCAAAGCTATTAAACTGTAATGGAAAAAAGTTATTCTCATTAATGTGGTACAATTCTCTATTGCTTACTATAAGAAAGAGGAAGGGTGAAATATTAACACATTATGTACATTTTCTAATATTACCAATGGTACAGTGTCAGAACTTGCTTTTCATCATGATCAGTCAACCATAATTAGACCAGGATACTACTAAAAAACAGTTATTAACATCAGCAACACTTGTCCAGCATGAAAAATCTAGATGGTTATCTATTAGAAATCTAAGAGGAAAAATTATCTTCTTTCAGTTGTAGTGTTAAAAAAATAAAATGCCAAAAATTAGTATAGGAGGAAAATTACTTCCACAAGACGGAAAGTATTTTACAGCTTCATACAACACTTTGGTGAAATGCATCTGAAGCTGTGTGTATATATGATTCTAATATTTTCATTCAGGAAAGTGAAAGCGCAGCTAACACGGGTACAGGCATTTTAGGTGACCAGAAGCATTTGCCAATGGGATGGGAAGAAGAAATCCTGTTTTATTAGTTCACCAAAAGCTGAGGCAGGAGTATGGTAACTGCTTAAAAATACAGTAATCAGACAAGGAGGATACTTGTTGAAGCTAATGCACTGTACTGGTACTAAAGGAGGTGAACAAGCTAGCTGTAAATGAAAGAGCCTATTAAATAAACCTCTCTCTCTAAATTTTTACTTCAAATTTTGCTTTTCAGTGGTTTAAAAAGAGTCTCCAGTTTACAGACAAGAACTTGCTTATGACTACAGCCAGCCCAGCAAATCAGCAAGCCTGACACCTCGCTCCCCTCTCAGCTCAGTAGAGATGCATGAAGGTTGGATGTTGCTGTTCCTTCTAGTGGTAGTCCCCGTTGCCCCACTCACTCATGAGCCAGTAACTTGTCTCTGAAGAGCAGAAGCTCTAGATCTTGCAGTGCTCAGAACTCAGCATGAAGACCAAGAGCTCCTGCTTCCAACTCCCATGCTGGCTTCCTGAGACCACCCCTAAAGCCACATCCTCCTTACCTTCCTGCTCAGAGTTATCCCCGATATCACAAGCTGTGTCTCCAGATTTACCTCTACCAACAGCAAAGCAAGTCAATTATTACGTGAAAATAATTACTTCCTTCCAACGTATGTGCAATGCAAGTACGTGAAGAAAAACCTTACACAAATTTTGTTCTCCAATAAAGTAACATTTCCTAATTGAGCCGGAGACACTGCAAGTGAAAATAGTCGGTGCACGGGAAAAACCAAACTCAAATTAGGAAGCCCCATTGTTTTGGACTCTCACCATGCTCAGCTTCCTCTATTGCCTAAATGAAACAGGGGATTTAAATCCAGAAAGGCAAATATTCTAATGTAGAAAACAAGCACACAAAACATACAGGCATCACAGAAGTCTGCTCTCATTTTTAAATAATGCTTTGCCCATAATTTTCTACATTTCTGAGAAAGTTTAACATTAAAGCCATATTCTTTTTCCTTCACACTTTTACTTTGTCTAAAAGTCAGAACTATGTGTTTTAACAGTGTGCCAGGTTGTTGAATTACTCTTGAGCTTTTGTAAACATTTTTCTATTCTTTTTCCATCTCCAAAAGTTGTAATTCACTAGAGAGTGAAGTTTTAATAACACTCTCTCTGCTTCATACAGCAGCACACAAGGCTGCTGTATGAAGCCTTTGGGGGATTTTGTTTGTATTGCTGTGGGGGTTTTTTAACGCTATTGGATTATACCATCAAGCCTACAATAAATCTGATAAATAAAATGCTATTTTTCTGAGACCAAGAAAATACACTTCCTATGAGAAGTGCTTCAATACAAGCAGTGACCATTGCTGTGACAGGTGTGCACAACTCCCTTTCTCAGGGCAGAGTAGATGATCAAGGTATATATTACAGCATTGAAACTCTTGCCAGGGAAAAAGAAGTGGCAGTTAAAGCAGCTGGAGATGAAATTCATATTTGAAATCTGTGTGACCACACATAGCTTTCACCAGCATTGATGCTTAGACCACAGTAATAGTGCTTTAGTCGACTGGAATATGCAAGGAACACAGGAAGAATAGGGATAGATTTTAGGTGCTGATGAATACTTTAGTTGCACAGACCCTTTGTATGTCTAAATGAATAATGTTGTTTTGCTGAAACTATTAAGAGTCTTATTTTTCAAGCGCTGGGCACAGACACTCAGGAGTAGTTCATCCTGATGCCAAATAAGGTTTGGACACGATGATTCTACTGTTGGAAGAGGNAATGAGGGAAAACTTAACAAACCCAATTTGGGGTCTCTGGACAATTCATCATTCAGAAGCCATACAAAACAACTCAGATACTTTACGTCTGGCAATTTCCATAACAGAAAAAAAACCCCAGTATTTGGGGTTAACTGGATGACTCCAAATTTACAAGTGGACTTGAAGACAGAAAAGATTTTAATACAGAAAAAAAAAAAAATATAAGTATTGATTGGAGGCAGTTATCCTTTACTCACAATAAAAAGGGTTGGTGGCTGGCACAAAGGGCATAGGCCAGGCACACAAACGCCATGCAAGAAACAAGTCTGGTGTATAAGCACAGAGCTGTTCTCAGTCAGAAGGTGAAACTGGGAATCATCTCAGAAGTTCCTCAGAATCTCAAGAGCACAAGAAACACCAGAGAATCTGCAGAACAAACTGCAGTTTTCTACNATTTTTCAAGCGCTGGGCACAGACACTCAGGAGTAGTTCATCCTGATGCCAAATAAGGTTTGGACACGATGATTCTACTGTTGGAAGAGAGAAATGAACAAAAGCTCCAGGACTATTCTTGAGGGAACTGGCATTTCTCCTGGGCAAAAAAACCCCTCACACAATCCACCCCAATTGCAAAAGGTTGTAAAATGAAGCTTATCCCATAAATTAGAAGCTATTTTTTTGGATGAGGGAGATTCAGCTTTTAATAAGATCACCTTTCTCCAATTTTGATGAGCTAGCAACAACGGCAGTTTAAGAGGAACCTATAAGATACTGATTTGCTAAGAAGCCACCTGTGAGTCACCAGCATGTTCTTAATGCGCACAAACAATAACAGGTACCTTCTGGCCACCTCTAACAATTGTGACTTAAGTATCCTGTTAACTGGCACTATTTTTATTACCAGATCCTAAAGCAGCAACAGGGCAGTAAACAGAGAAGGCTCTGGTCCCCAAAGTTCCCCCACTCATTGCATAAACCCACTGCACCTGACAACAAAATACCTTCCAACTGAGTAACAAGTACTTTGTTCTTA
>VXBO01011655.1:970283-998647 GCA_013400135.1 Rhinoptilus africanus
CCCCAGTATTTGGGGTTAACTGGATGACTCCAAATTTACAAGTGGACTTGAAGACAGAAAAGATTTTAATACAGAAAAAAAAAAAAATATAAGTATTGATTGGAGGCAGTTATCCTTTACTCACAATAAAAAGGGTTGGTGGCTGGCACAAAGGGCATAGGCCAGGCACACAAACGCCATGCAAGAAACAAGTCTGGTGTATAAGCACAGAGCTGTTCTCAGTCAGAAGGTGAAACTGGGAATCATCTCAGAAGTTCCTCAGAATCTCAAGAGCACAAGAAACACCAGAGAATCTGCAGAACAAACTGCAGTTTTCTACTTCCCCCTGAAGTATTTGTATAAACCAAAAATGCTAAGAATGTGTATAGGGGATTTTTTATTGTTATTTAGTTCTCTTGGAGCAAGGTTTCTTTTACTGTGCTGCTACAAGACATAAGCACCAGCTTTGATGACTATACGTTATATTGGGGAGACGCAATATTAATTTTTTTTTTCTCCTTGTTGAACCCAGTTCTCCACACTCTTAACAGCATTAACAGAAAAGAAAAAAAGATGGGGAAGATCAGATAAAGGTGGCTATAATCAACTTCCATGTAAAATAGTGAAATACAGAAAGTGTCTATTTATTATTATGCTCTGCTAGAACAAATAGAAATTCAAAAAAAAAATCTTGTCAAGGTTGAAGGACTGACAAGCTGTTCTTTCAAAGCTTCCTAAAAATATCCATATGACTCTTAAATAGATACAAGTAGTCTCATTACACCCTGCACTTCTTTCCCGAGAAGTGTCATATGGCATTTGCACAGAAATTAAGCTGTCATAGGAAAAAAACCACTCGCACACTGCCGTATCCAAACCAGCACAGGTATGTTCCCTTTCCTCGTTGATCACACACCTCTATCTATAATAAATCCAAAAATCTGATGTTATCTTTGTTAGATATGCATTACTGCAATTGCCTTATGAAGGAAAACCCTCTTTTTAAAGATGCACTTTCTAATTCTTATAATTCCAGGCAGCTTTTCAGAAAGCCTCAGGGTGCTAAACAAGTTGTTCTGTATTCAGGACCAAAAGTGAGTAAGAAGAGCACCTGAAAATACTTCAACTTTAGCAATAAGATAAGACAAGGTTAATATTACAGATAGGGACAGGGGAAAGAGTTGTTTGTAAGGCTACATCTCGTCCGTAAAGTATTTGTACCACACTTGGAATATATGACGAGCTGAATGAAGTAAGTATAGTCTGTTTAGTCCAATCAAACTGAAGGCCATTATAAACTCTTTGAATAGTCTTTAAATAATTTAATTCAGATGCTTTAAAGTCCAATGAGACAGTACAATCTATTAAAGAGGTATCTAAAAAAAGCTCAGTGACAGAGGTTGAGCAAAAGAATCATGTTTGATGCAGCTATTGGTTTATATCTTGCTAAAGCGCTGCGTAATTTTCTCTCTGCTGCAACATTTCAAAAAATTTGAACATGCTTATTTGTAAAGTAAATAGAGAAAGAAATTTTGACTTCTTTTTGGGCGCTACTCTTGATAATCACATGAACCCAAAGTCAACAGGGCTTTCAGCCTCAGCAGCCTACGTGTCTGGCTAAGCAAGGGAGACTTGAACTCCTAAAGGTGAGAGAACTGAGGTGATTCAATGCCGACACAGAGACCACAGCAACAGCTGATCAAGATTCCTCTTTCTCCATCTCTGACCTTATCACATCAAACTTTTTTTCCTTGGACTTGAGATGAAAAAATAGGTAGCCCTTTAAAGGAATGCTTGTACAGNGTATGAGATAAATCTGTATCAAGAAATTCATTCATAAAGATATAGATAAACAGAAGCTTTAAAACAGCTTATAAAAGTTTTAGTCTGCCTTTCCACAGATAAAAATTTGAAAAGTGTCCAGTGTTCCTTTTATAGCTGCTGATGTTCACCTCTACAGGCAGTGAAATGGTTTTTCATGCCTCACTAGTGGTTCTTCATGCCTCACTAGTGGACAGGAAATAATTCATTGCCTTCTGAACTGCTTTAAGTACTGCAATGAAATAGCACCAATGAATAGAACTTTAAGTTGTTAAAATATATCATCAATCATCATTCAAAGTACCTGAACTTGAATAACATCTTTTATTCTTTAGAAGTAGCATGTTCATGTGGAGACTCAACACACTATAAGCAATTCAAGTACACCGCCACACCTCAGGAAAAGAATTTGGGGTTCTTTATGGTCAAGTAAAAGAACTATCTATTGTTTGATTCTTCCCCAAAGAACTCCATACAAGCCAATAATTTAGACTGGAAGAATTAAGTCATCCTGGTTATGGACCTCTGCTGTTGTGCTCTACTTGTATCCATAGAGCACTCTCAACTTCCCAGTATGCTTGCAGTGTACTTTAGGGCAGATTAGCTGGCCTGAGAACAAGACAAAAATTGCCCAGGGAACTGCAATGGTTCCTGGCAGCTTCTATTCTGTAGTTGTAAGAGTGCTGCATTCAGGATTCTTTTCCAGAGCAGCAGAATACACTGCCAGTATCTCTCAACTAAACACTCAGCACAAGCTTACGAACTGATGGCTTAGGAACAAGGTGGCTTTATTCCCCCAAAATTGCCACCTCAGGGGTACTTGTGCATTTTTTGAATGAGTACAGTTTTTTAAGAGTGCTCTGCTCTCCGTGCTTTAAGCACAGGACCTCTTGGCTTTGGTCTTAGTGTGGCAATGTATATTACAAGATTGGGTCTGCCATGGGAGATGAGGAAACTGAAGTGACTTTTTGGCTGAGATATGAGCCATGTATGTAAGCTGTGACTCAGTCTGCAGCATTCTGAGCCACCATCTCAGGAAAAGCCATCCCTTTTACAACACAGGGATGAGAAATAATAGTGTTAACTGTGCTGTTACTGCTGATTTCAGCAGGAGCATCAAGTATTTAATTGACTCGTAGCTGACTCATTGACTGAGTGGCAGCTCATGGAGAGGGCTGCTGCGTGACAACCTCATTTTTGCCATAGGTCAAGGAGGCATTGGGTGCAGATGATCAAATTCCAGTCTTTGCCACATCTACCTCTCAGAAGTCACATACTAAATTGCCTTCAGAAAACTCAAGGCTTTTTAATAGCTAAAACATCAGATGTTTTTAATAGCTAAAACATCAGTTGCTTTTCCAGGGCATTTAAATATGCACTATGTAATTAGCAATAGAGAAACCTGCAAATAGAAGAGAGATTACAGAGAGAGATACAGATTACACTGAACTGGTGAGGCAGATCAAACTGAGAATAGGATTTAATGCAATGGATTCAAGAAACTGTTGGGATAATATCACACTATTAGACTCATAGATGAGGCTTAATGTAAGAGGATAAAAACCAGACGCTTCACCAGTAGATATTACTAGAGTGTAAATGAATTAATGTAGAGTTAACAACATGATTGAGTTATGGGCTCTGTTAAAATGCCAAAACATTATGAATTTGTTTCATAATGACAGTTATCAAGTTGCTTAAAGCTATTAAAAAAATTGGGAATATTTCAGTTACTACTAAAGAATAGCTAAAATGTATTTAATGTCAGCAACCATGCAACACCCACATGACAAAACTGGTTTTGTTCTTTTGGTTTTTTCCAGACATTCTCTACACAACACTGTGCCTAAAAGCCAGCTGCTTTCAAATCATCAAAATATTTTGCCTGGACTAAAGAGCACATGAGTACTGTGGAGGTTCGGGAAATCTTTGAGAGAAGTACAAGAATGATAGTCCTGACCACAAACATCAGGTAACACCTTCACTAATGCACTCCAGTCTCAAAACTGTGCACTCTCCTGGATGAAAAAAGTACTGCATAAATCTGTCAAAACGAAGGAACCCAAAAGTAAGAGATAGAAAAGCCTTTAAAAAGACAATAAAAAACGTGACTGTTTTGGGACTGGACCGTTTAGGAGAGTGTAAAGCAAGTTGGGTTGTTTTGGTGGTGGTAGTTGTTTTGTTTATAAAGAGGGAGAGGGGGGGAGGAGGGGGGAAGAGAGAACCTTTCAGGCAAGGCGAGTCATATATGTATCTTTTGTCACATAATAGATATTTCCAGTCACATGCTAGGAAAGAAATCAGCAGGCCACCGAGACAACTGACACAGTCATGGCCTGCTCCTTGAGTGAGCCACAGCTGAGGGTAGGCTGTAGGCTGGGTACCCTCTACACAAGAGGATCCAAAGGCCGGATTACAGTGTGTAAACATGTGGTTGTCAGCATGTGACACCTAACAACTGAGTCTCTCACAGTCCCCAGCCACTTAAAACAGTTCCTAATAAACGAGGAGCTCCTGGAATCTCACAGCCTCTTGAAAAGTTCAATGAATGGATCTATACAGGAAGTCTGATGCCCAGCTGGTTCCTCACTAGAAAGCAGTATTTTTTTTTAAAGTGATGAATAAAAACCTACAAGTAGCTGTTTTGGAACAAGACTAACAACATGCTTGTTCCATTATTTTATAGTCTGAAAAACAGCACTGTTTAGGTTCATATTTGCACAGAATTTATCTACATGGAAATGCAGCAAATCACCCATTCAGCTGACATTTAAAGTCTCTCAGATGCTGTTGAGAGCAAGTATTTTATATAGCTTTAAAATATCAAGACTCTATAGAAAGGTAGAATAAAAAATAAATGAAATTTAAAGACTCAAACTTATGACACTTCATGATTGCAAACCATAGCAGCGTACAGGAATATGCTCATGGTTATTAAGATTAGAAAAATTATTTTGCAGAGGCTAAAAATGAATTCAAAACAAGAAGAATCAACAGGTGAAGTGTCCCCGTCTTCTTAAATCAGTTTAATTCCATGTCAAAAGCAAACAATGGCACCTGATTGCAGTAGTCAGAAATACGAATTCAGAAATTAGAAATGTATCTGACTGCCAAAAATGAAAGCACAAATCCCAGCTGTAAGAAATAATATATGCTTTTTTCAGCATTCAACAGCTAAGTGACTACAAGACAGACAATTAATTCCTTGAGACCATTCCCCTGTGTCTCACGGTGGTTGAAAGAAACAATTCCGTACAGGAAACCAGTAGCATTTAGCAGTTTACTGTATTTCCTTGAAGCTGGAGATATGAGCAAAACTGGTGCCCATCTAGGCTGCTACTGCAAAGCAGTTGTGCTTTCTTCCAAGTCCTACCTATGGGGAACTATATCATAACGCTATCTAGAAGCTACTAATTTTTGTAGGATACTGAATATTAACCCATGTTCTATGAAGTTATACAGAGCTGTCATGCTCCTAATCCCAATTTCTGTCAATTTACCTCCCTAACAGTAAAAATGCAGAATCCCCAGCTGCATGCACTTAACCAGAGCAATATATCACCAGATTCAGCTGATAGTCAAGCATATTTAAATTGATTTTTTAAATTGGACTTTTAACAGCAATTTCAAATGTATGATATTTCCTTACTTCAATTATAAAGTGTCAGGTACTGTAGTTTCAAACTAAAACCAAATAAAACTGCATCTACTATTTACAACATTCACACTAGGAAAGTTTTGCTAATAAAAGCACAAGGGATGGGGGTGGTTTTGCTGTGGATTTTTGGAAAAAAAATGGAGTGGTGTATATTGTTTTTTGGGTGGGCAGAGGATGGTAGAGAGGAAATAATTTCAAAATTGGCTCATCCCTCAAACAGTTGAGCTTTTCCCCCATAATTTATTCTCTTATCTTTCTGTTCAGGAAAGTTAGGCTGAGTGGCCTATACATTCTCTCTTTCCCACACCATGTTACAGATACAGTAATTTCTCTTCCCAGATTTCCTCTGTTTTCAGAAATAAATTCCAACAGCTAAAAGATTGCACAGATTTAGCCCTCAATAGTGATTTTCATCAGGCACTATGAATTCAATCGCATCTGATTTCTCTAAACATTTTTTAGCTGTTGTTCCCATCTGTGCTTCTCTTTCCTTGTGGCAATTAATTGTGCGAGGCAACAAGTTACATAAACTGTTTTTTGAAGGCTAAAGGAAGAATCAACCATTACTTCAGCCCTGAGCCACTCAGCACTCATGATTTTTTTGTGTTGTCTTTCTCATTTCCAGTGTATTTTTAGAATCTTTTATTGCCATCTCTTAAGTCCCCTGCCAGTTGTAATAACTCATTTTGCACCTTGGCCTTTCTGATCTTATCCCACCATGCTTCCACTATTTCATCTGTATTAATCTCTTACAGTGCTTATCTTCCCATACAATCAGGATCATGGCCTGCCCTTTTCAGCAGTGACCAGCTTTCTCAATATTATCTTCTTAGAAGACTACATATCACCTTCCCAAGACGGATGAAATCTCTTTTTTGAAGCCTGTTAGTCTCATATTGCAACTGCTCTCCTTTCTTCATGTAGGTCTGTGAACCCTGTCGTTTAACAAATGCCTTCACCTAACACTGCCACCCTCCCTCACTCCATCCTAAAATTACACAGTTGTGAGCAAAGAAAAATAACACTTGGTTTATTAGTAAATTCTTTAACTTTACCTGCATCTAGTATTATCCATTGTACTGTAATATTAAATCCACTGCCTAACTTGCTGATATAAAGAGCTATTTATTACCCTTAATATGTTTATGGCCAGTAAAAACATTGACACTTGATGAAGACAAAACAGAAATATTTAAATATAAGGGCTAAACAACACAAACTGAGGTTTAGTAATCTTCTTGGTTTCATCATGAAAAAAAAATAAATAACAGCCTGTTCAACTGATGACACAAGGCTACTCCCCTGACTGATCCAAGAGCTTCAAGATCCAGGTAGCATGCAATGAAGACTGAAACTTGTCTCCCTTACCTGATCCCATAGTAATAAATGCAATATTTAGCATTTGAATATGGTAGAACAGTATTTCAGTATTGCCAGTAGCAAACCTCCAACATAATGTATTTACACAGACTACACACACGCCTCCCCAGCCCCTCTGCACCTCTCATCACGCAACTACAAATAACAAGGAAAAAGAACAACATTTTTGGCAGAAGTTACAAGTGAGTTGCAAGTTAGAAATTATGATACATTTGGTTTAAGTAATATTAATTTGCTCTCCAGTTCCATTAAAACTATGAACACAGTTGAAGAGCTAACCAGAACTAAAGCTGAATTTTCATCAGAGATTGGAGAGCATAAGCCTGTATTTCAGTACTTCTTTTTAATCATGAAAATAGTGGGATTTTTCTTTTCTGTTTACATGCAGCTTTGGCAGAATCAAATGGGACTCTCGCCTTCCCAAGGCAGGCGGGACTAGGGCTATCTAATTTTTGCCCTTACTTTCTTCTTTCTGTTCCATTTTATCTTTCTCTTTTGTGGTGTTTTCTTTTGCACCAGTTTCTTGTTCCATTCTCCACATTTTCTCACTTCATTACTTCCATCTTGCACAATTCATTTCGTAAAGAAATTCAGGGTATAAACTCCAAAGGAAGATATTTACAACACTATTCAACTATATGCAAAGAAAATAACTGAACAAAAGGTGTACACAAAAGAAAAACTGCAATGACAGAAGTTCGTATTTCATGTGACCGTTCTTTGGGAAACTTGGTAGAAATTTATCATTTAACACTTAAAAATATACCAAATTCACTCCAGTTTTGCCTCTCTGATCTTTTATTCTTCATTAAAAAAGACTTTAAGAGATAACAGTAAACACATCTGACTTGAAAAGTGTTAGCCAGTTCAAATTAAAGTTAGAAAACTCCTATTGCATTGAATTCAGGGAATAAAAATTTAAACTTTCTTATAGCTTTCAACCATACATTAGCATTTTAAAGGAGACCCACCTCACTTCAGTTCAATTTTGAATACAGCACTAGAGAATCCCCGTGAAACACTCTTAACACCTTACTCAGTAGGAAGAGAAGTCAACTGTGTGTATCCGACACAAGCAGTGCAGCCCCCTACCATATGATTAGCATTATTTTTCTTTTGTAACTTGGGTCCTTTCCCTTGTTCTCTCTCCCTCAAAAGAGAAAACCAACAACTACTTACACTTGCTCCATGTATGATGAGACTAATCAACCCAAACAATTAAAATGCACTTCTCAGTAAAGCAAACCTTGACAGCTGTCATTAATCATGACTATTTCCACAATAATTCTCAACTTCCATTTCTAATCTTTTCTGCATTACTGCTGCAGTATCATTTGAAACATGATATTGCTGCGTGGGTTTAAATTTTTAGTGTAATACATCTTCTGATAGGCATTTATAGAAAAAGATCACAGAAACAAAGAAAATCTTATGCAATACCATTAGGCCAAAGAGCCAATATGCAACATTAAAAAAACACACAAAACACAACCGAAAAACCCTCACCCCAAACTTTGCTTTCCTAAGCAAATAGTTGACATACCTTATGTTTTGGAAGGAAAGTTATGATAAACCTCTTCCTCCATAATACAAGCCATAACATTTCCATTTTCGATTTCTACATCCCATAAAACTCTCAGATATACTACATCGTACTGGTCCTCTGCTCAAGAAATCAAAGCTACTGTGAGAAAAATCTTCTGCTTTAACACTCTGTAACCCGTATTTCTTAAACACTGTCAGACAACTATTGCTTGATCATATGGTACCACTGAGAATCAAGAGACCCCGGCCTCAGAGTTAATTCCCATCTAATCCTGAGAAAGGAGTCAATGAGGGCACTAACTCTCGGTCAGCCTGATGAATCGCCCCCAGCTCTGAAACAATCCTTAAAATGCTTGAGTCTGTCAACAGATTTAAAGTTATCTGTTCCAAAATACCTTAAAGTCTGATCATTAGAGTACTCTGATGGCTGAGATAGTGTTACAGCTGATTTGATCTAACAACTTTTCCTGTGGGGACTGATACAACTCTCCCCTCTGCCTATGCACACAATGTTCCCTTTGATCCAGACACTGGCTCTCACCTCAGCATCGGGACCTGGGTCACAGAAAAGAGGCATTTTCCTTATGAGGTTAGATTCAGGCCAGTCTAACTCTTAATTTAACAGAGGGGTGTCATGGCATTCAGCAGAATTAACACAAGTGAAAAGTGTTTCAGCATGGACTTTAAACACCTAATGCCACTAAAAACCCACTTAGTATTTTCTACAGAAGTCTGGAGATTTCTGTATTCACATAGAACTTCACCTCTCACCCTAATGTAGGTTAATTAGTTAAGTAAGGACCTGCTGATCCCTACTTCCCAATATGCACATTATTGCCAAAAATTCAATTAGTTTAAATTAGCAGACGACTTTTTTTATTGTTAATCAAATAGATGACTATGAAAAGGCAATCAATCAAGGCCTGCAAAAGACTGTAGCAAAGATTTCATTCAGATATTTCGTCAACTCCCTTCACGAAAGGCTGTGATCAAGCAGAATGTTATCTGTTAGATAAACACATGAAGCTTTACAAAGCCCAGTAATAAAAATGCAGCCATTAGCCTTCATTTCTCAAATCAGCTCTTTCTGGCTGCCATCTTGCACAATTCACTTCTTAATTCATTCTGAAATGCAGCATATAATAAGCCATCCTGACGTGTATTTATTGGGTGCTCTTCACAGCACAAGTACTGCTAAATTGCTTCCTACGCACCAAACTTTTCACCATCAATATTTTCAAACTGCAAACTTGGAAGTTCTTCAAGCTCTAAAAACTCCAAGTCTGTACAACATATATTAAGCATATATTGCAATAGTCTTATTGTGATATAAGGTAAAGTTTGGTAGAAAGAGAATTGCAGCAAACTAGAGTATAGGGTATGAATTCTCACAGTATTTAAAGCTTTTTCAAAACAGAACTACTTGGAAATAGGGCCTTTAATTTTTTAAGAATATAAATAATTGTATATAGCACTAAATAAAAAACAAAGTGTTTTAAGAGGCGAATAGGAATAATTTTCTTTGGCCTGTATAACTTGCGGTGTTTGCTATTTGCATAACAGGAAAACAACAGCACTTCTATATAGAACACCACATCCGCCTTTTAGCGCTTGCTAGACAGTGCAGGCATAGCAATGAGCCTCCATCAATGAGTACAGCTCCATCCTGCCCAAAAGTCAGGTCCAGAAAAGAGATCTTTCACCTCGATGACTCTCAGATTCAGTCAGAGATGCATCCAGTACTAGCTACTAGTTAAACAAAATAATATTGTTTCCTGTGAAAAGGCAAATTCTCAACACCTTAAGCTGCAGCAAAAGGTCCTAGTCAGTGGTTGGGATATTGAGAAAGAAGTATACTTCTCTCTTCCATCTCCTGTTGGTGTGAGACAGTAAAGCCAGACAAGCAGCACACCAATACCTCCCAAGCACTGCAGGTGCCAGGCCACAAGAAAAGCAGGGCCTTTTAACACCGTGCAGTGCTGAGAGTAACTTAGCCAGTAACGCTGTCTTCCCAATACCTCCCAGCAGGCGTGACTACATCAGCAGCAGATAGGTTTTCATTAAAATCACCAAGGATGCTAGGGTTTTTACAATAGATTTGCATTTACAACAGTTAATTTTGGATGAGTGAGGACAGTACACTCTAAAAGTTCATTTCCAAGTTGAATGAATTCAATAAAGTGTCATTAACTTTTTGTTCCTTGATTTCATTAGCTGTTCAAATCTTCCTGTTGCAACAGAGCCTAGAAACCCCATGCAGAGACCAAGAGGTCCCCCATTGGAAAGATTAGCTTTTGGGTTTTTTCTTTGTTACTACAACAAATGACTTTTCCTACCTAGCTTGAATTTTGAAAGTTCTTTTATTTCTTGAACTCTCAATCTGCTCAGAATCATGCCTCTATTCAAAGATGTGCCTGGCAGGATGCCAGAAGTCTTACAGTCCAGCATTCTACTCTTCCAGTCTCCGCAGAAGCATGCGGTGCTGCAGGCATGAACTTCCAGTGCAGCAGTTTGAAGTGGCATTATTACCTGGTCAAACCGATTCAAATGTTACTTTGGTCTGAAAATGGAATCATGCAGCAGCCGATACATATGTACATGCAATGACAGATCCGAAGGAGGATCACAGCTACAGCAGATTTTAGCCCAACATTCCTGTATACCACTATGTGAATCCACTAAGTCCGCTACAAATTTCTTCAGATGTAATTCATTCGTCACCTGTAATGGGATTAATTCAACAGTTAAGCTGCTTCAGATGTGCAGCCAATACTAAATAGTCTGGTTGTTTGCAGTAAATACGTTTTTGAGCTGACTCAAATCTAAATGCAAAGTCTTGCATGAAGGCTTATCAGTAGTATTTGTGACATTCTCTACAAACTTTCAATCCATAAACAAATTTCCAAGTCACAGTGGTAACAAACACAGCAGCATCATCTGCGATGGATAAAGTCATTACAATATTTCACACACCTAAAGAAAGGGAAAAAAAAAAGAGAGAAAGCCTTCTTTCACTTCTCAGCATGAGCAAATTATGAAACGTATTTTTAAAAAAAGTTATCATCCTTATTTCGATTACTCTCATTATGAAATTTTGTCTTCAAATACAGATTATGCTCAACTCAAACAAGAAAAAACATTTCCTGGGAAGAAACCATCAGGGAAATTGTCTGAAGTTATAACTCATTGAACATCTGGTAGGTGAGAGAACAGCACTGAAGCAGGAATTCCCATGTAAACCACTTCTAGTCATGACTAAAAGTAAAAAACCCCAAAACTAAACAACTAAACAACAACAAAGGGGTTGGTAATATGTAAACATGGTGCTTGTTAGTGGACTAATGGAAGGCACATGAAAGGATAAAGCAAAACTGTAACGTAATTAACTATGAAACCAGAGCTCTAAAAGGACTGTGACTGGAATCAGGCAAGAGACAGCACCAAGTTCTCCTTCAATGCCAAATCAACCTCTCCCTCTCAAAACACAGCTTGTGGGGAGAAGATTCACATTAAATGAACTGAAATAGCTTGCTGCAATTTGATACCTTTTAGCTATCTAACGATCCACCTAAGAGCCATGCTCTACTCTTGTACCCTGTGTGGCTTCAATGAGAGCAGTCTAGGGTAGGTGGGAAATGGGGGGCACTGAACTTGCACTTCTCTTCCTTAACAGATGTAAGGGAAAACCAGTTCTTAACGTACAGCAAACAAATTAAAAACAGTCAATACTCATTACAATTAAGCATTGTCTCTTCTCTGCCAAGTGGCATGAGATAGGTTTTCCTATAAAGCCTTCTTAATAAATGAATTCTATGCAGGGGCACAGGAGCACTAATACAAAATCATTAAAAGAAATGTCTCCAGCAGACAGTTTTCTTGGCTTTCTCACATTATGTTACTGGCAATTCAACAAGAAGCAAGGGCAAAAATTAATGAACTAATGAATTTTGAAAGGAAACACACACATAGGTTGATGAGAAGCTTAAGTTACAGATAAGAGATGGTGCTTTGCCGTTTCAAACTCAAGGATGGAGAGTAACGAGGAAGTTAAATTAATGTTCATGCTTTACCTGCAAGATAGCAACCAAGACAATTTGGTACACAGAGGACCTGAAATGGAGCATAAATTTAAGCCAATCTTTAGATGCAACAGTGTCTTCTCCATTAAAATGTAGGCACTAACACCTAAATTATTTTATTTCCCTAGCCTTCTCCTTCAACATCTCGAAACCAAAATATCCATTATATAATTCTAACAGCATGAACATCTCATGTAATTGTAACATTGATATTGAAAATTACAAACTTTAATATTGTGCAAGCTGAAAAACTCTGAGGATATGATGCAGTATTTTCAGTGTGATATAACACTGCAGCAAACAAGGGAGAAAAAGCATAACCATTTGTGATGATTCTCTTGAAACCGGGACCAAAAAAAGACAGAAAAGCTCATTTTTGAGATTCCATCCCATGCTGTTGCTGCTGTCATCAGAAAAAAATGCCAACTTTAACTCATACACAGAAAACAGAATGGAGAAGTCTGCATTACTGTGATTCCATGCACAAAAGCCAGATAATTTAAGCCGAAAAAACCCATTGTTTACACAAAGGACTTCATAAAGGAGAGTAAAGGTAGCTTTCCTAGTTGTTTTATAGTTCACTAGGGCTCCTAAACCACCTGGAAACAACAACTGCCACTTGTCTACAGAAACTGCATTCCCCATGTGAACATGGAGATACAAACTTGCTTCTAAAGGATAAAACTCCTACCTAAAAAGCTGCTTCACAGAATTTTATTTGGCATGGGCAGCTTTGGGGGTTTTTTGTTGTTGATTTTGTTGCTGATGTTGTTTAGGAAACACATAGGGGAGCCCTTTGATCTCTGTAAGGCCTTGTTTAATACTAGCATAACGCTGGAGCAGGGGAAAGACACATGTGAGTGAAGTTGCACCGTGACAAGTGCTTGCATAGAACATTTCTTTGCCTGGCTTCTCTGTGCCTTTTCAAGCTTACAGTCCCTTCCTCTTCCTTGGTCCCTTATGCAACTTAATTCTTTATTTTCTAATACTGCAGTGTCATTACAGCATACTTCATCATTTAGAGCCTATAAAGTTTGGTGGGCTGGTGTACCATACCAGTTTACAAACAGTTCCACTAGAAAGAGGAGTGAAAACCAGAAAGATTGCCAGCAAGCGCATTTCTAGCCTGGGTAATCTGCATCCTAGCAAGTATTGTGATTGTGCTACATTATGAAAGAAAGAAGCAATTCAGACGTTTGCAATACAAGACAGTCAAATCAGGTATCAGTATTAGAAGCAAAAAGCAGTGATAATGCCAAGACACATTTCTGTGGGTAAGCAGAAAATAAGAGTCCCTTGCAACACAGGGCTGACAGAGAGAAAGGCTTAGCAAATGCCAACAGCAAGATTTCCAGTTATTATTTTCCTAATAAGTTAAAAAAAGGAACGTGTACATATTCTTGCTTAATAAGAATGTTTTGCATGAAAGACGTAGGCTGCGCATATCCTTATCTCTCTTTCCCAATAAGTCCTAAACTAAGCGTAATGTCTCTTGTCATGAGAGGCAGCCAGAAAAGAGTCAGAGCCTCTTGTGTCTCCGTTCTAACCTCCTGTTGTGTCAGCAGGCCACTGTGCTGCAAGACATCACTTTTCTTCAGGCTCCCCTTGGGCTGGAGGATGTTCCTGGCTACCACATAACATTTATATCCCCTCCTCCAGCAGTCTGATGCCAGAAGTTATGTACTCTGTGCAATCCTCTATGGCCTAGGGACAGGAGGTCAAAGAGAGAGCTGGGTGTACAGAACATTCATCTTTTAAAACAAACCTTTACCAGCTCTTACCAAATCAGCATTTATTTCATTATATCTCCCTCCCAAATACCTCAAGACAGAAGCTTCTAATGCTACTTTGCTGAGTCCATGTAAACACATAAGTGTTCTTGGCTTCCAGTGGAGCTTTGGCCTGAGAAGGACAGATTACGTAGACAAGGCTACATTTTGGTCTATGTTTTGTTGAAGCTACAGTTTTAAAACCAGCCTGTTTTTCAAAACTTGCTTAACTACTTCGGTAAGTCAATGGGAATTGGTCTAAGAGGTTTAAGGCTGCTAACACAGGCCAATATTTGTTGAGGAGGAAGCATTTTTTACTGGACTCAATTATTGCAGTGTTAGAATTCAATTTAGCTTAACTCTCTGCATTTACAGCTCTATGTTAATGCCAAACACCATGAAATAAAAGGGGTTTTAATATAAACTGGCTTAGAGCCACATACAATTTCCCAGTTTCTGAGCGACAAGTCCATACATCCTTTTTTAGTTCTTTATACTTATGGCATCGAGATCAGAATTCAAGGCCCAGGATTTAAGGTCTTGGGCAGTTGCTTCCCTTTGTCCTCTTACAAAGAACTATTGCAAGTAAACTCAGATTTTGCTTCTTGGTTTGCACAACACAAGGCACTCCTATGGCAATATTCACAAGTTCAGTTCCTGAAGAGGGATGATCAGCTTCAAGTGCTATTTATAAATACAGTACTAGTAGTTTAGTTAGCTTTGAATTTATCTGACTGCCAGCTCCTCAGTGGTCTATATATGCACTAATACTGTACGCAGGTATTTGCTGCCAGGAGTTTACTATCAACATCTGTCATAATCAGCATGCTGATGTAATACGTACTTAACTTGCTTAGAAATATGTTTTTAGAAAGTAGGATGGGGAATGAAAACGTATTCCACTTTACTGCACTACTGCAGCCTTACAAAGGGATATCAATGGGAACAGACAAGATACTGACCACAGAACCATATACAGATAAAAGCAAGAAAACCCATGAAGAACTTGACTGACACAACACCAATGAAAGTTTCTCAAGTTCCAGTCCAATTTGATAAAGAAACATTTTTAAATTACGCTAAAAATACTTAGAGAAATAAAATAATTAATATAGGAAGACTTAACTAGAACAATGTCATACAACTTCCTTAAGAAATTCACTTTCTAATGATTTTCCGCATCCCAAGTGACTTCCAAGTCAGATTCTCAGGAGCAAACAATTGGTTTGATGCAAGAAGATAACTGGAGCATTCCACCAGTGTGATACACAGACACTGTGCTTATTTATTCAAGTTGTACAGAGCTAACGGCTTGTGATGGAGCAGTTACAGAGTGTGATAAAGACATAAGGAACTGGAGTATCTGAAAAAGAAAAAAAGAGGGAAAAAAAGGCTGTTCTACCTTAAATAGGGTGTCAGAAGCAGACCCCTGGGAATTAATGGGATACAACATTTTGGAAACAGATGTTACAATGTTTTTTCCTTAGTATATCTCAACCCAGAGTGTACATTGGGAACCTCTGAGATTAAAAAGGCGCTCAAACTGGAAAGACAGCCAGAGTTTAGTTATTTATAACCTATTTTATTCCATTCACTTTCAGAACCAATATGCTTCATCTGGGCTAAAACTAAGAGAGGACCATTTAACACAGGCAAGTTGAGAAAGTTGCCATTGTTTCATTATGGAAGGAGGGAAATACACTGTTTTTCATGGTCCCATTTCTCAGGTTTTAGTTTTATTCTCATTTTGTCAGTTAATTGATAAAGAGTAGAAATAGGATTAAATCACAACTCAACAGCTGGAGGAGGAAGAGGTGAAAAAGGAGTAATAGATGGAAAAGGTACAGTTAAGTACTTCAGCATGCTGGAGGGAAATGTTTAATTTCACAGGAAAACAGGATTTACTGCACATGGCAGAAAGTGGCAATAAATGGCAGGCAAAGAGACTTCTGGGCACTTCACACAGCTTAATGTATCCTGGCTAGAAGGCAAAGAACAGAGATTTGACTAAACTCTTCATCTCTGCCAGTTGTCGCCCTTGAAAGTAGCATTAGTCAAGCTCAGAAGAAAGAACAAAGGAATCCAATACCTATGCATGTTTTGCTCAACACGAACATTTTCTGAATGCTATTCTGCAGATTTCCTCCCCGTCCATGAGCTGGGTAGCTCCTGCTTTAATCTAGCAAGCAACAATAAGAGTTGCAAATCCAAAACTCATTTTATAGAATCATAGAATCATAGGGTTGGAAGGGACCTTAGTAGATCATCTAGTCCAACCCCCAAACTATCCCCAACTATAAGAGAAACACATGCCAAATTCTATTCCACACCAAATTCTTAAAAGTTAAAGGGTGTTTATGGTAGCTTGGTCTTTAATAAAGTAAGCACTTATAGGCCTTATGGCCACACTGTAATATTTACAGCATTCCTCGAAGTGTACCAGAATTCCTCCCCCACTTTCAAACTAGATAAAAAGGCTTTATTAAAAATTTTTTTTAAAACCCACAACAAAAACCCCAACAGATCTACATTATCACATCCACACCATCCCTTACAGTCTGATTTACTGTGCTCCATCTGAAGCAATTCTTGGTTTAAAAAAACATTTCCTTGCTTGTGCTATTAGCTGCATGACAGCTAGACACATCATATTTAATAAGCATTTAAGGCTTAATTCCCCTCTCCCCCAACTTCCTAAAAAACCTGAGAGATTGTTAAAAGTAATCTTAGCTATGCGCTCCCTTTTTCATGCTTTTATAAAGTTTATTTGCATACTACAGATTGTCAAATAGTTTTGTCTAATATTGTCATTTCTTCCTCAAAGGCACAGCTTGTTTATCACAGCTGCCTTCACAAGATAGTCTGTGGTCTTGATGTTTTACTTCTCCATGAAATACTGCAAATACGTTCAGCTTGTAATGGTAATTTTGCAGAAGTAATGTTCATAATGCAAATGTTTCTCCCGTTTTCCTATATTTATGAGAAAACAGAAAACTCACAACAAGCAGAATTATTTCTAAGATTAACATGGGGAACAGCACGAGGTATTAACCCATCAATTCAAATGCCAGCCTTGATGCAAACAGCGCTTCTTTCGGTTTCTGAAGGAGTGATTAGCATCACTACAATTTCATGAGTGAGACCTCTGGAAAACTGAAAGGACCCTAGTTATCACAGCTCACCACACTGCCACTGACAAATCACTGCAGCATCCTCAGTTGCCACATCTGCAGTATGGACTACATTTATATAATGCTTTTATTCACTGAATTTCAAATTGCTTCTCCTGAAACAGGTGATAAAATTCCTTTCAGGACATCAACATAAACACAAAATTTAACAATTGGGGAGCTTGCAAACATTTTCAGAGCCAAATCAAAAACTATCTGACCTTCATGAGTTTCCCTAAAACACACAACCTAAAGAACTGCTACTCCCCATATATGATATGGTGTGACAGGTATTGGTTTAAAAAAAAATTTTAAAAAATCAATACATTGCAGCAGACTTTCAGTAGGAAATCAAGGAGGCTGTTTCACTTTTTATGCCTTTGTCACCTTCAAGCTTATTTACCTCCCTCCAGTTTTATATTTGAAAATGTGCTTTTCACTTTTCCTAGCCTCCTCTTAGACTGAATCCAGATGGTTCTTACTCAATTTTTATCAACAGTCAGCTGCAGTTTTACTACTTCAAAATGGTGTGACAAGAGCCATATTTTATGGTATTAGGCTAAGCATTTTGATGTGCAACTTCTCATGCTTATTCCTCTAAAGTAACATGTTTATCTTTACCAAAATATAAATGATAAAAAAAACTCTCACACTTTTCATTCCCAGTTTATTCCAGGAACTCTATGCAACTGTTGGAACATTGATGGACTATCAGAGGCTAATAATGAAAATCATCACTAGCTTTACTGTGCAGTAATAATAATGCTTTTTCATGGATAATCAGAAGGAGTTGTGAAAGGCAAAACCCAAACTGTACCTCTCTAAGCATCGCTACGTATGATTTCATTAGTCTCTGAAAGACATAGGATCTATTGTGTTTATCATTTACTCTGTTTATTATCACTAAAGCAGAGATTCAACCTGCTAAGTAACAGCAACTCATGTTTGTGAACAGTTATGTTAAAGTATGCATATTTCATCAGATAGCCTGTTAGGATCTAAAGATTTTAATCTGCTGAATTTTTTCCTCCGCTTCCCCACATCACATGTTAACACTGGGAATTAATAAGGTGGGAATTTGTTGCCTAACTAAACACAAGGCTTACAAGGTTCCCCTACACTTCCCTAGAGAACACCTGATTGATAGCAGAAGCAAGATCACAGGGCCCTCACAGTTCTCTTTTCTGAGCCCCACTGGCACTGAACACAAATCATGAAAGCTACTGTCTATTTGTGAAGTAGGTGGGAAGAGTGAAAAACACACATTAGGAGCACTTATTTAACTGGAACCCACCCACCCACCCCGCATCATCATCCTCCATTATCATCTTTCCAACTGAACATACAAAAACACTTAAAAGAGAAAATTATATTCCCAGCAGTGTGGTTTTCCCAAGTGCCTATCATTAATTTCATTCGTAGCCAACACACATTTCTAATTTAGACTGGATAATACACATGCCACTATTGTGGATTGCTGCCTTAAACACAAAGCATTATGCAACACATTCACCTGAGGCACACAACATTTTGGTAAGAACATACAGATAAGATAATATACAAAAAATAAATGGCATTTTTATCAAGACTGCGAGGGTATAGAATCACAGAATTGCCTAGGTTGGAAGGGACCCTTCAGATCACCTAGTCCAACCATCAACCTACCTGACAAAACCACAGAACACGTCAACCTCAACAGCGGATCATATGGAAATACAGCCAATTTAAAGACATTTTTAAAAATTGTATTTGTTTGAAGACGACCAACGTCTTTATTGCAAGGTCTGAAAACACCACAGAACAATGGCAGGCATGCAAAGTATTGTAATAACATTGTGTTCAGGTGAGTTTCTATGCAAGTAGAACTGGATCCACAGAGACAAGTAATGCACTTCTCTGGATCCTTACCTTGAAGTCCATTCCTGCTAGTCACCCTGCACCCAGACATCCAGTGGATATTTTAGAAGTCTGATAGTCAGAAGCCCATAAAGACGAGAACAGCCCAGCCACATTAGCAGAAAAGCTGCAAGAGAGGTAGAGGAAGGCAGCGCAGTCCCATACAGTCAGTGCATCAATCACACACACGTTTCAGATCTGCACCACAACTATATAATTCTCTGCTTCAGCAGAACAGCTCCATACAAACCCCTGAAACATGGTTACCCCCACCTGGCCTAATTCCATAAATGACTTTGGCTGTTGAGGGGGGTAAAACTTTCTAGGTTTCAGATTTAAATTAGAGAACCAAGAATCTTTGGTTGGAGTTTACATGCCACACTTTTGGCACATAAATTCATAACTTGTCTGCTTCCTTCATCTTCTAGCTAAGAGATCCTCCGCATCATCTACTTTTCCATGTAGACTTAGCCTTCTACATGCTTCATAGCCCAAGTTAGGAAAGCAGTTTCAGTATAAGATGGTTGCTGGTCCACTTAGTCAAACACACTGTACTCCCTTCAAAATGGATGTATTTGTTCATTATGTTTTACATTACTCAGTTTAAACATGAAACTCGCTGAAATAATACACAAACAAACATCTGATCTTCCAGCTACAAGAATTTACAGAAGGCAAAAGAAAACACCATCATGCTATACATAAGGAAAGCATTAAAAAAAATCATGCCATTATTGCATATCTGAAAGACAAATTTAAAAGTTGAAGGTGCCACTCAAAATTTCAAAGCAAGCAAGTTAAACACTTGCTCTTTACTAGCTTTTTAAATGCTAGGGACAATTTTCAGATTGCCATAGATTAAAACCATATTAACTTTTGATAGATGCAATTATGTAAATTACAGAACAAGGTTTTATTTTTACACTCTCAAAACTCTATTTTGGCTTTACAAAGCTGAGCACCTCATCAAGCCTGTGGTAGCAATTTCTCTCTCACTCTGTAATGTAGGGCTACTGCACCCAGTCTCCCATTTATAAAAGAAAGCATTAATCACTCTTACATTAAACCTTAGATGACTTTACTTCTAGTTATCAGCTTTAAATGTACTCCACCCACGTGCCCTGCAAGCCAAATGTTGTGAAACAGTTATTAAAAAGAATGAAATTAGAAATAAAAGCCAGCTGAGAAGTGAAAGTAAAATTATATATGCATGCTATTAGTTTTTAGTAAAGCTGTGCAAATGTGGAAGAAGTTGGCCATGATTATTCATTCCAATCACATCATGAGCTTAAATCCTGCCATAGTTAAAACCTTCCAATGGCTGCTTCCCATTATGTTAACATTTATGAGATTTACTAATCATATTAAAACAACAAAAACAAGGTCCAAGAACAGGAATCCCACAAATACCATCATGAAGAAATGTCAGGACAGAATTTCATTTGCATTCCTGCTCAGGAAACCTGTTACCTTTACCAGGCACCCAGCATGGACCAGAAAAACCACTGCATGTTTTGTTGTTAGCACCAAGGCAATCAACATTTGAAAGCACTCTACAGACCAGGAATAATTCCTAATAATACATACAGAATATAGCCCAAACAGAGTTGACTTGTATCTCAAGACCAGTTTCTGAGCACAGAAAAGACAAACAATGGTTACCTTAATGTCACTCTTTGGTATTGTACTGAAAACTTACTGGAGATAAAACTACACCTTAAAATTACACACTTCATGTGCAATTTAAGCTAATTTTAGGATGATTTAATACATACTACTATCTACCTCTGTCGGGCCACCTTCAAAAGGTATCCATTTATGCTTAAATCCATTCATTAGGTGGATAGTTATAGGGTCCATTAGGTCAAAATAGTGTGGCATGTTCATTTTGCATCATTTTAAATGACAGAACCTACATGGCAAATTAGCATACCAATTAGCATATCTGTATAGCCACAGCATGGGTATAAATGCCTCAGTCCATTTGCCAGAAGCATACTTCCTGTCTAGACCACTGGCTATGAAAAGAAAAAAGACAAACCAAAAAGAACCAACATCCCCCCACCCTCACACAAACACCTTACCAAATTTGTTGGTAAGGTTGTTCCAGTACTATAGAATCTACCATGATTACTTTAATGCTTTTTTAAAATTGTTTTTTATTAGAGAATCTGCAGATTGAGCCATCAGTTATGCCAAAAAAAAAAGATATCTATACTTATCTTCTCTAGAGAAACTATTACTATAGTCCTGAACACAAACCTGGGCAGTTAAACTGATATGCTTTGTATTTTTCAAGCATATTCAGAGTAGAAATATCACAGTTGTTATACCATTAGTTTAGATGCCAGAGGAGAACCTGATCTGCCCCCTGGTATGATATCTAACCACACACAAGATTCCACAATATTCCTCTCTATCAGATATGACATACCCACATTAATTGCAGAATACCATTAAAACCCCCAACATTTCCTGAATAGTTTCCCAGAGGATAAGACAATATTTTCTTGTTTTACATTATATAATATTATATTAGGTAACATTATATATTTATCTTTTGGGGCTATATCATTCTGAACAATTAAGTTCTTAATAAATCTCTAGCACACATCCAGCCATATGCTTGCAGAGCTCAGTTTCCACAGGTCAGTTTCTAGAAGCAGAGGTTTATAAAGAGTTTTAGAAGGAAGACTGGAGTACTACCACTTCCTCTCACTTCTTAAAATCCATCTAGCTCCTGATGAAAGACTGAAGTGGAATGCGTGCACATATATTCAGATTGCTCAAGTAGTACAACCTTTGTAGAAAAGATAGATTGATTTGCAGTTAATTTTTCACAGACATACAAACGTGTGTAACATGCCAAACAGGTTTTTTTCTTCGTGCCTCAAAAATTCATCAGTATGGAGAAAATACAACGGGATATGCTGGGGTTTTTAAAAGCAAGGCAAAAACTACAGACACACCATGCAAGAATTCTTACCAGCCATGCAATGAAATTGGAGAGCTTCACTGGGTAGAGTCAGGATCAGGTACTGAACTGTGAAGCTTCAGTAGTTGTGGACTCTTCTCTAAGATGCCCAGTGAAGACAGCTATTCTGCCCTTCATAATTGCAGCCCCTCTCTAACTGGGGCTCTACACCAGACTTACTTTTCAGGGCCATTTGGAAAACTTGGCCAAGCTCTATCCCCACTCTGTAAAAGTACATTATTCACTTGGCTTCAGTAACCACTTTCCTTATTAAGCAACATTTAAAACACCCATAAAAGTTTTACGGAGAGAGAATTGACACATAACAGCCTTTACAAGAGCCCTCTGAATTCCAGCTTCTCTAAATTTGAAGTCAATGGCCAGAATTCAAGGGGTGAAGATGGGCTACACAACATCTTTTTATACATCACACAAGTGCAGGAACCCTGGCATCACTTGAACAACTGCAATGAACCTTCCTGCGTCTTGAGGGCATCAAGCAACATTTACCCTAGCCTTGCATCTTCAGAGGCTGGAGTCATGAAGACAAACCCAATGCAGTGCCAGTACGCTCCAAAGGAACAAGATTAACTTCCACTGAGAGGAGGCAGAGCTTGCGTACAACTAAAAGGGACGGCACACTTTCCTTACCATCTCACATAACATCTAAGAAGACTAGCTGTAATTTGGATTCACAAAGAAGCAGCAAAACAGATCACGTTGCTGTAAAACACTGAGTATACTTTTGTGCTAGGGAAGGCTGTAGGGAGAGCAAGATGTTTGAAGACTTGATCACTGCAGTGGAACAGATAATTAGGCAATTAAAACTATGAAAAGTGGACAAAATACCAGTTCCAGATGAATTGCATTGCAGAACAGAGATGGGAGAAGCAAGACAACAGAAACGAGAACCTTTGGCAAGCATTTTCATAGCGCAACTAAAAGAGGGGCAGCTTGGGAACAAAGGTGAAAGGGTCGTTAATTTGCAGAAGCTTATCTGCTTTTGCAAAGGAACATTTTGAAGGAGTTGGTCCCTAAAATAATCTTGCTTTTCTTGCACTGATAATTAGAACACATTAATAGAAATACAAGAGGTCTCATTCCAGCTTCATTTTTGGTCACTCAGCAAGGCCTTCCTGTACTAGGTTTTTAATGACATCAGCAGTATCTTCACACACACAGAGGCTTGTTTAATTATTCTGCTCAACAGAACCCACCCAAATAAACTCATTCTTACCACCCTTACTTGCTCCCAGGACGTGGAGAATGAACCACCATTTCACATATCACAGTAGAAGTAACATGAAAGATCGCTCAAACCTCACACAAAACCTTCCCCCTGCTTCCCCCTCTCCAATTTGAGGCAACTGTGGTGAAGGTGCTGCTGCTCACACACTGTCCATCACCACAGTAATTCACTTTCAGAAGCCTCTCTGGACTCTTCCCTGCAGGTGCTGGGCCCCTGTTCAAGTCAAGAAGGAGAATAAGGGAGTTATTCTGCTCCCAGTAGCTGTAAAGGGGCATGCTTCATCAGGCATGTTTTCTGTAATGCATGTATCTCACTATACCTCTTGGTGGAAGAGGCCCTTCACACAGCAGCAGAGACCTCTGCTCTGCTACTAATGCTTTCCAAATAAGAACCCACTAAGAGGGAAGCTGGTAAAATTTACTGGTCCAGCTCTGCAGAAGTCCCAGCTATGAACCTCACAGATTTGTTGCAGCTACAGATTTAAATCAGGACATACTGAACAGGCTGGTCACCACATCAGGTGTGCCTACTCCCTTTCTGCTGACTGCAAGGAGAGGCTGCTTCTCATCACACCCCGTTGCAAAAGGAAGGACTTTACAGCTGCAGCTCAAGAAGTCTCATTTTATTAGTGTAAATAATCAAGGGGAAAGAAAAATGCAATTATTAAGACAAGCAGAAGCCATAAAGCGCAGCTAAGGGTTACATCTCATTGAACTGTGGAATATGTCCCACTGCAATAACCCTCAGAAAGATGGAAGCAGAAGAGAATTAATCTTGTGCCTCACAAAGGACTTGCCTTGTAAAAAGTGTTTAAAGTAAAAACAAAAAAACCCCATTAAACAGTATGAAGGAAATGAAGCAGGAGTGGGATGAAGAACACAGGGGATATTGCTTGCATATTCAAGCTTATGTGTATAGTGTAAGTTAAGAAAGCAATAACAATAGTAATATACAACAGTTTCTTGGCTTTACATGCAGAAGTTTCAGTAAAAGAAACACTAAACAATAAGCTCTGGGATAAATGTACAAACTTCAAGAGCTTTTCTGTTTTAAATAAACACTCCTAAGCAAGATTTTAATAATTTTCTTTGTAGTTATGAGTTTCATAGGTAATGATATGGAAACATTTATTCTAATTATAGCAGGCCTTTGATATTTGTGCAACAAACTCACATGATTTATTCCTTCCTGAATCTGCTTCTTTCAGTTCAAAACACAAGCAAGGTGAGTAGGAAAAAAAGTTTATCAGAGTTTTATATACTTGGAATCCTAGGAAGCCACTCTTACCTAATCCAAGCAGCTTGGAATGAGACATTGCCATAGGAAAGATGTGGGTAAAACTGTATGATATCATCACATTGGCTGCAAAGACAATGATAGCACGATGCTGGCATCTTTCAGAAGAAGGGGCAGTGGGGGGGAGCAAGCCTTGGACATTTTATACTCTCATTTCTAGCTCTCTGTGTAGTGCTATTCTACTGTCAAGACTCAGTGATTTATCCCTTTGGCAAAGCAAAGCAAGCAGTAGGGATACAAGAACTCCTTGAAAACTGCCCACCAGATGAACTGCTCTAGATGAGCACGTGGAGAAACACTACCAGAACACAGGTTTCCCCTTATCTTAAGGGAAGCTCTAGCAAACAGCACAACGTTTATTGTTAATCACTTGTGAATAAAGTAGCATACACCCTGTCTTCAATTATCTCCCGAAAAAAGCACAAATAAAGTACACCAAATACACCATATTGACATGCTGTAGAGGACAAGGTCTTGAATACAGCTTCCTACCACTACTTTGTCTTCCCTACCATGATAGTAAGCAACTTCTTTCACTATATTTTCTTCTGTGAATTTCTCTTTTGTTTTTTAATATTAAAGAGACATCTTGGCATTAATCATGAATTATAACCAACATCTGACAGCTCTTTTCTGTGACCGATCTTGATTTTAAAAACAACCAATCCATCCAGTATTCTTAATGTGAAATAGACATTTTCTTATGCGGATTTCTTTTGAAAGCCAGTAAGGTTAAGATGAGAAAGCTGTCTTAGAAATATATTTCTTTTCTAGAGAGACAGATTTAATAAGTTTCTCCAGTTTCTGCAAAAGGAAGCTGCACTTAAAAGAGTTCTTGGTAGTTTCACATTTGCTGTTTTAAAAGTCATCTCAGCCTGCTTTAGTTTATCCTAAGAAACAACTTCAACATCAAAATTCATTCAGGGGCACACGTGCTCCAGACAGCCAACAGAGCCACACACCTCAGAGGATTCTAAACTTATCTGAAAAATAAATGCTTCTTTTTTGCTCCTTGACTACAAACTCATTAAGAAAAACTTCAGATTTCGTATTTAAGAAAAACGACCACCACATCATAGCAAAGACTCTCCAGCCTCGTACAAATCTCTCTGCTAATAATTTAGCCTGAACTGTATTATCAGTTCCAAAAATCACACCCCCTCCAGTCAAACACACATCCAACCTAGAGAAGTCTGACCCACACCTAAACACTGTCCACATTTCAACAGGCAAACAGCAGTCAGGCATAACATTGGTTACTATTATCAGGAGTTCCCAAACAGATCACCAATAGTCATTTAATCAGCTACCACAGGTGTTGCTGAGAAGTATCATTATTAAAGAAATGACCAACAACAATAAGGTAACAACTTGCCTCAGTGCACCTTAACAGGAGCTGCTAGATTTACATAGAATAATATTTATTTTGTTTACCATTTCATTTTAGTTAAGAGGACAGCATAAATAAGTTTGGTACTGTTCCACCTGCACATGGTAAGGCACACAGGGTGCAGGTGACAAGCAAAACATAAATAAAAAGTACTCAAATGTATGTGATAAGCAGTGACCTAGATTTTGAATCAAGGTACACACATGCTTCAAACAAGCAGAAGTAGAAAAAATGTAAAAGTAGAAAATGACACAGTGGAGAAAGACCGATCATTGACAGTTATAAAGTCTTCAAATTTTTAAAGCTGCACATCAATTGCTTTCAGAAACACAGCTCCAAAAACACTGAAATAGCTGCTACAGTTGCAAACTACAGCAAACAAATACAGGTTATGAACTACAGATGTTAGAAACAATTACATACAGCTTTACAGCTCCGATCTTAACTGCACACAGCAACTTCTTTCAGAGCAGCCAATTCCCAGAATTAAAACAAAACACCTCAGAAGAGATGATAATAAACTCTATCACAAGCCTCCTTAAGTGCTACAAAACTAACCCCCACAAAGCTAATAGCACAGAAGAACAGTATAAAATAAAACGTTTTCTCTTACCTTTGCTGAGACTGCCTGTGATAAGCTTAAAAATAGTCTGGGCAAATTTGACAATCCCATGCTTGCATCTCTTTGAACAGCCACTCATGGTTCAAACGGGTAGGAAGGCTCTTCTTCTTACAAAGTCCAGAAATAATAAATAATAATGTTTTTTAAAAAAGTGAGTCCTTTTCAAAGTTGAGATACCAGTTTGTGCAATGCACACAACTCTGCTCTCACACTCAGAGCCCCGGTCGCTGCACTGAGGTTTATTTCTCTGGAGCTCCTAGAAAAGATTGCAGAGGAGAAATTTGCATCCCCTTTTTGTTAAAGGCACACAGCTCTCCCCTTCAGCCTCTCGGCTGTGGCTCCACACACACACGCTGCGATGCCTTGATGGAAGTTGCTGACAGGCAACACCTCGGCCAGGCAGGGAGGGAGGAGGAAGAGGAAGGCTGAGCTTCACCGAGCTTTGCACGGCGGGCACTGGTAATGCAGCAATTAATGCTGGAGTCACTGGGTGGTGACTGCTGCAAACAAAAGAGGCTGCCGTTCGAAGACCGTTTTCTTGGGGCTCCTTTCCAGCTGATTTCAATTAAGTTGTCAATTTTACTCTCCTCAGGCCCAAGGGAACCAGAAAATAACACTTTTTTTTTTTAATTATTATTCTACCAACACTGTACTCACACTTTGCACGTAGAAGGCTACTGAGCATTCCTTCACAAAACCCGCCAGAAGTAGGAAAGCAAAGCTGCAGCCAGCAAAAGTCTTTCTTTTATTTTTACCAGCTTAGATGCTGCTCAGCTGGTTATTTGCTCAGGGATGCGCCAGGCGGGCTCCAAGAGCCTGGGGGGCTGGTGCTCACACCCCTGTGCCGCACAGCGCTGCTCCAAAAATTTACTTTTTTGTACGCTGCCTCAGGTTGTGCTCGCCTGATGCTCGCAAGGCTCCCTCATACTGTTCTGTGAGTTCATCCCCTAGCAACAGCCACAGCTCCGGCTTCTCCGGTTCACTCAGTTATTTCTGCGTGCCTGGAATACGCTGAATAAAGCAGCAAAGCCGAGGCGCCTCAGAGCTTCTGACCCCACCTGTGTAGAGTGAGGCATCTTCAGGCTTTAATGCGTGCTGAAATCCCCTCGGATATTTTTAAACAACCCCTAAAATGCAGTATTGGCTTGTCCCGAGGTGTGTTACAAAGGAGATTACCTCAGGCTCCTGCTCAGACCCAGCTGGCGCTCCTTACGTGACTGGATTGGCCCTGTTTCTAACAAAGGCACCTGGAGCCAGCCCTCACCTCCCAGCAGCGACAGAGGAATCCTCTGCCTTTACTGAGAAACAAGCGCAACAAACAGCTTTTCGCTTCAGGGGACGGCGATAATCCCCTTCACTTAGTGGGCAGCCAACTGCTTTACAGTGTAACTTACATCCTTCTCGGGCAAAACTGAGGGCTTTGCCAAACAGTTCACCTTTGTGTGAGCGGCGGCTGCCTGTCACTGCCGCCCGGCCGCGCCTCCTTCCCTCACAGCGGCACCCCGCCCCGCCCCGCCCCGCCCCGCCGCTCGCCTC
>VXBO01011655.1:998652-1127058 GCA_013400135.1 Rhinoptilus africanus
CTCCTCAGCGGCGGGCCGCCGGCCGCGGCACAGGGAACCTTCGCCACGCCTCATTTTACCTCATAAAAATGTACTTCGGCACGTAAAAAGAAACGTAGGGACTAACTGGCTTCGGTCATTGTCACTGTGCAGCTCCTGGCTGGGCTGTTGCTCCCGATCTGAGCCATAGGGCACCGGACGTTTGGCTGACTTCCACCGAGTTGCCTCTAGCCTTAAACACCTAACACTCAACTTCAGGGTGTTGGGGTTTTTTTCAGATTGAATCGTCCCCAGCTGAAAACTTACAAAAACCATCAAAAGAAACTTTCCACAGAAAGCAGGTACAAGCTGCTGAAGATGGCAGGCCCTGGCTGGCAGAGGTGGCGGGGGGCCTCCAGGGCTGCTGCCAGCCCCACACAGACATCCTCTGCAGCCTCCATCTTGGCGTCACACTCCCAACACAACCTTTCAGGTAAATTTTTCTGTAAGTTTCTCTTAAGTCTTTGTGCTTTCCTTTGCGATGCTCCATAGGCCGAGTGCTCAGGTGCTGCCTGTTGAGGCCTCCCCTCCTCAGGGCTCTGCAGGCAGCGGAGAGGAGCAGGCTCCCTGCTGCTTCCACATCCTCCCCAACTGGGCTTCAGCAAATACCCAAAGGTCTTGTGGCTCCTGCCACCACCACCTCCACACAGCCCAGAGCCTTTATTATATATGACTTCCCCATTTCACAGATCACTATACTTGCGGGGATCCTCAGCCCAAGGTTATGAATGGGAAACCAAGGCAGGGATTAAATAAATTCCTGAACATTGATAGAAACAAGTGGTTGAATAGAGAGTAGTGCACGAGTTTCAGGTGTAAAATAATATTTCTGCCCCCTACACCACAGGGAACTCACCAAGAGCTAAGGCAAACAGTACAGAGTGGTGTAATGATGGAGGGTGGGCAAAGAGGGGAGCAGACAGCATTGAAAAAGCCAAAAGCTACTTTTGTCTGGACTATTCTTGGTTTGACAACACAAAATGAATGGGAGATTTGTGGAAAATGAAGCGCTAAGTAACTCCTTCATGATGCCATCTCCAAGGCTGTCCTTTATTCTCAGAGATCTAATTCAAAGTTGAATATGTGATTCTTCAAAAGAAAAAATAAATTGTAATAAGGCAGTAAAATGTCAATAGGGAAATCAAGGAGTCAGCAGGTTGTTAATTAGTATATCTCTATATCAAAGGTTTGCAGCGTGTTTAATTGCATTTATATATATACATCATGATATAATTTGGGAGGGGGAAATGTAGGACAATGGACATAATGAGGGCTAGGAGCTGTATTAAAAGAAGACATAAAAACTGACAGGTCTTATATAGTTGAAGACGGAAACTCTTTTGTATCCCAGACAGCACTTTAACCCTCCCTGGCACTCCAGTTCCACACAGAGAATGAGATTTCTCCTCAGGCATCTATTTGCCTCTCTTGGCTCATACCACATGGGAAAAAAATGAGTCAAAAGGAACACAAACGTACATTAACAGGAGCAGATCATCTCAACCACAGCATAAAAGCTGCAGCAGGTTCAGTAGAATGGTAGAGATTTGCAGCCCTGCAGTTCAGGGAAAGCTAGAGTTAACCAGGCTTCCAACAGAAGTTTCAGCAGCCAAAAGGCCTTTTAAATATAGCCCCCAACACTGACAGTCCTAGAAAATTACTTGGGCATAAAGATACTGATCATGAAGGGCCTCAAATGATGCACTGCTATCTGTGAGAAAGTACAAAGGTGGCTTATTCTGCTTGCAGGCAAATGTAGACAGTCTTCAGTAAATGGCTGAGAATGCCTCTGAGAAACAAAGGCATTATGTCTCTTTTTGAGCTTTTTCAGCTCAAATGGCTATTTCAATGGCTATTTCAGACAACATGAGTATAGACAGATAGTATTTCTGTGTATTACAGGATATAAAAATGTGCGTGTATTGCTAGAAGTCTAAGGAGGTCACTCAAAGGTAGAAAGGTATACAAAAAGTGAGGTTATTCAAAGGGAAAGTTGTGATGTAGGGGGAAGTATTTTTCTCTGAAAAAGCTTTGATATAATAAACTCCAAAATAATACACAATATGCCGTCTAATTTATTTTACATGCATTTTCAGCATGCTTACTAAGGGACTATGGTAGTTACACAGCATGTAGAAATGCAGTCAGTTCACTCACACCCATGCTTAGTTTAATTTGCTGCATGTAAAATCTGAGAACACCAAGGTAATTGTTATCCCAAAGAGTATAAAAGTTTATTGTAGGAAATTGTTCTTTCCTAATTTGCTGTTCAGGATCACAGTGTGGGTGGGTGAGAGGTGAAAATATGCTCTAAGTATGTAATACTCATATGAGCTAAGTTCAACCAGGGGGTCAGCCAGTACAGTTTCCTCTGGCATCAAAGACAGCTAAACCTATTTGCATCAGGAGAAAGTTTAATCCCTTAAATTGAAAGCACTCAGCAAATGCTCAGGAATAGTCTCTGGAATAGGTATGAACAAACAGACTGTGAACTTGGATGCCCTGCTTTCTTACAGCCCTCTCCAGCATAAAGGGAATAGCCCTATTTTCTGTGGGTACATGAGGTTTGGAAAGAGCATTTCCAGAGCTAACTGCTGCCAGGGGTGTCAGGGTATAGCATTCATCTTACCCACTTCTTTCCACAGAGACTGTCATCGTGCTGTGGAGGCCAAAAAGGCAAAGGGGATGATTGCTGGGATCCATCATAGACCCTGGGCACTGTTAGAGAATACACTCTAGTATTTGTTGGGTTTTTTAATATATATTCTTTTCCTAAGTTTCTGCTACTTGGCATTGTGGGAGACAATTGTCACCTAGTTAGGTATTTGGTCTAGTCCATTCTTCTATCTCGCTGCATAAAGACTTTCCTACAGAAGCCAGAAAGCTCTCACCTTAAGAAGGATAATCCAAGTCACTCCTTTTTCCTGTGGTTTGGGGAGGCGTGTCATTGCAGAAACTACGTCCTCTCAAACTCCTTCACACAATTTTTTTTCCTTATGAAGTTTTTCCATGTTGGTATGGTACACTGTTGCATTAATCCATTAAGAAAGAGTAGGATCTCTCCTCCTGCACTGGAAATTGCTTTTGGTTTCCACATTATTCTTCTTGAGCCTGGTGGTCCCTGCTTTCCTGTTTGTGAAAGATGGAGACTTGGCCAGAGCATGCCACAGATTCCTGCCCACCATGCGCACTCAACTCTCCTTCCCAGAGAAGAGAGGTATGGGAACTGATGATATGCACTGTCTCACCCAGACACAGAAGTGGAGAGGTGCTGGGTGTTCTCTTAGGGCCAGAAGTGCTGCCACAGACATACCATATCATCTTCATTGCACTCCCAAAGGCAAAGTTGTCTCAGATCAGAAATGAAATTGTAATGATCTGTTTGGAAGCAAATCTAGCAAGTACAGGAAATTGTTACTACTAGCTGTGTCCTAATTATCTCTAGATTTGAGGTAACCTAACACACCAGGAATCATAGTCTTATCGGCCCCTAAGAAAAGTATAACTTCAAGGAACAGCTTTGAAAATTGATCTACTTGAAGAATTGACACCTTACTTGAATACATGTAGCCTGTGTGGGTAGAGCTCTTGGCATGCCAATTCCCATGCCATTATTATCTGCAGTACACCACTATTAACACTGAGCATTTTCCATGTTTAGAAATCCAGCTACATTGGACTCCCAGGGAAGCTTGTACTAATATATGTTTTTCAAATGTGGTAAGCTGACATACAACCAGATGGACTCACTTGCCTGAGTTTACCAAGAACAAAGCAGCAGCAAGTTTAGAGTCAACGTCTTCTTTGTACCAGTCTAGCACTTCAGGAGCAGCATCCCAGCCCTGGTATTCTCCACTGGTTTCTGGCATTGCTGCCAGGCAGATAATGACCATACTGCATTTTCATTCACTCTGTAATTCCGGTTAGTATTATCAATCAGCCTCGGGAACATCACATGGAGATTTCCTCATCATTATAGAACTTGATATTTTATGGCACAGTAGTTATCTCTAGACTCAAGCAGCATTCCTCATTGGAGAGGAATGTATATAGATACCGGCACATCAGTATTTTCCACAAACTGTCCATTCAAATTGGGTCGTCTGTTTATTTAATATCCCATCTGTCAAGCATGACTAATAGTTTATTTATACAGAAATCTAGGGGGAAAAGGGTGCTTATGAAAAAGCACACACACTAAAGTGGGCTTTTTAGAGGGCAGTGAGAAACTAAGAGAACCAAGGTTTGTGTACACAACCTTTTGCCTGAAGTAGAGGTATACACATACAGAGTGCACATAAATTGAGTTACAATTCTGACTGTTTTTTTCCAGGAGCAGCCTGACACCTTGGACTTGGAAATTACTCCAAGCATGTGGTTCATCTCTCTGACTGTGGAAAACCACACTGACCTCCCTGGAGCTTTGTGTAGGCAGAGCTTTTCCCCGCAGAGGAGGCTGAGGCCAGCACCTACATCCTTCTTTCCAAGCCAAGCACAGTACTTGCTATGCAAGCTTCCTGCAGAGAAATTGGCTGAAGTTCCAGCACTCATGATATTCCAGCCCTGGACTTCTCTTGAGGTAGTTTGTCACTCTTGCTAAAATATAGTGGTAACATCATAATTCAGATGGGGATGACACTGAATACTTTTTCAGACTCTTGAATATATTTGACTGCATACAAGGTCTAAAACAAAAGGGTGCTACACCATATCTCTGAAAATTACACAGAGCTTCTGTCAAAAAAACCCCACAGATCTGGCCAAACACTGTTCACAGTTTCAAAGCTCTTGGCTACAAGAGTCCAGGAAACATGTTAGTGACGTGTCTTAACTTTTATTATGTCTGGCCTTATTGTATGTGTCAGTAGGAGATTCAAAGCAGCAGGAAAAGCAGAGCCACATTCAGGCTCTAAAGAAGTGAGTTCTGCTCAGTAGATAGAAACTTGATGTTTTAACATACAAAATGCACACTAGCTGTCATGCTTCCAGTAGTGTGGTGATGTCATGAGGTCCTGCTTAGCTTCCACCTTAGCCCTGTATTCTCGGGATAGTTGTGCCACGGAGAGGGGTTAGACACACTTTTCCTTTGTTCTTTCATTCAAACTCAATCCCAGTTTAACCATTACTAAGGACAGAGATAGTACTTGTCAAATACAAAGCTTCTGAGAGAGCAAACAGCATATACTGAGCATAGGGACTGTAATCAACTTGGAAGCCTGGGAAGGGGTGGATAATGTTCTTGCCCTTGCACATAAGGTAGTGGGAGGTGAAGGTAGCTTCCCCAGGAAGACTTGCACCTTCCAGAAAAACTGGACTAGTCCACAGGCAAGAGATTTACTTCTCATAAGTAAATGTGTAAGCTCCATGGATAAGTCCATCTTGTCAGAGGTGATTACAAAGGACCAAACCAAGAAGAAAAAGCCCAAAATTAAACCCTGCTTCCATTTACTTTGATGGCAATAATTTATCAAAGGCATCTTCAGACTTGTAGGCTGGGAGTGTTTATGTCGAATCAGTGGCTGCTCGTATGCCTCCCAGCTCCAATGACATGGAAGCATGCACACATTCATTTTTAATTTATAACAGTATCAGAGCATGCATGAGCTTGAGCTGTCCCTGGGTGAAGGAGGAGGAAGGCAATGGCTAATCTGTTAGCTGTGCTTCAGTGGCTTGGTAGGACAGGTCAGGAAAAAAAGGAAATAACACTGATGAGAACATCAATTGGAAGAACAACTATGGCAGGTAGGAGGGTATAGCTCCCTCCAGAGGCACTATGTCATGGAGTTTTCAAAATGAAATTTCTTCATTTCAATTTCAGGGAAAATTACAAATATATTTCCTTCACTCTCCATTCCTCACATACTAGGTTTTCACTCAATTTTGACTTAGTTCACTAATGCATTCATTGGTCTGCACCCGGTATATACCTTGACTAGACAAAGTATTTTCTTTCTGTACATTGCAGTCATTATCTCAGACAGGATTGATTGAAAATACTCTCTCCATTTCTTTTATCTTGTTATGAAATTGATCTAATAACATGTACCTACCTCATACTTATTTTTGGCATCCCAAGAATCTATTTGCCTTGATAAAATAAGGTTTAATGACTTGGCACCTGACGGTTTTATGACAAACTGTCTTTAGCTTGGTGCAGGCATTATGAAACAAAGCCCCTCCAGCCAATCTTCTTCCCAAAGTCAGTAATCTTGAACTAATTTTTTGCATCCTGTCCGTTCTTGAGGTGTAGTTGCATTAATTTATGCAGCAGACACTGAATTTCCCAGAAAGCAGCAAGAGAGATTATATACTTATGCATTTTAATGAGCTATAACAACTTGTTCTACTTCAGAAAAATAAATTCTGGTGGAAGCAAGACAACTTACATAAAGTCAAGCAGGATTGGGAAGCATAGGTCATACTTTCTGTCTGATCTCTTTTTGCCTTAACCAATTTTCTTTTCTTTTAGGCACAAAATAGGTGCTGAATCTTTTGAGCAAACAGTTAAGCCCTTTCCCAATTAAATCATAATTAAAGTGAATGAAACACCTACAATTTTGAAAGTATCATTCTTGGGTTAAATGCAGGGAACAGCTGTATAAAATTAATGTTTTATCTGACTAAAACAAAGTAAAGCAAGAAAGACTGTTTATAACAACAGAAAACAATTGACCCAAACGTAGCTTCCACAACTCTTAAGCTTTCTTTATTTTCCTCTTAAGAGAACACACTCAGAGTATTTTGGCAATCTTATAAAATAATCATTTCAAAGTAAAAAATTGATAAGGTTTTTTTGAGGTTAAAGGGTTATTTGAACTCTTATGGAAATATTTTCTTGATTTGAAAACTCAGATGTGTATTAATAGCTGTCTGGTTTTGCAAATAGGTTTATACCCCTTTCAGTTACATCTCTGGTAGATGTAAGTCTATGCACATACCCAAACATGGCTGTTAACAGCCTGATTCTGATCATGACTAAGTGGTAGACCTCTAACAGATGGAAAGCTATGAATGGCTTTTGGACACAACTACCATTTGAAGAAGCATGTTACAGTTGCCCTGTGAAGAAACCCCGAGATTGTTTTGATACAGAGCAATAAAATTCAATACAGGCTGCAGTAATTTGATTATCTCTTTTGTGAATTTGTAGACACCTGTGAGATTTTTTTTTTTAAGTTTCTATGACTCTTGAAAGTTCCACTAAAAAATATAAATGATAGCTCTATTATTATCTCATTTAAAATTCAATCAACAAATCACAGAGCAGACATAATATCCTGGAATCAGCAGATTAACAATATGTGTGTGACTACAGTGTAACCAAAACAAAGTCTGTAAATTACCCTCAGGTGAAATCTGTTCATTTGGGCAAATCCACAAGTGTTTATAAATACTCAGCATTTGTAATTCAGATTCATTCTAAAAAAATAAAAGTAAATCATTAATTAAAAGGGTAGGTTTCATAATAAAGATTACTCAACTTCGCTTTACTCAGGATCCCTTTGAAGTACATCTTCCTCTCAACTTCAGTGCTTTAGGAAAATACAAGAAGGGAAAAAGTCCTGGCTCAGATAACAATGACAAATTATGTATTCTCTTGAGCAAATGTAGAATTTTGTTCCTGATATTTAAGCAGTAAGATAGGGAGTCTACTGATTTCTGCTTACTGCAACTTACTCTTCTGCCACATGGTACAAAAGGCAGTACTCTAACCATTAATAGCCTTTGTTCACAGACCCTGCAAAACAGGTGCCCTTTGCTCCTCTCTGGTTCCAATGCACAGTAAAGTCTTGCTGCTTTAGGTTTTTATATGTTTTTTGTTAATTTAATCTGCTTTTTAAATTTTTAATTTATTTTTTAATCCAATGAACACTGATCACTAAATCTCAGAATACTTTGGAAACAATAAAAAGCTAAGTGACAAAAAAAGACGGTAATTTCCCTAGCTGGCAGATGAAGAGCATTGGTGCCAAGAGGCTGACACACCAAGTTTCTTGCAGCAGCAAGTGCCAGAACCTATATCACAGTCTGCTACTCTATCTAATAGATCTAGATAGACCGACTTTAAGGAAAAGAACTAGTTAATCAATAGATACAGGTAATTGAGAACCAATGTCCCTTTCCAAACAGCAATGTGATATGTCAGCTGGATCATGGACTGAGGATAATTTTCCCTTTTCACTTTTCTTTTGTACTACTTAATTTCGTATGTGCACTTTCAGGCACTGCAGCACACACAGGGGCCTGGTGAGATTTTGACAGTTTTTAATATAGTAGACTATATCTGCTTACTTCCATGAGTTCCTTCACGATCTGCCGAATAGTTCTCTAGCTATTGCAGCTAAAACACCGGGGGGAGTGGGATGCTTCTCCTGCTTTCTCTGAGGATGGTCAGCAACAGTATTCTGAGTTATGAAGCATCATGCTCCTTATCAGTACCACAAATATCATTACATCTGTATAAAAGCGGCCAACCCTGCAACCACCCTTCACACTGGACTTTTGCAAGACCGTAACATGATGTTTCCATATTCATTCCTGAATGAATTTAGCATAATGCGAACTTTGCATGCTTGTCCAAAGACAACTAAGTTGATTACTGTTGGTCAGGAATCAAAACAAGACAGCTTTTTGGCTTAAGGACCTTGTGAGTCAAAGCAGTATGCCGGGGAAAAGCTGTCAAGAGTTCTGAACATTACTGTTCATTGTGTGGAATTTTTGTAGCTGTTTCATTCTCTCTCAAAGCTAATCAAATGAAATCTATCTGAAATGAAGTATAAACTGCATTGCACAAGTTTATCAGCACTATTCTGAATGGTATCAGCCAGAGAGAATTTTGCCAGACTAGTTGGGGTCCAGAAATACATGCATCTCCCATTGCATCTGGGATTTATTCATTATTGTATTTAAACTCTGCATTAGCTTTTGAGAATTTAGAGGAACAGGGAGAACTTCTTGTACAGTTCTACATTTCCAAGCCTTCACCACATCCCAGAAATATACAAGGGAAGTGGGCAAAACTTCCCTGAAGATTATTTACATCTACTAGCTTATGTCAGATACGCTTTGGTCACCCTCCATGCTTCACAGATCATGACAGAGATACTTGCTGACAGCCCAAAAAGCACCGCATCTGTCAGATAAGTGTTGCTATGGGGTCAGGTCAAGGTATAAGTAGGTAAAATAAACAAATGATTGGAAGGAAAGAGGATAACTAAATTCAAACTGGCATACCCAGCAAGAACAGAAATTTGTACCTGGGGCAGCTACAAGAGTCAGGTCTCCTAGCTCCCAGTCCAATAATTTCCGGAGAAGGTAACTTCACCTCTTGAGCAATAACGTCTTTTCCAACCACACATATATCTTATTTGCCAGGCTTTCTGAGGATGGTAAATTTAATCTAAGTTGTAACGATCCTTCTAGTTAATTATCAGCTAAGAGGAAGTGATGGTCCAAGATTACTTCTCAACACACGCAAAGCAGCTATTACTGGAGCAATAAAACACATCCTCTTGTGCCTTAGTATTTTATTTATTAGCGCTGCAACTTACCTACACAATTAAAAGCAAAACAGTGCTTTCTTATGCTTTATTCTCCCATTTAGACAAGCTGAGTCTGTCAGAATGCATTTATTAGTATTATATGCTGTTCTGCTGTTCCTACTGTGTGTTATGCTATCAATTCCAGTGTCCTACAGTAAACACTTTTCACTGTAACCCACCCATCCAGGCGGTCCGTGCTAGAACAAGGCTATAAAGGCAGCTATTTGTCAGACAACTCTAGTTCTGAAAGATGAGAAACACTTTCAATTCGAGAAGCAAGTTCTTGTCAAATTTCAGTTTACCACATTACTGTTCTCAAAAAACAAAAGCAGAGACTATTGCATCTTACTGATTTTAGACACCTACACTTCAAAACATCTTCCCTCCTCTTTCATTCACTACCAGCTTTTCCCCATTATAAACCTTTCCATCTTGCCATTGTGTAATGGGAATTACAGGGACAAAGACCAAGACCAAGACAAATAACAACAAGCCTGCTAATAGGTAAAGGCTGACCAATTTCAGCCATCGTTCTCCATCCCTTCTGTCTATGGAACCCAGGCATTTAAAAGCTTCCCCCATCACCCTGAGTGAAGCATGTAAGACTTCTAAGAACTATAGCAGTTTCAGCAATTAAAAGGAGATGAAATGATAATTGATCTCCCAGACTTTACTGTTTGTACATGCTTAAGTGAACCATCACATTCGTCAACAATGAGAAGTCCCTCCTGACTTTCTGCATAACAGACTACAGAATTTGGTTACTTCTTTGAGTCAAGCTCTTTGTGGCTGAGGAACAGAAAATCCACCTTACCCCTTGGCAAACTGTTCCTGTTGCAGAAGTGGGCTCCAACTCAGAAATTGCTGGGTGAACTGCTTCCACGAACACTGCTGTTGGTTGCTTTGAAATTCAATGATATGCTATACAGGAAAAGCAAAGGGTGATATGTTTTTGTTTTTATCCTATTTTTGCCACTTCTATTTTTAAAAATCAATTAAAGCTGTTGAGATTCATCAAAGAGCCAATAAAATGACAGACTGTGTAGCAGCAGAAGACTAACAGAATACCTACCTCTCCTGCAGCTGTGCAATCAACTTGAAGATAGACTAAAAGAACAGCCACAGGAGCTAGGGAGAACTTTACTAACGCAATGTGAAAAGAGCTCAGGAAGTTTTATGTACTGTAAAAAGGACAGCTTGAAGAGAGGAAGGATAATTTTCTTTATTTTTCATTCTAAAGTGAGTGGGCAAGCCTCAATAGACCCAGTTCTTTTAGTATCTTCAGACATGTGTGCTATCTTACTGTTTCTGTGGATTATTTAAAAAAAAATTCTCCCCTGATTTTTCTTATTGTTTACAAATCCCCTTTTGTGCCTTTCCATGCTTTATGAGTCTGCTTTGAAACCCGGGAGTTGGTCAGAGAGCTGCTTAACAAAATAATCTGTTTTCCCAGTTTGGCATTCTAATGTCAATGAAGAGCTTTTAAGTGTATTTTCTCTTTCAGCCTCTGATGTCTTCTAAGATTATGAACACAGCTAGCCCTTAGGCCACTACTTTGGTATTGTCACTGCTACAGAATATCACAGATGCAGTACCAGGCAACCAGAGAGGTAGAAATAACTGCAATATGGTTTTGATTACCTCTTGCTCTTACCTAACAGGATTAGGGAAAGTCTGACAGTTTATGGAGCTATCAGATCCATCCAAGGGCAAGCTATAGTCCTTTTCAGAATTCACTGAATCACTGAGTTTCAAAATTCAAAGCCAAATTAAAAAACAAAAAAAACCCACCAACCCACCACTCAAAAGATATGCTTTGTTCTTTCTTATTAGCCAAAATCCCATCATATTTTTATGACTCCTAGTATCTATACTGAGCCTGAGGCATAATACTGTCAGGAATGTACCTGAACAATGCATGGGCTTACTATAAATTATATAGCAACTTCATTCTGATCTGTGTCAAGCCAGCCAGACATCTGTATCTTTTTGTTAAAAGATATAGGAAATACATTAAAATGTCAATATTTCCACCACAAAGCCAAATTAGTTTGGATCTATAGGAATTTGTGCTCATAGTCTTCCTAATTCAGTAACCAAGTTTTAGGTCAGTTGAACCAGGCAGGTGGGTTGAAGTCTGTAAGTTGCTACCAATTATGGAAATATTCAGGAGTCAGAAACTTCTGGACTAAATGCCAAACATACTTAACTGGCAAAGGCAGGCTTTCAATGACAAAGCAATTAGAATTAAAACAATTGCTGGAAGACTTCTGATTGCAGGAATTCTGAGCTTCGCTGACTAAGATTGGCCCTACATCTACTTCTGTAACAGCGCTTTTCCCTTAGATAGAAAAGAGGATTTTTTTTTCCAATGCAGAATTTGGTTTAAAATATTTTTTTTAACAGTTCTTAATTTTGATATTAATTACATCTTTAAAACAGACAAGTTGATATTTTCATTATAAACTGTATAAATAAGTCATTTAAACATTAACTTTTAAGTCAGAAATGCTTTCTGAAATGGAATTAACGGCTTTTAAGTGTAATGTCTTCAATTTAACTTTTATGGAAGAAAACTGACCATGAGCTTAATACAAGGTTTGGTAATGTATGTCAAACATGAGTTCTTGCCCTGTACTATTTAACTATCCCCAAATTGATTATAAAGTACTGTTAAATCAAGGTAGCTACAGTGTCACACTTGTGTTATCTTAAATGTTGCAGTATCACTAACAGTAGAGAACCAAGTTTCCTGCATGAATGGGGGACAGAGGAAAAAAAAACTGTTTTTCAAACAAGTTTCAAAACAAGGGAAGGTAGGACTGACTAATCAGTCCCTAAAAGGTGGGCCCACGGCATCTCTGGGTCTCTATCCCTGTCTGCAAAGACCTGGCAGTAGTTTTGACAGATCGGCAAGTAAATTAAAAGTTCATATTCACACACCTACTATTTATGTCTGCTTCATTCACACAGCTAACTAGAAACTCATCAGAACATTCATTTTCATATTGAAAGGATAAGCATCTAGTTGTATTCAGAGATGCTGAGGTGAGTATTGATTTTTAATCAAAACTTGTAGACTTTTGTAGGACTGTGAGACTTTTCACATGTGTGCCCCTTTCACGATACAGGATTAGAGATACATGATTACTCACTCCTGGCTGCTAGTTATGCCCTTTACAAGACAATTCATAATCATGCCTCCACTGAAGTGCAGTGCAGTATTTGGTGCACGACGCTTAGTGTGTTGCAGCATATCAAGGCACACAGGAGTAGGTGTAGTCCCAAGATGTGCAACTGAATTCTGAAGTCTTTGAAAGTTTAATAATGGAATGAAACATCAGTTCTGTGGAGCAAGAGAGTCTTTTTTGTATTGTCTAACTTTGTCAGATTGGGAAGGGGCCGGGAGGGAAATCCAGATTCTGGCACTCTCCCTGTGGGTCTTGTCATAGCAATATCCATTGAGTGAACAGCACTGTGCCACTTAGGCATAATCAGGTGGCAGCAACCCTTCAGTGCCACCTTTTCTTCCCTTGCAGATGGTAGCTGGCTGCAGCAGGGTTCAGCTGCCAGGACATCATACAGGAGCACGTTGTCCAAGGAACAGAAGGTGAGATGGGTGTGGGGAAGCACTTGGTTGGTTAGATCTAGCAAATTACTTGGCTGTTGAGCATAAAAGCTGATGGTTGTATATTCAAAGAGCACTTTCAGTGGAAATCGAGCTATAAAAATATCATCCTGCAAGGACAAGAAAGAAGGATAAGTATAAAAGCAGGGGAACTCATGCTTTTTCATGATCCTGACATATTTTATAGTAATGGAGCTAGTCATACATGCTTTTTAATTCTGACACGTGACGTGAAAGATTTCTGTCCCAAAAAGGAATAATTCTAAGCAAGCTTGATGCAAGATGTGGTACAAGTACTTGTAAGAAAGGATTGTAAGTCTGTTCTGTGCTCTTGAAAAACTCTTGGGGTTTTTTCCTGCTGAATCTTTCCCCTCCTATAAACTCAAAGTAAGAGAGATACTTAGATATACTTACTGAGTCTGTGTGTGTGCCTGTGCCTAATTAACCTAATGTGTTTAGCCACTAAGTGCTTCATTTACACTGTCCTTTATGGATCTCTCTTAAGAACAATTTAAACCCAGGTGGTTGTATTTTAATTTGCTTACATACATGTTTGTGCAGGGTAAAACATACTGACCTCAAGCTGTTTTGGTTTGGCAATGGCTTTTGTTGTCTTTAGCCAACTATGTTCAACAAACAGAACCTGCCTCTGACAAGTTGCTCCCAAATATTTTCTTATATTTCAATAGTAAATATACCTTTTGCTGCAAACCTGGTGTTAAGTACTGTAAAAGCCAGGGAATGCATTTTTAATTTCAAAATTGAAACATCAACATAATTTAAATTGTAAATCAATAGCACCTACAAGCACCATCCACTTTTTTGTACAGCTACAAAGAAAAACCTGGCCACTCTTCTCTCTGGAATATCTTGGTTTCTGTCTCTACAGCCTGAACCCTGTAGGAACCCTCTTAGATGTACCAACCCGAGGGCTGACTTGCAATTGGAAAACTCATGAAGGGAGAAAAAGTAAAATTGTTTCCAATGGAATCAAAAGCAAATTTCTAATTAGCTTTAAGTGTTTAAGTACTTAACTGCAGGTTTGCTACTTCAGTTATTACAGTACAATTACAGTGGCCTAGCCTGCCTAAGTTAAAACATCGTATCCCAGGCTAACTCTCCCAGTATGGGAAAAGAAGTATTTCTACCAAGGTAAGTCAAAGATGATTCCCACTGTCACCATTTCTGGTAAGTACAAAAGTGACGCTACAAACTAAAATGGCTGTATTAGTGAAGTTTGTAGGTGTTTTGTAATATATCTCAGATCTCATCAGAAGGAAAGGTATATTTATTCAGGTCCTAATCATATAGGACCTTTTCCTCTCTACTTAGTTACAGTTTTAGTGTGTTCTCTTCTGTGTAGCAAGTACCTTAGTTTGTAAAACCCTTTACAGTCTACCTGGAGGAAGCTCACACACCTCCCTGTGCTTTCAACATGTGGTGATGAAGGGCTACCCAAGGGATTCCAATGCATCTGTCCTCCACATAGAATAATCAGTGTCAGACACTTGCATCAAATCAAAAGGCCAGAGAAAGGGAAAAGCAGATAAATTGACAGGCAAAATTACTGTGGAAGAGTAAACTATATTTTGGTCACAACTCCAGATTTTGAATCATTTAAAATGTGTAAAAACACTCACACTTGCTGGTCAAATGTTCATCTGTATCTGTAGAATATACAAATTCCTAACTACTCATTTCCTCAGGGTTTACCACATCATTCTTTTATAAAAGACCTTTGGGAAGTAGTGTTTGCAAAGACATCCATCCTTAAGAATTGCTATGCAAGAATAAGTTGCTCTTTTGATTAAATCACTACAGCAGTATTAAAAAATCTGCGTTTCTAAGCTCTCCTACAGTCTTTCAGTATGGCACTCAACTGTGCATGAAGTTCCGTAGAGAAAACAGCTCACTGCTGCAAGGAGCCGACCAATTTAAGTAGACAAGGCTGCAAGAGAACAAGGGAGAATTGTAGAAACGCAACCTCAATTTTTTGCCTTAAAAGAAAAATCCTACATTTCTTTGATTATCTCTCCTGTTAACACAGACTGGAAGCTCTAAATCCAGAACTAATTCTTATTTATACTAGAGCTAAGACAATGCAGTCTCAATGTCAGAGGAACTAAACACTGCTTTGCTACAGAGTATGAAAAAACCATTTAAGAACAAATAAACAGCAAGCTATGAGATTAATTATATATTCCTTATGTGCTTCCAAAACCTCAGTAATAATTGGATGTTAGGACATTTGTTCACACCAAGTTTCAGATAAGGCCTCTATTATATCTACATTAAGCTTATTGCTTCACTCATTGAACCAGATTATTTTTCACTCATGGCAGTAAGATTTAGCTCCACTTAAACTACCTTTAGATCAGGTTCTCTAAACACGTTTATTCTGAAACCTATCAGTAATGCATTTTTCAAAAAGCTTATGACCAGAATTTGCAGCTCTTGGCACTTCCTCTAGATGTCAGATTTCAGGAAGAATTTAGCACATGATAGATGAAGTGTCCAATTAAAGGCCTATTAATAGACCAGATATATGTAAAGTACTCAATCCTCTATGTTCAAGTCAATAGGGTGTATTTGTGCATATCACCCTGGCTAATACTGGATGTTCTAAATATTGATTTTGAGGGAGAAAAACTAACAGATTTTGTTGTATTAATATATTTAGTTGCCTAAGAGTGGCTAGTTATTGTACTACAAACTGAAGCCTTTCATTAAAATGGGTCAAATTTTCTGTAGTGATACTTCAACTGGTTTGTCAGAGCTGTGCCCCATCATCACATATTGCAGTTTCTGGATCTGATTTTCATTCTGGACACTTTAAAGAATAGAAAGAATCAGATCTAAACACATTTTAGGCTGAAGTAGGCAGAGAAGTCACAACCTCTGAAGGTTTCCAAAGGAGGTACAAAGACTATAGGACTAGACACAGCCAGGACCACTGGGCCTGAATTATTTTACACTATGAACATGGTAGTCCTGTAGGTAGGTTCTTCTGACAATTTTGTGAAAGCTGCATGAATTTCATCAAAATCTAGTTTAGACAGACAAACATGAAAGGCAAAACTGGGTTTGCTTTTTTCCAGCATTTAACATTTAGTTTTCAAAAAGGAATAGCAGATTTTGTAATCTAAAAAAAAAAACCCAAACACACTGTAGCAAGATGTTAATATCTATGCTCTTCATGCAGTTCCATTTGCAACTACTGGTGGGATGATCAAAAGCAAGGAAGGTGCTTGGAAGTAGGAATATAACTGCTATCTTGTGTTTCAGCAGAATTATCTGGGGAAGGAATTACGCATCTTCACATAATGGTGTAGCAGGAAGAAGCCTAAATGTTGAAAACACACCTACCTTAGAGGCACACAAGGTGCCTGATGTATTTGAAAGTTTGAGTGCAACCTCTGAGAAGCTGCATGAGATGCTCAGGAAGCTGACATATTGCACATAGTGTCACCCTTGGGAGTGAAAGGGGAACATCTCAAAGCAAAGTGCCAGCTGCAGAGAGTGTGTGGGAACAAGCACAGGGACGTCATCTGCTGCTGTTGGAGACCTGCAGTGTACAGGAAGTTACATGTCCTATAAAAATAAATAAAACTGCATCAGGGAACTGGCTCTGCAGCCAACTCCTTTTCCTAACTAGGGGAATAGGTTTTGCCAATAGCTTGGATCAGCATTGTAATTGGGAGCTGCAGGGAAGCTCACTGCCTAACCTTCTAGGAACGCACGACTAACAGTAGTCTTCCTGAGTACTTATTAGAGAATTTGAGCTGTAAAGAGAACTGAGTCTAGGGACTGACCCCACAGCTCAAACAAAACACTCACTTTTATCAGATTTATCCACTCAAGATTTATCCTTTAGTCAGAAATATACAGCTAGTGAAGAACCTATTACCCACAAACACCCCTGAGAAAACACACATTCACTTGTAGTACTGTAATAGATATCACAGTAGGGGAAGCTGTTCATTAGATCATAGGATTGTTAATACATCTTTAAGCACATCACAGATTTACAAGTGAAAGAAATAGACTTTGAGCCAATCTAGCACAGTAATATACATTTACACTCTTGGTATCTTTTCAAGAAGTTAAGCAGAATTGAATACAGACCTTACAGATTTCAAAGAAAATTTCCACTTCATTCTGGACTGATCAATATGTTCACTCTTTTCTGGATTAATTAGGTTAGTATGACTGCCCCCAGTCTTGTGCAGGAAAAACAATCAACTCAATAACAACCAAGTTGACTGAATTTAAGTAAGTTCAAACTAATGCTTTAAGCACTGGCAACAAAAAAAAAAAGCCATACCGCCACATATCTTGCAAGAGTTTTGAAGCAGAAATCAGTGAAACTACAACAACAACAAAAAATTGAATACCAAAGCTTCTTTGTAAGATAAGCAGTAAGATCTTTGTGTGATTTGCATCACTTAACTTTATTCCTCCAGGCTAAGCTGGTCACCTCAACCCCCTTGAAAGTCCACAAGGAGAACTGCACATTTCTAGAGGGCAAATGAACCCAGCTATCTTCAGATGATTGCACTTTAGACAAGGACTATTGAGTGAAGAAAGAAACAAATATGAGATCTCTCTCTCTCCCCATTTGCTAGATGCCACCTTGAAGATTAGGTAAGACAGCTTATTAAAGATAGGTGAGATAAAGCCTGTCCATCTTAAATCATTATTGAATATGATTATTCCAACTTTAATTAGCCCAGTGGAATCCTTATAGTTTCCTGTGATGTACTTACCCCAGGCCAGTACAGGTAGACCGTATTAATGCAAAAGCTCCATTGACAGGTCTAACAAAATAGTCTTTACTATTAGAGGTATCTGATTTTAACCTAGAAAAAGATTCAGCTCATAACAAAAGATTTATGAGTAACTAAAGATGGAATGAATCTAACTTTGTATAACTTCTTCATGAGTGACAAAGTACAGCATTCACATTTCAGAAATACTTAGCGAGTGTTCATAGTTTGCTTCCACTGTTCTGAGTCTCTTCATTAAAATTATTATGTTATAAAATGTTCCATAGCTTTTAATGGCTTCAGTTAACACCTACCAGTAAGAGAGATAGCGTAATAACTGACGAAAACACTGAACAGAGGCATTACTTAGCATTTTCAGTCTTTAAAGCCTGAGGTGGGTTTTTTTGTTTGGTTGGGTTTTGGGGTTTTTTTTGTGTTTTTTTGTTGCTATTGTTGTTGTCTTTAAAAAAAACCCAAACACACAGAATAAGCACTTTCCTGTTCCAGACACTAAGCACTCTGTACTTAAATGCTTAACATAGATTGTATATACCAAGACACATTTTCAGTCTTAAGTCCACAATATTCGGTGTTACTCATAAGACTTTAGTCCATCAAATAGGTACATAAATGAGTTTTTACCTATTTAAGTACACTCTAAGTGTGCGTTCAGGTTCTGTTATTTGAGACCTTTGGATTCTCATCCAAAAGGTCAGAAATTATTATTATGATGGCAAAAGTCAAATTATTTTCTTATAAAAATCTAAACACTCTAAACACTAGAGCTTTAAAGGAGAAAAAATAGTATTGTGAAGTTCATAATAAAATTGCAAAAAAACCTAACCATACAGTTTTCACCACTTGAGGATACAAACCCATACACTGGAAGAAATTAACCATGATTTACCATATTAAAAGGTGAGAACAAGAAATAGACTTCTTCGGTTGCGTTTATGAAAGCTTCCAAGTTCGGAGCACAAATCCTGCTGCTTTACATTTGAAATCACAGTGGGGTCTTTTCTACACAGAAAAATTGAACTCCTGATACAATATCACTAGCCATAATTCAGGGAATTCATAAATGAATTAGTCACAGCCTACATTTGCAACAAATGCATATTTATATGTTAGTGTTCCCAAAATAATGGGTAGCAATGGAGTGTTCTGTACATGTCCTTTCTGCTGATTATCAACCGAGTCACCAAGGTCCTAGGCACCTCCATGAGTGACTCGGGGTTTCAGTGGGTAAACTCAGCAGGAGCTGGGGAACTCAAGACCTAGCAGGATCAGTCCTGGAAATTCAGTCCTCCCATGATGAGGAACTGGTAGAACCATTTCACAAGTGACTGATCAAAAGCACAAGATTATCTCTAGATTACCCAGCCTCCTGCTGTACTAAGTCTGTAATTTTTTGGAATAGGCCTATGGCAGGTTTGAATGACAGGTACTGAGGTGACAAAGTCCAGTGTTCTCACTGCAAACCTGAGAACATTGCTTTAAAGTTCTTGGTTTTGAAAGGAACTAAAATATTTCATGAAGAAAGCAGACAGGAAATCAAGCTTAAACTCATGTACAGTTTGTGTTTATGTTGTGTATAAATGCATCTTTGTAGAACTGGGTTTAGTTTTAATACTTATTTAAAATATCATGGTTACTAGTGCAGGAGGGAGTAAGGAAAGGGTAGAGCTAGATAGAAGTTCTGTACAAAAAAGGCCGTAAGCGCGCTGCTCAGAGCAAGTGTGAGGATAGATAAAAAGCAAGCACCGGATCAAGTACAAAGCATGGACTGCAACAATTTACTGCCTCTAGCTATTACATGAAATTCTTAAGAAAATCCCTGAAGATAATAGACTTGGATCATAGCATGGGCAAAGAATATTCTTAGAACAAACTTCACTGCAACAAATCTTTAACTTTCAGAGGGTGGTTTCATCTAAGGCCCAGATATCAGCTAGCATGTACCGATCAGCTAGCAATGCTATCTCAAGTGATCTTCAGCCTCCAGTAATTACAGTTTCAGTGCTCACTGATCCCTTATCAAACTTTCTACTTCACAATAGTATTTTAATTCTGTGATTGAGGCCATTCATACAGCAGACCACAGTAAACCTATAAAGCCATTCCTCTTTCTCACAAATGAAAAAGGCATCACAGCTGCAAAAGCACAGAAAGGGAAAGGGCTTCCAAAGGCTACCATCCTTCTGAACTAATGGGATAATCAAGTAGCAAGCAAATCCCAACAATCTGACTCCCAGTGCACTCCACGGTCTATTACCAGGGCTATGCACCTCAGCATTACTGCTGAAGTTATAACCTACCAGCCCTGTCCAACCTTGGCAGTTAGTGGGGCTCAAACACATTCAAAATAGAGCCTTAACTTCGAGGCATCTTTAATAAGCCAGTGCCTGCCACCACTGGTCTCTTCAGAACGTAAGAATTCCTCGTTAAGAAACCAGGTGCCTCACTTCATGTATCCAGCTTTGAAATTTTGCTACCAAATCACTCTCCATGCTTTCCATGTAGAGTAAGAATCACATTTGTCTCACGAGGGACACATTAAGATGAGTACATACAGACATTTAATCAGAAAGTCTGATCTCCAAAGGTGGCTAATGCAAGGCATTAGCACTACCCTTTCTTTCAAACATTCAAAAAAAAAAGGTGTCGTTTGCACTGTCATTGAAGTAGTGTCTAGAACTCAAATATGCCCTCATCACAGGGAGAACTGCATTCCAGAGCAGGTAGTAGACTAGTTTATTTGACTGTACTTCCAAGGAGACTTAACCTTTACATAGAACAAGTAGATGATGAACAACATTATTATGCGTGTTGCAAAAGTGACCATGTGTTATGCTAATAAGAAAAATGTTCAGCTGCATGAAAATAACCTTCCCCCTGAGATTACTCCATTAAAGTTTAATGTTTGCTCTGTACTTTCTTTTGAATACAGATCATTTGTTCGCAACACCGCGGTCCCACAGAATCATCTGTTTTTTCCCTTTAATGTCAAGGCCTCGCTAACACCGCACTCCATCCTCATTATCAGGCTTACTGCATTAAGCTGCTGTTCATAAGCTTTCAACAGTGGGAAATGTAATTCAATTTCTTACCATATTTTCCTTTTCAGAATTTTTCTTTTGTGAAGGGTGAATTTAAATTTAGATGAATTATGTGTCACTTGCAACTCCTTTTAAACACAGCTTGTCAGAAGCTACCTATAAACAGGTTCAAAATGCTTCTGCAGTGGGCCTGTCTTAGTGCATTCAGCCTGACAGAGGCCATTGGACTTGACATTGAATTCATGTCCACTCAAAGCAAGCTCTCACTCACAGAGTGTAAGAGAGGGTAAAAACAGAAGAATAGGACTTAAATGGGGGAAGACAATGGTTGTCTCTTAAGCCAGAGGCAACCTTGGCTATATAAAGCTGGCTTTAAGTCATATTTACACTCTCCCTCTATACTAGTTGCTCTGGGCATAGCAGTATCTTCACACAATCAAAACAGCCACACTGTTACCTGTGTTCACATAAGTCTATTGCAAGGCACTTTAGTGGTAGATGGATCCATAGCAACACCTGGTCCACACAAGAGATCCTTTCTTACTAAGGAAAATATTAGCAAAATGGCTTCCTGACTAAATATGCTTTGGATGCCTCCACAGTGCAGGAAATACCTGGTTTAGTAACACCTCTGTACTGCAAAATTGCAAATTTGCAAAATTGTTCAGATTTACGCCAAGTGATGACTAATGCTGGAAGACAGTTAATGCACTGGACTGGAAATCAGACTACATAGATTAAAAGTGCTGCTCTAGTCTTCCTGTGTGCCCTTGGTCATATTCTGTGCTATGCAGGTTATTCATGCCGTGCTCATCCCTCTAACAACCAAGCACCTTCTAGCTCATCCATACCTGCACATTTGCATTAGGAAAAGGTTAAAGGAACAGCTCTTGCAGCAACGCAGGAAGGTGTTTTCTATGAGGACAGTCATTCATTCCTAGAAAATTTAATTGTTCTGGAGAATTTTTCAATCCCTCATTTATGAGGTGTAATTAGCCTCCTTTCTCTTCTCAGCTTAACTACTCATCTGTATTACAAGGTCTCTAAAAGGGTACAGCACCGTGTGCTTACTCTCCCAACACTTTGCACTAGGTGGCTGTGAGGGATGCAAATTTATGACACCCCAGCCAGCACAAGAACAGCAGTGCTTCATACACATGCAAGGTTCTTCAGTAAAGATGTTACACGTCTAAGCAGGCTGAAATACCTAAATATTAGGTAGTAGGCTTTGTGGATCTTAGGATCCAAAGAATTTTCTGTAACTTATGGAAAGATCCTGCAGGAGTCATCTGGGGTAACATCTGTGCCTTTAGGAAAGCAGCTGCTGCAATAAGGCCTGGATCAGTTGCAGCAAAGCAGCATTGTAAGAGAAAGCTATAAAGGAGATATTTAAATTACGATTGTGGTCTAGGTGGAAATAGACACTATTTTCTTTCCTGCTACGCTTTAGATGTGTGTCCTCTTTACAAGCAGAGCTTGCAGGGGAAAACAAGTGTAATGAAACACATCAGTTATGCAGACACTTACATTCCCCATGCAAGATTCTCCATCACCTGATCTCTGACCAGCAGCTTATTCAGCAAATTAGCTTTCTCTGTTACAAGACTGAGAATGAGACTTACTGCTTTTCAGAAATAGTTAAGTTAGCAAATATTATACTATACATACCTTATTCCCAGCAGTTTGCTTTGGAAAATGGTGATATGCCCTGGTTGGGAGAGGAAAGCTAGAATCTTTCTGTAAAGATCCGTGTTCAGACCTGATTTAGATTCATGAATAATTCTGGTATAATAAACACTGGGAAATGGAAATACTGTGGCTCAAGACATGAGCGTAACTAAGTCTGCCTCAGAAAGCACTATGCTTAAAACATGATTTGAATTCTTCCCCAGCACTACCCACAGTTTTAGCTTGCTTACTGCTTTTTCATAAATAAAAATATTTACCTTAAAACACATTGTAGCCATGGTAAAACTGCTCCCATAGGTTACATTACTGAATTAACAGCTGCCCATTGGGCTTCCTCTGCAGAAAAATAGCAAGTACCATCTTATTGTAAGCAATACAGTTACCCAAAGTCTGTGCCCATTTAAAACAGAACAAAATTATTTTGTTCCTCTTCCAGAAAATGTTGCTGTAAAATGAATACCTATAATTCTATAAGCAACTTTTGCCCCCTTTCCACCCAGCCTTCTCTTTATACATTCCCCACCTGGGACTGATTCTTACCATTTAAGAAGTCTCAGGCAATTTTTCTTCATTTCATTAACCCTCAAACTATAAATACTCAAAGCCACATGTGAAGTGGATCATGCCCAGCCTCCACCTCAGTGTTTTTTCTACCCCGCTCCTTCCAGCAATTTCTCACTACAATCCTTTACCCTATGAATTTGGCAGAAGGAATTCAGGATGCAATAATAACCTCTGGAACCAAAGTATTTTTAATGTCTACGCAGTATCTTCATTAACAGCAAAGCAAGTATACTCTAGCTCTAGCCAAAGCGTAGAGCTAGCCCCGGCCTGGGTCTTCCCACGCAGTCCAACTGGCTTTGGATCAGGCCCTCTGCCTCCTGTCAGTAACCCATAAGCAAAAGTCTCAAACCAACATATAGCACCTAAAGCAAAGATGAAGTATTTGAAGGTCATGTCCAGCTGAAGACTTCAACCCTCAATGACTGAAGTTAATGCTCTCATATTTCTTACTGCACTTGATTCTTCAAGTGTTTGCCTCAGAAGTGTTCTATTTTCCTGTCCCTGCAACCAGTGACTCTGTATACTGTTCAATAATTTTATATTATTACCCCTAAGAAGATGGGATATAAAGTTTCTCATGTTTTCTGAAGAAACTGTTTAAGTCATTAAGGCACATTTCAGAAAATGCATTTTTCTGAACCTCACGCAGCTTTCTGCTTTGCACATGGCTTCAGGCTGGAACATCTCACCCCACAGTAGAGCTTCTGGGGAGACAAGATGAGTCTATCATGCCTCCTTTCTGTCCCAGTCAGGGGCTGGGGCTTGTCCCTCTTCTCACAGAAGAGTCACTGAGTCCATCTTCAAAACCAGTAAACATCAGCAGATCACTGGCCATATACCTCCACTGTAACAGATCTAGTCGTGAGCATACCAGCTCCAGTTCCACACCTCATAATCCAGTTTCACTTCCTTGCACGAGAGCTACTCCCTGGAACCTTTTCCTCAGTAACCCGACAAACATGAAATGAGCAGACTGTGTACTCGCTGCCCTCATCACCTCAAGACCTATCCTCACCACATACCTGTTTTCCCCAGTAACACCTCCATGTTGCTTCTGCCACACACACACACACTCCTCCTCCATATAGTCTTAAACGATGTTAACCTGAGCTCTGACAACCAGCCAGGGGTAAGAGAGCTTGATTTGGTTCAAACACACACAAGCACACTATTGCTTTTATTTATTTAAAACAAACTTCTGCACTTACCAAAAATTGTCTCAATAAATGTTGGGATTTAAGAAACTGGAGCATGAAGCTAAGAATACCTACACAACTGATTTTTATTAATAAATAAATAATACAAACTCTCCTGCAAACTAAGCGTGATTATATGTGCAGCTGCAGTAAGGCAGATGTATTAACACAGCTCTGTCTGGTGATGAGCACGAACAGGAACCTGAGCTCCCTTTGTGCAAACGGCTTCTCTGGTTAACCTGTCCACCTTAGCGCAGGCAGCCAAAGCACATTCTGCAGCTATGCTATCCATTAGATTCTCAATATTATCCAAAACCAGTCTGCAACTGGCAGCTGTTTATTTGAGCAGCGCAAGCACTTAGCTTAGCACGTTATTCATGGGGGATATGTGCCCCTCTTTGCTTCGATTTACAGATACTTATCTCCACATAAATAGTAACAACTCTACTTTAGAAATGGTATCTGAGGAAAGGCCAAGTAAATTGAAGATTTGTGTACAGATCCATTTCCAGGAGCCTTAACACAATACTAATCTCTTTACAGAACTTCATGCTGACAAATAATGATTCTGTCTTGGTTGGATCTGTCTTCACTTGATAACCTCTGGAGGGCTGCATCCATACTGCAGAACACATTAAAGCACAATGTAAGTCTGTTGTTGCAGAAGTATATAAAGATGAAAAGAGAGAGTTTCTCTATGTTGCCTAGATAGAGAGGAAAAAACCAGCCCCAAATCTGCTCCAGATTATACTTACAGGGCATTTACTTTGGGGCAGAGGAATAAAGGAAGTGTCTGTTCCTATAAAGGAAATTCTATTCACAAGTTTTAGGAAGGGTTTTAAATTTACTCTTTTCCCTAGAGATATCAATGTTTCATTTTGCAAGAATTATTTAACTTACCTCTGACCTATAAACACTCAAACTGCTAAGCAAGAACAAGCCTGCCTAAGTAAGTGAATACCTGGTTCTACGAGGTCATAGTACGTATCTTAGTAGGTATCTTGACCACATCCAGTCTCACTTGGACTGGTCTTAAGAACAGCAGCACTAACAACAGCAGCATGAAAAACTCAAAGTTCCTTATGAAGTTCACCTGTTAATCAAGGGACTGCAGAAAACTTTCCATAGCTAACATAGATACATACAAACATAACAGGATTTTGTACAAGCATTCAAGTAGTCTGAATTAATCAGACTGGACAATATAGTAAGAGTAGTCTTGCAGGTGTAATGGTAGGCATGTCTCTGGCCTACAGAAGAGAAGTACAGCCCTTCTTCTCATGGCCACACTAGCCAGAAGAGTGAAAACTACAATCAGAAAGCAGTTACAGCTGCACAGATGTGATACCAGGGATGTGGAGTCCCATTCCCTATCAGGAATTAACAGCCTACATTTGACTGCTAGCTAAAATAGCTATATAGCTTCTCAGTCGTAGTTGTGCCACAAGCATGCAGCTTGTGCGCACCCAGCTGCATAGGATCCATGCTTGAACTCTGTCATCTCGCTCCTGCATGCTGATTATACATCTTACACAGCAAGGAACCAGACTCATACACCACCTTACTTACATTCCCTCCTACATACAGGAGAACTAGTAGATACTAGACAACACCATTAAAATGGAGCAAATGCTGGGAAAAAGAGAAAGCACCCAACGGTCCCACATACACATCATAACAGCATCAGGGAACTTATCCTCAAGTTCACCCTCCAGAAACTACCAACATCAGGAAGTAATTCATTTTCAAGGCCATCTTAAAGTAACATAGCAACCTAAACAAGAGCAGCCAACTGAGCAGCCCACATCTTTACATGACTATAATTAGAGCAGTCCAGACATTCATCATCCCTACTTATGTACTATGTCAAGCCTCTGCCTGATGCAATGAAGAATAGAAAACAGATAGTTTTCCTTGAAAGCAAAAGTTTTACTAGAAAGCAAATATTGCCTTACCTGAAGGGACCTCTCTCTGCCCATCGAAATTTTCAGTGACAAACATCTTAGCAGAGTCCTGAGCTGAGCTTAAATACAGCCCCAGACCATGAGCAGGGTGTGGGTGGAGGCCTCAGGTGAAGCCAGTCAGGGCTAATAGTGCCCTCAGGACCCTGATATAAAGGAACAGAGGATATGGACAAATACTCTTGAGTGATCTCCACACAGAATTTCTTGAAGTGAGAAATGGGTGAAAAGTAGAGCTAAGTCTTTTATACTGTCATACAAGAGACACTTCTTGCAGGCAGAGCAGGTGTTTGTAATCTCTTGGTATACATTCATTACTTCTGCATCCAGACAGACTCTATCATGAGCAAGATTAATTTCTGAGTGACATAATGGCTTGGAAAATCTATTACCTTATAAATACTGTTTGAATCAGCAGCTCCCTGTACAGAGGACTGCAAGCACATTTTCAAATATGGGGCTTGCTTGTCTTCTCTTTACCTTCTGTGCTAAGCAGACAGTCCAAATGCAGTGGCATGGGGTGGCAGTAGAAGACAGTCTATATAACATAACCAGAGAGAAGGTCCTTGGATGAAAGGCTACTACCATCAAAGGCAAACCAGTTCCTCATGTCTGAACTCCTGCAAGACAGAGCACACAGGCCTGAAATCACATCTGAATGTGAGACTTCTGTAATCACCAAAGCTTCATCACAATCCAGTGTGGTGAGCAGATATGCCCAGGAGGATAGCGTATGGACACCAAGAAAGAAAATCTGATCACAGAATCTAAGATGAGTGACAAACTGTGCCTTTCTGTAGCAAAAAATAAGCAACAAACAACCAAACCACACATAAACCACAAATATGTATAATAAGAGCAGGTCTATTTATTCACAAACTTAATATCATGTATCCAGTTCACAATAATAACCAGGAGCTTAATGCAGAATCTTCTTAATAACTTAAAAGTGATATAGGTTGAGAAAGAAGTGGGAGTCTTGCAGAATTAAAAATAGACAGTTGTAGGAAACTTTCAACACTTCCAGTGCTGAGTTAAGTAGCAGACAGTTCAGACACTTCAGTGTCTGCCGTCAGCTTTCTTTCAGTGTCACAGCTTGTTATTTATGTCACTTATAATAAAACTACCTGAAACTAATGTCTAAATTCTGCTATAGAGTGGATAGCAGTCAAAAAGGTAAGAAGCACATAAAAGAATGCTCAACTTTCTCTGGGAAACATGATTTTAATTCTGTCAGTGTAAATCCTAAACAAGAAGTAGCGCATGCCCCACTGACAGAATGTGTTGTATCACTTACCAACAAGCAGCAAGGTGAGAAGCTACTCTGACACTGCTGTTACTTTAATCTACATCTTGGATGAGAGACCTAACTGATTAGGACTGCCCCAGCTGGATAATTCCTTTTGTTCTGTGCTGACCCTCCTTCATAATGAGTCAGAGGATTAAAAAGAATGGTTTCTAACTTCACTCATAGTACTATACATGTGTACAGATTAAAATATATGCAAAATTCTTGTTTATGAGAAAAAAATGTCTCTTATTACAAACATAATTTATTTTGAACATAAGGTGACACAATATTTGAAAAGCCTGTGGTGTTCAAGAATTCAGCTCCTTGGAAACTCTGAGCCAGGCCTAGAGAGTAATATAAATATTGAAACCAGAACTAACACTAAAATCAAAACCATATCTGAGACGATGTTGGGTAGCAGAGCTCTTTTTTTCTCCGAGACATCTGTGCCTCCAAACCGTGCTGGTTTAGGTACAACTAAACTACTGGTTCAAAAGCCCGTAGGAAATACGTAGAAGACGAATGTTCTGGCATTCATGGGATGGTGTCTCCTCTGCCTGCAAGAAAAAAATGTGTGCTGCAAAGATGAGAATGCTAAGCATTTCTTCTCAGCCCCAGCTTCTTGCTCTGTCTGCTAGGAACACTGCAGGAATAAAGGAAGGTGCCAATAGCACCATTAGATTGCAAGTGTAACTACGAAGCTGAAATATCATTACTTTCATCAAAATGGTCTCACAAGTAACATGTTTTCTCATCTGGCGTGAAATTCACTCTCAAAAACTTTCAGGATTGACAAAACCCTTTCCCATGAAAGTCTGAAATGAGCACCTATCAGCGTATAAGCTGTTGAAGCTTTTTTCTTTTTCTCAGAATTGCAAAATCACTAGTGGTTTTCTTATTGTGCAGTAAGCTGTTTAAATATTTAAAGATTTTGCAATATACTAGGATGGGAATCCAATTCTGAGTTTGTTTATGGACAGGATGCTCTGCAGTAGCAACATTCACTCCAGATTTTGACGGAATTTAACAGCAATTGTTTTCTTTATATCAGGTTGTCAAGCCTTCCTTGTGATGGGTACAATGACCACAATTCGATGTTGTACAGTAGGACAGAGCTGAGCTGAAAGCAATGTGAACTCTGCAAGTTCTATAAAGTTAGCTTTTTTGGGTTAAGAAAAAAACTGCTTGTCTAAATAAAAAGAGGTCACTTACAATCTGAATGTCGGAGCCAATAAGCTTTTTATACGTGTCAATAGTTCATTTGATAAAAATAACAAAATGGGCTGACTTAAAATAATCATCATATATTTAGCTGTGAGAATTGTGGTATAAAATTGAAATAGTGCTGTTTAAAAAAAAAAGATGAAATAAAAATTACAGGTTTTGTTACTGTTCAGTTATCTTTGCTGAAAGAATAGTTTTAATTTTATTTTTTAAAAATAAATAATAAAAAAAAGGGCAAAGCAAACTGAAAGCCAGTACAGAAGCACGGAATGGGAACAGCTCGGGCTTCGTCGCCATCTAGGGATACCAAGGCCTGCGGAGGCCGATTTTCTGCACCAAAGGTGAGCACAGCAGGCCAGCCCTTGTCACGGCTTGCACAAATGTCTTCTCTTGCATTTGCACTCCTGGATTCTCCTTTCAAACCCATACTCTCAACCAAAAAAAAAAAAAAAAAAAANAAAAAAAAAAAAAAATCAAAAGCTACGATGCCTTACAGGTATTTTACCGAACTGCAGTGAAAGCTTCTCTTCCTTGCAGCTTAAGATCACTTTCAGCTTGAGAAGCACTGGGTGTGACACCGGGAGCACCGCAGTGGGTTGCTAGGGCCTGCATGGCAGTCCTGGGCTTGCACCTCCTCACGGCACGAGAGGTTCAGCCTGAGTGGAGCCACTGCTCTGTCAACATCCAGCTGGCAAGCTGTATGCAACTTTGGATAGACTGAACAAGTACAGAGCCATTTATAACCATTACCAGGTGCTGCTTCATCATAAAGAAATGAAATAACATTAAATCCTCCCCAGTAGCTACCTGCAGCACTGTGCAAGAACCAGTATTAGCCCACTCACAAACACTGACTCAAAAGGGTTTAAAACAATATACTTCATTCAGGGAAAGAGGAAAGCATACCCGAAAAAAAAGGCGATCTGGTAAATCCAAGGAGAAAAGCTCACCCTTTTTCTCTGTCCGTCTGAGCAGCTGCAGAGATGGGCACTTCTAATTTTTCTCACCACGACTGCCACTGCTTGACATTGCTGATCACATCACACCACCTTCTGCCCTGCTTCAGGTCTTCAGAGGGAGACCCGGCCGTATGGGAACCAAGACACAGAAAAGAAACATGCCTAGTCTGATTCACGTTTGTCCTTTTTTCTTTCTTTCCCAGCTTTTATCACTGCTCAGGGTCTCTTGTTCATCTCTTTTGACTACAGCATTGATAAAAATAATTTAAACCTGATCACCTCTTCTCATAGTCAGACCTAAACAGCAGGCTTTAACTTGACCTAACAGTAACGTTTAGCCTTGTTTTAAGTCTTCTTTTTAAGAAAACCTAAAATGCTCAGAATTGCCCCTGGATGAGGTCCGGCTGTGGAGCTGGCAGGTTCCCACAGCACAGCATGGCACAGCCCAGTTCTGTGGTGGTGCAGAGAGACAGGAGTGCCAGGGGTGAGGTGAGATCCAGAGCAGAGAGAGGTGAGATCCAGAGTTACAGCAAACTCTTCATCTTCAGTGGAGGAGGGCTTTGAGGGGAACTGTGGCCCTGCACAGCCAAGGTCTTGGCAGCTCCCCCTTGGCTGTAGTCTTGTCCGGAGCTGGTGGGAACAAACCCGTGCTTTTTGGTAGCACAAGTGGAAAGGGTCCGAGCAGTTACCCCAGGCCAAATGGTATAGTTCTCTCTTCATCTTCACCTTAAATAACTCCAATGTCTCTGTCAAACTTACATATTCAATTACAAAACCTGTGTGTTCACCAGTAGAGCTTTGCACCTGGAAGACACTGTACTAAAATGGAGTATCGTAGTCAAAACTGAACATCTTTCCAGTTGTCCTTTTGGCCCACTTAGTTTCCTTCTGAGTTACAGCACGGCTGGCATTGTTCGGCAGTTTACGAATTGAGCTGTTGAATTGCACTGAACAGTCCAAAACTGGGCAGGAGAGTTCTGCAATACCTACTTTTCAAGCTTGCAGCTGCTTTTCTTGTTAGCAGAGCCTTTCACAGGCCACTAGAACAACTGATTGCTATCACCCAAAATCACTAAATTTTTATCCTTTTTCCTTCCTTTGTTTCCAACTTCCCTTTCCCAGACTAAGCAAAACATTTTTTTTAGTCTTTCCTCAGTAGACGTTCTTTCTAAGGCCTGCTAGCTCTTCTCTTCTGTGCTTGTTTGCAGTGTCTCTGTACAAACTAGACATGTTATGCCACTTATGACCCTAACAGAATGGGACAAAATATGGACCTGAAAAAACAGTACTCTTGCTACTTGCCTTTTTTTTTTACAGCACCTTATTAGATATATGAGTCTCTCTATTTTCTGAAGAGTTCAGCTGCACTCTAGTGGTTGTGTTCCAGGATGTCAGGTATTTCAGAATTGCCTGAACTCCATATTTCTACCTACTCAAAGTAACACAATTCACTAGCAATAGAAAATACACTTCTTCAAGTACACAATTTTTTTTTTTTCCCATCCAGGAAAATCATTGCTGAGGGCTGAGTTCAGAGAGTATTTTTGTGTGTGTGTGAAATTGGATTTGAAGCCAGTATCTCAGACAAGGTTTTATTCAAACTGTATCTTTCAGATGCAGGTAGGTTGGTAAGCATCTGCCTCGGCTGCTAGTCCCACTGAAGTGCCATATACATAACGCAAGTATCAAATTTGTACAGTCCATCCCCCTTCTTGAAAACAGGAGTCGTTGGTGTTTGGTGTCAGTCCGTGACTCAGCCACTAGGTGGTGAGGAAGACTCGTAGTTCCATTCCTACAAAGGAGCTTTTGTAAGTTGACAAAGACTCACGTTTGGATCTTATATTAATGCACAGACATTGCAAAGTCAAGGTTAGCACTTGCCCACAAGAATTAAGGAAATAATGGATAAGGACATTTGAGGAGGAGAAAGTACGTCTCAGTGAGAATTAAAGATAGCAAGGAATTTATAACAATACAGCACTGATTTTTAAAGGGTATAAAAATGAAAACATTATTTCCATGTGTTATAGATAGGAACACAGCCTGGGAATAAGACATGCAATGTTAAAAGAGGAAATATAGGCCTGGTGATAGTAAATATTCCCAGAATAAAAGGAAGAAAGTACCCAAGTCTTCTAAAACCAAAATTGGACAGGGCGAAATGAAAACATGTCATAAAGATCCAGTTTGCTTTGGGACTGAGGTGAAAAGGAAGACTAAATTTTTATGAGATTTGAACTTTTTTTGCTTTTTCTCCAGGAAAATTGACACGTAAAATGAGTTATTCTAGAAAAATAAGCTATTCGGAAAACTGTTCAAAGTAAGTTTCTGACTCTACTTAAAACAGGGTGCTGTGGGACGGACCACCAGAAAGAGGTGAGAGAAACTGGAAAATATTGAGGCTTTTTGAAGGCAGCAGAATGTGGGCAGTGTGAATTTCCTTCCTGCAGTGCCTGAGGTGGTTAGACTCTCACATTTTCAAAGATCAGTCACCAGACCATTGCTACACCCGAAAGAGCTCTACCATTGGTGGCTGGTATTTGAAGAGATGATACATTTCTTATGTGAAGGTTGTATCACTGCAGGCATCAACTATGAAAGGCCTCCTTCTTTAAAAGGAGGGGGGAAAAGGTCACAACGGAAAAGGTATGCATGTGATAATAACTGTAAGGTCAGTATTTCTCAGCATTTGAAAATCTAAAAGCTTAAAATCCATTTCATGGAAGATTGTCAACTGAAGTATATAACAAATTATAGTATGGAACAGGTGTATCTTGTTCTGCCTATTTAGTGTGTCTTCATTTCTTGCAGTATAAGATTGAACTTCTAATGTGATCATTCCCAGCAGACACTTAACATCGTCACCTCTGAAATGTATTTAGTTATCAACAGAATTTCTGTGTGTAGCCTGTCAAACTTGACATTCTTCCCCAGGAACCCTCTGTGGCCCTGTCTGTTGCAGTTCATTTAATCACCCTAATGCTATCCCTGCAGTCATTCTGTCTTCTCTGTAAAAATCAGCCTCCCTTACACTCCTTTCATCCTCCCTTACACTCCTCCCCAGATCTGACTAGAGATTCTGGCACGTGGGCTTGCACAAGTGTGGACATTCAACTTTTTCTCTCTCTCGATTTCCTCTCTTGGTGACCATCAGTGTTGAAAATACCTCTCTGAGCAGAGGACACTGGAGGCAACAGAAGCAGCTGGGAGAAAGTGCCAATTCTGCAGTGACACTGAAAAGAGAAAGAGAAATAACAAACAAGTGTGAAAATACATGAAGAAGAACAATTAAAAGAGTGAGGCAATAATGTGGGGGCCTTCTTCTGGGATCAAGATTTTCCTTTTGTGGAATACGGGATTTGCCACATTGCATTTCTGGGCCGCACAGACAGACATTTAAAAGCATCTTTCAAAACAACTCTCGGCAGTCTGGTTGGGATTGGGGAGCACGACTCACACGTGGCTATTTGTGAGTTGAACAACATTTTCCATTGATATGTTCAAATACAGACATAGGCTGGAAACGCAGTTTTAAATTGTTACACTAATCTAGCAGTGTATCTGAAAATTCAAATGTAGAAAATACAAAGTGATGTTTCCTCAGCAAGTCCCACTCAGCCACCACATCCTATGTGTTTATCACATTACAAAAGAAGTTCTAGACAGAGACAAAGCTCGAGTGCTTGTGCAGCTGGGTTTTGCAAAACATGTGAAATACACATGTAGCTATAATGTACTCACACTGATGTAGACAGGATCCAACCAAATCATAATGGTTAAATAAATGTGTTGGAATTCCTGTGATAGTCGCTTTCTAGACAAGGAGACTGACTTTAAAGGAGACTTTTTTTCTCCTGTCTCCTCTTGTATCCCTTCTATGTGTAGGTGTGGTCTTTAGGGACAGGATTTAGTGGTGGACTTAGCAGTGCTAGGTTAATGGTTGGAATCGATGATCTTGCAGGTCTTTTCCAACCTAAATGATTCTATGATTCTGTCTCAGCACCAGAATAAATGATGTTATGATTCCTCTATAACATCATCAGAATAAATTTTGAGCAGGCCAATTAGTTTTATATTAGTACAAGTAAGGAATAACACAATTGGAATTCGAGCTGTTACGCTGCATTTGGGACAGAGATTAGATTAGAAGGCAATGAAATACTTTAATAGAACGAACAATTTGAAATTATAGCACAGGCTTCTTCCTGTCTCTGAACTGTAAGCACCTTGTTTCTCTGTTGAAAGACATGATGTGTGATTGGGTCTGAGATATGTGCTGTGTAATCTCCCCTTTACCGCTGCTGCTAACGCACCGTCAAAACAACTTCTCCTTTGGGGATTCTTTGTCACAAGCTAATTTAGTCCTATTTCATCCCCAGACCAAGATTTACAATGGAGAGGTGATGATATTTCTGTGAAACTGTCAGTATGTGCCTCAGATGATTCACACGGCTAACTTCAAATAAGAACCCATAAAACACTACTATATCATGTATTTGATAAACTCTACACTGTTTAGAACAGCTGTTACAGCAGTTTAGAGTTTTAAATACCATGCTGCCATCATTTCCCAAAATTTCTCCACAAAAAGTAAGCTACTTTAAATCAGACAGAATTTCAAAAGGAGAACTCTTATATACAGTACTATAGAGACTTGTAGGTATGAACTCAAATACACGCATTTGTATGCAAATGTACTTGCAAATTACAGACTCAAGGTCAGAAGGTCTTTAATAACTAGAAATAGTGGGAGTGATACATGTCATTAGAAAGAAGACATACTTTCCTTTCCGGTGCTTCAGAACTATGCATCGATTCTTACTAATATAGGAAGCTTACAAAATACCACCCTTTGTGCAGCCTGCTGGAGTGGATGGGAACAGTGACCCCAAGCATTCATACCAGCACCACACTGGGAGGAAGAAAAGGGAGAATGGGCATACCCGCTTTTTTAAAAACCAGCACATTTGGAATTAGTAAATGTAGCCTCAGCCAAGGTACCTGCTGACGGGCTGGTGCCTGAACTGGCTGTACATTACAGATGCAGTCTGTCATGTCTCTGTGGTCATAATTATGGTTCTGTGGATCCTTTTCAGCCACAAAAATCCTTGTTTGGGGTAGATGAAAAATGGAGCACTGAAACAACGACAATGTAATAATTTTTCATCTAAGCTTGTCCATTTTTTAGTTTAACTGAGAGATTCCTTATTTGAAGGAATGCTGACTATAATTCCTTCCCTAATTCATGCATCTCTCCTCATGTAGAACTCCAACAACTTTTATTGTTGTACAAGTCAAAGATAGATAGTGTGACACTTCAGGTAGTGAGGTAAGTGGGAGAAGTTTCTCTTCGGTGAATGTTTTCTTCTTTGGAGGGGGACCTGTCTGGCTTAGGCTTGCAGAGAAGCAGTCACCAATGTCTATGCAGATAATAGGCCAATATATTCATAATGTACAGAGTGTGTAAATATGTAAATATTTATGTATGCAATTACAAGCAAATAGGGTCCACAGGAGCTTACTTAAATGTAGCAGGAAGAACACTTTCAACTCTTTGCTCTGCTTCCTTGTTTACTTATTTATATTCAGACAAAGGAAGTGGTAAGGCTGACTAGCTGACAACTTTTCTGAGAAGAGACCATTTTGTATTAGAGGAAGTAGTATCTCTCTTGGATGTCCTAACAACATAGTTCTAAATTTAAAAAAACCCCACGTCTTAAACAGAAGAAGCTGGGTTTTAAGCAAGGAATTACTGGACAGGCTGGAGGTGGTCACACAGAGGGACCGTATGGCTGTTCAGCGCTAGTACTGCTGTGAGCGATCTCTAACTGCCTAGAGGAGAAAACTTACCATGGATTTGCGAAACATTCCCCACCGCTCAGACGTGGTTGCGTGGAACCCAGATGACTTAGCAGAGTATTTTAGGACGGTAAGTTTAACTGTGTTTTGTCTTTGTATGATGGAGGAGCAAACTACTGTAATATTGTTTGTGTTAAATTTACATATTTTTATAAAGGGCAAAGCTTGCTGCAAAACTAAAAGCAAAACCACTCACAATTAGGAACCTGAGCTAAACTGGCCAGCGAAATGCATAAATTAATTTTGAAAGTGTGTTTTAAATTGGGTATAAAAGACACTCGTGGCTTTCCAGAGAAAATACATGCTGTACTACAACAGTTGTTGATATATCTTTACAGCTGTAGAAGGCTTTAATGTGTGAAGATTACAAGTTTTCTAGGTCATCTTCAATGATTTTCAGCAGAGATTTTTTTTTTCTAATTGTGCGGTGTTCACAAATGAGTTTCTGAATGTCTTTGCTAATCACATCCAGGAGAATCCAGCCAGAAACTTAACAGTTGTGGATACACAAACTCCTAATTTTTTTAGGCTCAGTTGGAAAAACCATTCAGCCTTTGGTATGACTTCCCCATTCTAAAACTTCTTGGGCAAAACTCTGGATTACTAGCTACCCCTTCTTTCCTGTCACTGTTACTTTTTGTGACATTAGCTGTGTGACTAGCTAGGAGCTTCTGTTTTGTCTGATACCTTTTTCACTTGTGACAATCTATAAATTTCATTATACAATTCAGAGGAGTTTCCACATTGAAGAAATACTGTGAACAGCAATACAGGAATTCACTGCCCATATATACCCTTTGCACAGCAATACTGGCACCACTGTAGTTGCCCAGGAATGTGTAAAACTGAGCCATTTTACTGAAATTTCATTTCTGTGTGTTCTCTGCAAATTGCTCATTTTTCAGTTCACATTGTAGACAATGCCTGCCGTGTCTCCCTTGCAACTGAATACATTCCTTCCAAAGTCCGAAACTCTCAGCCTGGAATTTAACACTGAAATCAATCAGAAGATTTTCAATTAATGCCAGCGTAGCTGGTTACTTTTCAAGTGAGCTGTCAGACTAGACTTGTAAAACCTGGAACAGTTGGGCTTCATTTTGAAATCATGCAAAATTTATTGTTTCTATGGCTCCTCTAACGCTATGAGAGTTTCCTTTGGGGAGTTGAGGCAAATCTGATACTAGAATGCCATACTAGCTAATAAAGACAAGCAGATCAAACACAAAGTCTGTGTCTACCAAATCCCCAGAGAAGTGAAAATGCCAACTACTTGCAAACCTCTAATTTTGGAGTGCAAGGGTTAGTGGCACAGGAAAGTGAAACGAAGAATTGGAGATGGAACAGATGAGATCATTATCGACAGGCAACTTCAGACAAACACAAAAAATGTTACAACAGTGCTGCGTGGTGGCTTGGATCACCATTGCCAAGAGGCTAAGAAGGGAAACAGCTTCCTGAAAGGGCTGATAATGATACCCTTAACAGGGATAAAAGGATTCACTGTAAGTTCGATCATAACTGAATGGACCCAGTTACTTTAATTTTTGAGTAACCACCCTTCTGCTGATCCAGATACCCCCCAGGATAGAGATAATCTTGGCATTCCACTTTTGGGGAGGTGAATCGGAGCAAAAGCTGCTTAAAGTCATGTAAGAAATCTGTGTAAGACAGCAACATCAGCCTAAGTCAGTCAGCTCTGGGCAACTGCCATACATGACCAGATCTCCCCAGATAAACTCATACGATTTTGCTCACACATATCATTAAAGGGTCGAATGGTATACCTTAGCTGTGCTTTATTTGCATCTGACTACTAGGTTTTGCCTGCAGCCATATGTTCAAAGTCCAGAATTCAAGTCCAAGAGGGAAAAGCAAAGTTTTTTCCTCCTAAACTGAGATAATTGTGGGATTTCTTTTCTCTTACCTGAAATGATTGGTCATGATACAGGACAGTGGTCATATTTTCATCAATTCATTGTTAGCTTACACCTTGATATCAGCAAAACTCAGCCAGCATACACATCAGTAATTTAAGTAACAATACTATGATGTATTACTGGTATGAATAAAGTCCTCAGTTTCTGTCAAATAAGAATTCTTCACACTTAACAGTAATTACATCTAATTTATGATTCTAGGTGTGTTAACTTAAAGCCTATGTTAATTTAAACCATGCATCCAAAGTAGGGAAGGACCAATAAAGAAGCAAACCTTCAAATATTTCGAAAGACTTGAGATTTTTTTTTCAGATAAAGCAAAGATGTTCATATTTGTAGTATCGTGAGGGTTATTTTGAATAGCTAAACCGTATTTTTCATCAATTACTTTAAGAATGAGGTTAGGTCTCTGTCACTGAGACATTCTGTCACAAATAGCAGTTGCTCACTGCTGCATACAGACTTGTGATGGTTACATCATGATACCACTCACTATATGAAAGAGATTTTATTTCCAGGTTTAAGTCCTCAGTCCACACCAAAGTCTTAATTTGTATCCTAAAATATTTAGCAGAGTTAGGTCTGTTTCTGCATATAAGTAACTGAAGGTGGCTGCTAAAAATATTATCTATCTATCTCAGCTGTTCAGGTGTTTTCAGGATCTGCTCTCATATAACACAAGATTACACATTAAAATTAATAAATAGGACAGAATTAAGAAAGGACAAGATGCTCCCTATAAGATGTGATCTGCTTTCGGGGAACTATCCCAGCAGCACAGGATCATTTGTCTGCATAACTTTAACTAAAGNAGGACTTCAGTATTCCAGTATACTGAGGTTTTTGTTGTACTTCGGTTTTCCACAACTGTTCATCCCAGTCAGTACCACAACTGTCTGTTTTCCAGATATTTCTTTGGGCCAGGCAACTGTGGGGTGGTTTTTAGGTGTGAGGAAGTCTATGTTCCTACATGGATGAAAAGTCCACCGAAGAATCTTTGTCCTAAAAATCCATGTTTACAGAACAAAATGAGCCATTTCAACAGGCTCTAGCATACAAAATGGTATCTTGAACCATCTACTCAAAGCTANTTCAGGATCTGCTCTCATATAACACAAGATTACACATTAAAATTAATAAATAGGACAGAATTAAGAAAGGACAAGATGCTCCCTATAAGATGTGATCTGCTTTCGGGGAACTATCCCAGCAGCACAGGATCATTTGTCTGCATAACTTTAACTAAAGTTTCAAGCAGGACCAGAGCCATTCTTCTTTCCTGAGGGATCCCAAAAATCACTTTATCTGCCCACTTTTCGGGTTCCTTCTGGCATGGACTCAATCAACTTCAAACAGAAAAAATGTATTCTAGCCAGATCAAAAACACAAGCTGTGTTCTCACATTATATACTGTTCAAATAAAAAAAACCCTTAAGACACCCACTGGAAATATTTAAGAGTCATGTCTTGCTAAATGTGGCTATTTTTTTGCCCTCACCCCCCCTTTTTTTCCCCCCTATATCTCCCCAAATGATTGTTAAATTTTTGCCTGGCAGGACCAGGAGCTTTCTTTCTTATGTACACGATCAAATTCTAAAATGCATGTCCTTGTCCTAGATGCTACTGTGAAACATAATATTGTGGAAAAACTTTCCAAATATTATAAATATTATAGACAATTTCCAGGATTAACAAGCAACATTTCCAATGAGAAGAGGAAGCTTTTTGATGACAACAATGAATTCAGCGACTGGGATCAGGACTTCAGTATTCCAGTATACTGAGGTTTTTGTTGTACTTCGGTTTTCCACAACTGTTCATCCCAGTCAGTACCACAACTGTCTGTTTTCCAGATATTTCTTTGGGCCAGGCAACTGTGGGGTGGTTTTTAGGTGTGAGGAAGTCTATGTTCCTACATGGATTAAAAGTCCACCGAAGAATCTTTGTCCTAAAAATCCATGTTTACAGAACAAAATGAGCCATTTCAACAGGCTCTAGCATACAAAATGGTATCTTGAACCATCTACTCAAAGCTAACTATGTCTATTCTTATAATTCAGGGTGCAATAATCACCTTCTTTTCATTGACAGTTGAAGTATAAGGACTGTGAGAAAGTCGTCAGAAAGCACAGCATAAATGGACAAAGGTTTTTGGTAAGTAGAGTTATAAAATTCCAATCAAGTGATTGTTTTGACTCCTCCTTACTTTGCATTGGCAGATGCAAATTACTTAGCTCACAGATGGTTACTGAGGTATAAATATGAGAAGTAAATGTCTTTGCTAAAATCAGCCAGACATCTTGCTTTAAATATGGAATGCTGGGAACCCAAGCATGTTGTTTAATATGCACGTATTTTAGTATTTTTTAAACTGACAGTGAAGTTATAAACCCACAGTCTTGTCTTGAATTCATCTCTTCCTTTGTAGGAAGTGCTTGTTTTCAACTACTAACTACAGAAACCTCACATTTATTAATTGCGCTCCCTACTAAAGAAGACACAGACCTGGTCAGATGACTGGCCTTCTATTGTGATCACTATTTCATGCCTTTAGAGTTAAAATTAGATTTCTTCTGCAGCAATACACAAAATCAATGAACTTTAAGAACCCCGAAATTAGTAAGCAAAGTCCCAGTGGGTTTAAGTCAACCTTGCTCCAGGCTTTACCAACAATGTGGCTGAAATTTAGAAAAGCTGACAACTTCCATTGACATAGCTGCTGTTTTCAGCTCTTAAATACACATCCATGAAGATGTGTAAGCACTTTTATTATTAGTCCATTTTACTTATTTTCTTTTTTTTTTCCCCCCCAAATATTAACTATTCTGTTTTCCCCAAGAGCAGTCATTTTGGTCATCTGTATAATTAGTCATAGTGGGGAAATCTATGCAAATCTCTTCTAAACCCTTCTTATTTTTTATTTACTTGCCCTAATGTATCAAGCTTTTCGACATTTCATTGAAATGCAACATAAAGATTTTCAAACACCTTATGTGGGAACAGGGTATTACCCCTCCCTCCTACTATGTGGAGTCAGGGTTATTCAGATGTGTGCCATTGGATTTATCCTACTAACCCCTAAGAGATTCTCCTTACCTCAGGCACTAAGGATCTGTGGCTGGAGTGGGAGTTCTGGCTCTGGAAGCATTCTGAAATTCCACAAGTTTGTGAGGTACAAATAGCAAGAGCAATAACTGTGTGATGCCTAAGTGATTTTTGTAGTTTTTTAGTATTTCCAGAGTGTTTCTGTAAATACATAGCTCAGAGGGCAGCACTGAACCTAACAGGTTCAAAGGATGCTTCTCTATTAAGTAAGCGAGCAGCTGCTCGGGTCTGCTGAGACTTTTTTTTAAGCTTTTGACCTACTTGTCAATTGTATAATGCAAAAAAAGGTTCACCTGTTAAGCAGAAGAACAAAAGGAAACTTTAAGTGGAATATTCTAGAGCGCAATGCAATCTTGAAAGAATTGCTTCTCTGTATGAATGGGTTTTCTATGAAATACCTTTTCACATTTTGCAAGTTATTAGAAACTGCCAAATTACATTTGCACGGAAGAAACCGTTAGACTGAGCTTTTGCAAGCTGTGTATCTATTGTCAGATCTATATGGTAAATCTGACTAAAAATATTGCTGTCTTTTTCTTCAGAATCACATCCTGGTTTCAAAACCACATTTCTGTATCTACAGGCTACCACAAGGAAAAGTCCAGATGGGACGTAGTAGGAATAAAACCAGAGGGATTCCATGTAACTTATTCTGAGAAAATTCTCTAATATTTAAAACAACAACATGGACCTTTAATGAGAGTTTAAACCCATATTATTTGTCAGGTTTATCGTCAGAATAGAATTCCAGAGACAAGCTTAGAAAGTCTTCGGAAAAAATTATGATTCTTCAGTAAATGCTGCAGGATGTTTCCATAAAGGGAGTACATTTTTCACTCCTCTGAGTGCTCCCAGAGGCAAAACAGTGCTGGAAAACACAGATAGGATTTGTTCTGTCCTGAAAATCTTTGATAGCATTATGAACCAATGTGCAATTAGAAACTTCTTCTTGTTGGCAGTAAGAAAGACAGAAAGAATCAGATTATCATCCATTTCCCAAAGTGTTTGCAAAGCTTCTTGTGATCAACAAAACACTTTCTCAAAACTTTTCATGGATGGATCTGTCCTAAGCTTGGAGGTGCTTAAGAGAGGGGCTGACTCTCTGCAGGAGCACCTGTAAAGCTCTCAAGACTTAGCACATCTCAGGTCAGGTCAGCAGTAACGTGCAGTCTAATTGCTGTATTATAGTTGAAGGGGGACCACTCTCCCCCCATCCCAGTTTGTAGGAAGGTTTTTGTTAGGCTGCCGAGGTTGGTCTTAAGTCCAAGGAGTTTTCCAGCTACAGCTCCACCAGAACATCTCATTTTACATAGTCTGTGATGTTACAGATAAGATTCTTGGACACAACTCCAGCAAATGGTGCTCTATTTTAAAATTTACAGTTTTACCCTGAAACTTTTCAGTCATGCACAACTTTACTTGAATTCACCATGCAGACATGAAGGAGTTCAAAATATCTAGTTTCTGAAGTCACTTAAATACTATATTTTATAGCTGTACTAAAAAGATGTGAAGCAAAATAGCATAAAATCAGAATCTGTGGTAGAAGTTTACCTTCCCTACCAGGAACAACCCTTTACAAAGGGCGTTTCATTGCACATTGCCTTAAAACTACAAGTGTTTAAAAAAGCATTTGAAATATCCTGTCCTTTTATATTTACTGTGAGAAGCATAATTCCAAGATTGCCAGGAATAATACCACTGATGATGATTTCAAGCAGAACATGCACGTTCTGTTGAGCTCACACCCGTAACCAGTAGCATAGGATGTTACCAGGATGTAGCTCTCTATTAATTGTTTGACATCGTCCACTGAGATGAATTATAGCATTTCAAGACTTCTTTAAAAATAAATATATACCGGATACGTCTTTCTGTATGCTAGGTGATGGCAATGTAGAACGAAAAGCATTAGCTTATTTCCAGTTCTTTTGAGAAGCAGAGTGGGGATGGATGTTAACCTTGTCTGCAAGTCAACGTGACAATATAATATCAATAAAGAACTGGGTTAGGACCCAAATCAGAAGAGTGAATTACTTGACTTTAACTTTGCACATAGTCCCATTAATTTGAGATTAATACTGTAAGAACGGCTCATCTGCTGCTAAAAAAACAAATTTACCCAACTCTCACCTGGTAATACCTGGTTTAAGATTTTACTTCTCCTCACAGATCTTTTTACCAAGCTATCATTAAAACATTCTAGCTGCAGAAATATTTCTCTTTGAAGTTAGATGCGATTATTTAGTTGAAATCCATTGTATGTTAAAAAATACACATGGTGTTTATTACCCTCCTAGCTAGTTTAATACAACTGTCAGCAACATAAAGTAAAAAACATCCAGCAAACCCAAAAAAATAAAAAGTATTTTTTGTTAAAATGGGTTCACTTCTCTTATGAGCCATGGGATGGGCAGGCCGTTATCCTGCACTGCTTTTCTATGCAGTTTATGTTCCTCTCAGTTGAAACTTCATGCCAATTTTTGAATACACACGCTTCTGTAAGTCACAGGGTGTTCCCATGGACAATTTTGTGATATATACCATGTGTTTCCTTTTCAGAACATGTCTGAAAATGATATTCAGAAATTTCCCAAACTCAGAGTGCCGTAAGTAAAGACAAACCAATGTAACACTAAAAACAGTCTTAGCTGATCTGCAGTGAAAACTTATAGGAAATGTCGGGCAAATGATTTGCAAGTGACTAGTTAGAGATGTGTTTCTTGCGCTGTACTGAGAGAAAAAGAAGAACGTTTCAAAATAAAAGGAGTGTTGTCATGACTGCTCAAGCACAATGATGCAACACCAAAAAAAATGTCTGGGAGACGTTCAAAAGAACTCATCCATAAATTCTTTGACTAACAGCAGCTAGACAAAGGTTAAACTTTTTTGCCAGTATTACCTTCGAAATATGATTTAACTCTTCACTGCTTAATTGTTGACTTTAACTCAACAAAAAAAAGTCAGGTATGCACACAACAGTTGAGGAGTTCCAGTGCTTTTCATCATGTGCTTTTCCTTTAGGTAGGCGTTAAAGATAAACCAGTCTGGAACATTTGATTCAGTGTTAAACATCTTTGATGCTCATTTCCCAGTTCCAGACTCTCTCCCTCTATGCATGTCTTGATTTTCCTAGGGGAGATAGAGTCTGCTTTGCCTTTTCTGATGCAGCAGAGCTTGTGTAACATGTTTTGGTGAAGCAAAGAATACTGAAAAATTGTGAAATACCTGCGTGGTCTGTAACATCGGTGCACTCATGGGTAAGCTGGTGGCTAGATGTGAGGGCAGGAAGATACTGCTCTTTGGATCAGATATGCAGGGACTTGAACTTGAAAGCCTCAGACATGATGTTTCTTAAGATCATATCAATATTTTCATACAATAAATTTCCCAGTAATAAGGATTGGTTCTGTATAATGGTCATAATAAGGGGGCCTAGATGCTATTAAAAAAAAAAAAAAAAAGATTCCCTGATATTTCAGCATTTTTTAACTTGCTGTCAATTACAGGCAACATTTAAGTGGGTATGTGATTACTGAGGCTGAAGGACCCGAGTTACACCAGATTGTCTGTGAAGAACTCACCATCCTGTAAAACACATTGCTTATAATTCCCTGATAATTTGTCCCTCCTTAACAGTCATTTGGCAAAATTACCTTGTGTTCTTCTTTTTTTAACTTTTGAGAACTTTTGGTGATTTCCTTTCAAATTGGTGAGTCAAAAGTGGTCAGTGGAAGGTCTGATAAACACACATATACAAGAGATATTAATGTCATAGATGAATAGCTAAAATGAAATCTAACAATGTGGAGTTGCTTCTATCTCCTTGTCTAATCTATTGATATCTCAAAAATGTTTTGAAATTTCAATTTTTCACAGTCCACTTACCTTGTAACCCTCTAGCAGAAAGTCAACAGCCTTTTCTCATCAGATCTTTTGAGTTTCTGAACAAGAAGAGAATTTAAAATCAAAAGCTTTAAAAGAAGAGTGAAGCTTCGTGCACAACTGGTCAGATTGAATAAATAAGTGAATTAATCAATCTGAATGAAAGTTCTGGAACTAATGCCCTTGTTCTCAGCTTTCTCTTAACTTACAAACAAAAATTTCACTAGAATATTGTGAATATACGTGTAAAAAGGTTATTGTGATGTGGGGTCTTCCATGTAATGCCACTGCTTAAAACAAGAATTAAGAGTTTTAACAGGAAAGAGAACTTGTTGCCATTTAAAACATTAATCTCATTACTTTAGAATCACCACACTCTCAATCAAGACAGAAAGTGCTTGCTGTTGACTGTTACTAGAAGACGTTCATGCCTTACTTTTATATCATAATGCAAACCTCACCCAGCAGGGAGAGTTAGTTCTCCTACAAGCTGAAATACACATTAGCAGATTGTAGTATCGTACCTGATACCTATCACCAGTCTAAAATCTGAGCATATTCTGTAAAAATGCTTTATATAAATAGCAAGTGTCACACTTACAGCACTGGCCAGTGAAATTAATAAAAAGTACACATACAAGAGAGCTTGTTCTCCAGTACCTTTAGCAGGGTTGTGCTGACCTACATGTACTGAGAATAGAACCCAGCACTTGCAACCATACAAAGTTTGCAAACCACATCCATAGAGACCTCCTGAGCCGGGTATGTGGTTTTACTAAATATATACATTTGAGCAAATCTACTGATCAGGTTTTGAATATAACTGTGTCATTACCTGGGGATGATTCTGTGACTTTTACAAGAATTTTTAAGTGTCCAAGTAGGTAACAGTTGTCATCACAAAGTATGATAGGCCATTTCCTAAAACTAATAAACCTGCCTCGATCTTCTGTTATTATTAACAGAATTATTATTTTGAAAGTTAATCCCTACCAGCCATGTTGGAGTTGCACATCTTCACAAATCTTTTGTCTTATTTTTAAATACCTATTTTAAATACACAATTTTGAAAATTAAAATAGTCCATAAAATCTTCTGAACTCTCCATTAAAAGGGCTGAACTATTCATTGAAAACTTTGCTAAAGTTTTACATATATATATACACATACATATATATATTATACATATGAAAGTGGCTGATGCATGCAGACAGTCCTGCAAGTTTTATTCTGGCAACCCTTTTGCAGACAAAAGGGTTAATGGACACTAAGTCTGCACAGGATTCCCTGCACCTGCATGTGCACAGGCCAGGCACAGACTTCTCCAGAGACCCTAACAAACCCCACGGTCCTTTTCCCTCCGTAGGGATTCCCAGTCTCCTTTGCAGTCACCACCTAACTTTCTCAAATGCCTGCCAGAAATACTGAGCTCTTGTACACAGGGTGATTGTCACTGGCATGGTTAAGGAAACCTATCCTGCACGTTTGTCGGGGCATCATGTCTTATGGAGGGTGGTAAACGAAGACTGAATAAGACTGAGTTTTTTATGGAGCACTTGAGAGGATTAAAACCAACAGTTGTCCTCATCTTTGAGTTACGTGTAAAGCTGTGCCTATCAGAGCATTAGACCATTGGAAACCCATGTGCCTTCCTTTCCTTGCAGTATCTAGGCCTTTAAATAAACCTGCAAATTTGAAACTATTATTCCATTTGGGGCTTCTCTGATAAATATGAATTTTTTACTTTGATTCAGAATATTTGCATTGATGATGCTGTCACTCTTTGAAACTCTGAGAATTCTTGCACTTACGTTGCTATTACAGCAATGTTAGGGAGAAGTTTAGAAAATTAGCTTTGCTTAATGCTATATTTTGATTTAACGTGGAAGCCTTTCTTTCATTCCCTCTTACATGCAAAGCAGAATCAAAGTTGTAGCTCAGGTATGAGGCCCCAAAGCAAAAGGCAGAGTACAGGTAACTCCAGTTTCACCCTTTCCTTTAGACAAGAGGGAGGTAGAAAAAGCCACTTGGTCTTTGCCAGTTCGGTGTTGTAGTTGGACTGCTCTGGCTGGACACAGGGAAGAGGGAGTGAAGAAAGATTCTTGGACTGGTTTAAGGCTCCAGTTCAAACGGCACATGTGGAGCTTCAGGCATCTCTTCAAGCTAAATAGAAAATGCCACCATATCATAGTTCTACTGGAATATATACATTTCTATTTGAAGATGCAGAGTATCAGCTTTAAATCACTGGGGAAAAATTTATTTTTAAGAATACTAACCATATCTTAGGAATTTAAGCATAGTTGCCATTCTATGACAAGTTACATGCCTGCCTCTTCCAGTGACCGACATAGATCTGCTATGGAACTGATGAAGGATCTCTGAAGACCTGATACTGCATGATAACATGTGGTGGAACCCAGTCCCCAGATTCCAGACCACAAGTTTTTCCTACTTCCCTTGTTCACAGATTTAGTGGAAATCCATGTCCCAGGACACATTCAGCCATTATCCCAACATTATCACATTGCACAGATCTTTAAGGAGCAGCAGCATTTGGGCCAAGTGATCTATTGGTAGAAACACTAAACACGTACATTTCTCCCTCTTCCCACTGAGAAATTAAAATAAATAATTGTGTCATCGTGACTGGGTTATCATGAATGTAGCCGTCGTCCTAAGCAAGAGAGAGCATCACGGCTGACCTAACAATTTGTTCAGTTCTTAGCAGCTTAGCTCAGCTGCTGCCTGTTTTCTTCAAACACACACTACACTTAACACTTGGCATTTTTGTAACAATATGAAAAACTGTTAAAAACTGAAGTGTTATGTTTTTTCATATTACTCACGTACTTACTACATCTTACGAAAGAACTATTTAATTTAATATTAATACTGCTAGGTTGACATACAAACCTGAAGCTTCACAAACAACACACTGAATCCTGAAAGAGCAAGTGGTCCGGTGGTGAAACGAGGAAGGGATACGGTACATTTTACACAGAGCAGACGTTGAATATCTGTCTTAAGCACTAAATGGAACATAGACCTAATCATAAGGGTGTAATTAACATTTAGTGAAACAAATGAAACAAAAGGCAAATATACAGCTTAAGGGACACATGGAGTTTTCTTAATGCTCATCATCACTACTGACAGTCACAGCAAGTCATGAAGATTTATTCTTGTGGATAACAAACATGAGTCTTGTAAAATATTTTAAAGCACATTCAACTGAATGTGCCTTACCTAATGCTGTCAGAGTTACTAAGCAAGAAACAGCAAAGATCTCATACAAAATGGTGGTGATTGGTCAATACCTGAACCATGATCTAAACACTGAAGTTAGTCTTTGCCACTCTTATTGTTTACTATCTTGAGAGAAATATTTCCAAGTTTTCAGTAAGCCAAGGTACTAATACAGGCTGCTGGTCCCTTTGTCTGTCCTCAGTGGCACCTTGCTGGCAAACCTCAGATTTGAAATTTTCAACCTAGGTCCGACAACTTATGGCAATAAAAAAAAAGCATCATTGCACTAAAGTACCTAATTGCATCTGCCAGATCAAAGACGGGGAGCGTGATGAGTTCTGAATGGCACACAATCAGAGCCTACAGACATGGCGCAGTCTGAAAGTCATTCTATTTTCAGGAAAGTCAAAGTGCAAACCAAAAAATTAAGAAATTTATCATGCTCTTCTCTTTAAAAAGGTATCCTTTAGGTAGAAGTGAATGTGTGTGCACACATGCTCTCTGAGACGGGATGCTAAAGGCTGCTGAAGGGTTTAGAACATAACTGTTATTTTGTCAGTTTTGAAGCCCACATAATAGTATTGCATTTGCCCAACAGACTTTCCTCAAAGGCCAAAACAAAGACTTCATCACAAACTGTGATCTTGTCAGTGTTCAATATGCAACGTGCAACTTCCTGGCCATACAGGACTTTGCCTTCCATCTCTCTCACCCATCTTAAGTCCTTTATCCCAATACAGTTAGAATGGATTCTACTCACGACAAAAATATCTGCAGTTAAGCGAAGAAAAGCCAGTTTTGGAGTACTGCTTTGGGGGCTGGCTGTGTGGTGTTTTTTTCTTTTCTATTTTCAACTTCCTGCCAGTTTTAAGCTAAGCGTCTGGTGGAGGAGGTAGAAAGAGAAAGAGAAGTCTGAGTAACATTTTCTGCAAGTGCTGTTGCCTTATCCTCTCCTATCATCCACTCCCACAACTCACAGAGCAGTGCGGTTTTGGTACTTCCTTCCTCACATGGCTACAGACTCAGCTGCTCCCTGCACCAGTCTTCTCTAATAATGTTCCTTGTAAAGTCTTACCACTCTGAACTTTGCTTTCTTCTAATAATCCTGCCCAGGTTTAGTCTAGAAAGCTTCCACTCATGTCTCATTCATACCCACAGAAGCTTGAACTGAAAGAATTATTAGCTCTAAAACCAGTGATCTTCATTTTTCTTCTTTAGTTGAAAATAAACACAATATTATGAAAGGTCCTTCCTCTCCCTCTTTGACAAGAGAGAATAAGCCACACGCAAGTTCCGTAATCCACTTCTCAACCAAAGCTCTGGTATACGCAGTGCGCTGCTCACCCCGGAACATTTCCTGATGGTTCACGTGGAATTTATTATTCACACGGCAGCTTCGTGATCACCTGCAGCACCAGGAAATTTCTTGATTGCATGGGAAAGAAGAGCAAGAGGAGTCCTATGTCTATAGCTTGGCATTTTTCTTGTTTTATACAATTTGCTTGGGAAATGACATCAGACTTAGACAGCTGTAATCCTTCTTAAATTATTAACACTTGTGTGTGTATTTATTCCAAAAGGGACAAGTATGACAATATTTGCTTCAAATAAGAAAATTGCAAAGTACTCTCTTAAAAAAGAAAAAACCCCAAATTATTCTTCCTCTGTCTTTCTGTTTACATACTTGGATCCTTGAGTTCATCTTCATCCTTTTCAGACAGCATGATTATATCGATCCGAAATGGCTTGTTCTCTGACACTTGCTGGCAGCCCGAGCTGTCCCCATAGCATGTTCCATACTAACGCACAGCAACCCTACGCCTTGAATTTATCTTCCAATCTGAATGACAGTAAGGTAGGTATTAGGAAGTAGCAAGGGTAAGAGAAAGGACAGTCAAAGTAGAGAAAGATTTTTAGCATGGTTCAGGATCAAAAAAAAAAAAAAAATAGTATGTTTTTGTTAGCTTTTTTTAAAAATATTAGATTGATTGAGAGCTTGTCTCCCTCAAGTCCCAGCCCAGAAAAGCAGTTAGACATGAATGAGGTCGTTTGGAGAAAAACGAGGTGATTATTATTGCTGAGTAGCAGAAAAAGAAACAGAAAACCAAAATCAAGTGGTAACTGCCTGGCCATAAACGAAGACTTTACAATGCTGATATAAAAGTTGATTGACCAGATCTAAGCGGTATGGAAAAGAGTTCGGCACTAACAAACAATAAAGTTAAGATTTTACAGAATTTAGAATCTGAGACAAACAGACGTTCTGAGTTCCTGATTTCTTTTCATGCTATTTTTATTTCCACAATTACTGTCTCTGATAGGCCTAGAGAATAGAAGCTAGAAGTAAAATGGGTTCTTTATAACCAGATGTATGTACCCAATTTGTTTTGGTTGTCACAGGACTTTCTCAGTGGGACTTTCCTCAAAAAGAAATATTGAGAATTAAGAATCGAGGCCTGACTTGTCAGAAGCTTTCTTTGAAATAAAAACTTTATTTGAAGCAAAATAACCACAGAGGCAAACTTGATTACTAGCAGAGCAGAATTCTGCTTCTTTCAGTGGACGTCATTCTGTCAGTCTCAGTACTGACTGTCCTGTAAGCTCAGAGTTGTTCTCAGGGCGTCATTCACTATAAAACCTCTCAGGCCCCGGCTATGGATGCCAGCAGTACCAGCAGCATAAATGCATGCTCCTGACCAACATTTCACTCGAGACTGCATTTCATGGGTTGTTATTCACTGTACAACTGCTCACGAGTGATGACAAACACATCAACTTGGAAAAATCTCTCTAGATGTACAGCTATAGTCTTCAAATGTTCCATGGATATTTCTGCCCTGCCCTGCAAATGTGTTAGAACACGGAACTAAACCAACCCTTTCACCCTCTTTACAGGAGGGATTCAGGATTGGGTGTATCTTGGTTGCAGAAGGAGAGAGACAAAAAGAATAGAGTAGACCCAGGGTACATTTAATCCCCGCTTTTGCAAGCATAAGCTTGGTAGAAGCTGTTTCCTGAAGCATTATCTGCTTTTTCCATGCAAAATAATACAAATGCAATCACCATTATTTAAAGCAGCGTGCTGGTGTGTGGTGTCTACCACACCCAAGTTTCTAAGGCTTGCTGGGTTTACTGTTTATTTTAACTTATGATCCAACAATATGGGGGTTTATCTATGTAAAAACAGCCTAGTTTTCAATTGGATATGCTATAGTGCAACTTTGTAATAAGATGATAAGTTCAATACTCTTACCACATAGTAAATAGTAATTCCAAATTACCAGATTTAATTTAGCAAATATTGAGGGAAAGCAGCTATGATAATGACTGACAAATTTCAAGAAAGTTTTTTTAACTATTTTTGTGTTTCTTTTAAACAGAATTGTGAGTAAATTAAGTCAAGAAATCAACAGAAATGAAGGAAGGCTATCTTTCCTTCCAAAATGGTAAGTAAAACAATCCAGCTTTCTTTTTCAAAGCTTTCAGATATATCTTTTCTGCACTGTTTTCCATTTGATCAATAATGTCTGGGTCAGAGGGACAGCCTGGAAATTATATAAAATAAAATGCTGTTTTGTTAATGTCATCTGTTAAGAATAACAAACCCTGAGCCCATGAACAGCCTAGGTACTTCTGCGATGTCCGGAACCAAGTAACATAGAAATTTCATACAATTTTCCACCTGAGTAAATTAATCTTTAGGAATGCTATAAAGCCCAGATGCATATTATTGCATTAATAAGTCATCATTAATGCATTTCACAGACCTATATATTGTTACACTTTTTAATACTTTATGACTTACCATTGAATATAATATTCCTGCAATAGAAAAAGAGCAAAAATTGCAAGAATCTTGCTTGAGAAAACAACAATTTATATGCATATACATATACAGTGAAAATGGAAACACAGAATCCTAGAATAGTCAGGGTTGGAAGGGAACTTAAAAGGCCAACCCCCCTGCCATGGGCAGGGACACCTTCAACTAGATCAGGTTGCTCAGAGCCCCCTCCAACCCCACCTGGAATGTCTACCACACATAACATGCTTTTACATCATCCGATAACATGATTTTACATCTTTGCATTAACTCGAGTTCAAAACTAGAATTGAAAACCATAAAGATATTTATTATCCCTACAAATATTTATGAACTTGACTTTCGGCAGCTTGAATGGAACTTGTAAATAAAGTTTCTATTTTAAGGACAGGGGCCCCCGGTAAATTTATTTATTGAGTCCCCTTGTTTCTAAACACTACACCTCACTGGCTTAATTTTTTTTCGAGTTTAGCTTACATTTAGGACCCTATATGTGAATATGAACTAGTGGGGTTTTGGCATTTTGGGCAACTTCATTCTGTTGTTAAAGCTAACCACTACCTTTATTTGCAGTAGATTTTAGTATGCTTCAAACATTTAAGAATTGCAAACGGAAGGAATTTATTTGTTTCTATCTTTGTTGTAGGGCCCAAACACAAAAATGTCCTGAAAATACAGGTAAGTGTGTACTGGCAGATGGTCTCTAACAACAAAAAAACATTTTAAAATATTAAAATATTAAGTTAATCCTTGCAGGGCAGAGTAAATGAGGGGAGGGGGGGAGAACCCAAAGCAACAACAGGAAAAGATGAGAGCACGAAGAAATTGCAAAAAGGATAAAGATTAGTTGCACGAGAACAAGTAAGAAAAATATTTTTAAAACCGAAGAGATGGTGAAGAAACGCAAGAGCAGAGACATTTTGGTGAGCATCCCCAAACTGCCTTTCTTTAACCCCATACATAGTATCAGTGCTTATATATTTCTGTTCCAGCGCCCCGTCCTCTGCTCCTACGCCTAGCAGCACCCTGTATTAGAGAGCCAAGCTTCTAGATGTCTGTCGTGTTCTGAATTTTTATTTCAGTCATTTTCTTAACATTTCTGCAAGCTTCCATGTTCCCCCAGTCCTACTGATATTAAAAAACCTTTTGATATGAAAGCTAAAATAGTATTAAACAAAGAGATAAGAAGTCTGTGCTCATTCTGAAAGCAGTGTACTTCAAATTATATTTAAAACTGGCAGCATAGGACAAACTTGAAGTGGCAGCACACATCTCATACACAAGGATAGCTGTACTCTTGGGTTTGAATCAGTATGTTACTCGTAGTACCTTTCATGACCGCCTGCCTTTGAAAGCCCTACCTCATTCCTGTGACACAGAACTGTTGTTCAGAACGGATCTGGGATTTGTTGTGCCCTTTTTTGTCAAGTTACATCTTGCCAGTTTACAGGTGTACGTGCTAAGAAGCCTGTGGTTATGCTTCTTTACACAGGATACGGTCAAGAAGACGGTGGCTGGTCTTCATTTGTGAGTATCAGCATTAACAAGACCTACTGGTTGAATGGATTACCTCTTCTGTATGGTCTGTTGTTTCCTGCGTTACTTACTTTGGGCAGCACAGCTGGAGTGAGCAATGGCAGGGGGTGTTAGGATGAGGAGAAAGAGAAGCAGGACCATGAATGACCGGAGAATACAAATCTCTGCGCTGAAGGATTGACTGCATACAAATCCGTTTGCTGAGAAAAGAGTCTCGCCCAGTGAGAAAGGCAGAGCTTCGGAATGGCAGTCCTGTACCGCTGGCTCAAGCAGAAGCTCACAGCCTATGACCAGGCCTCCACAGAGCCTTAGCTGAATTTTATATACCTATTTACAGCTTGTAAAAGAGGTGACGATTAACAGTAAGGTGGCCATGTTATTCAATGGCAAATTCTTGCCATTTTATTTTATAGAGTTGATTTGCTGAAGAATCTTATTTTTTGAAGCCAACTAGACAAGAGTTCCTTCTGCCTTTCAGCAAAGAAAGTGCATTGGTAAACGTTATTACGTGAAGCATACACAACTCAGCTAGCTGAATGAATAAGCTGACTGATGCCCAGCCCAGGTTTATGATGAACTCTTACACTTAGTGCCAATGGTTTTTTGCCAAAAATGTAGAGGAATTTTTAAAAACCGCTTGCTACCATGTTTGCAGGAGATTTGCAGCTACTTTAGGAGTACAAAAGGTAAAAAACAACGACCTGTAGAGCACCTGGGCTGTATGTCAATAGGGAGCTAGTCTGGAACTTTCAGCCAAGACACCAATGACAAATTGAAAAGGCTTTTTCTTGTAAGGTTGGGCAGATTGCGCAGGAGATGCGTGCAATGAGCACTACCCTGGGCTCCTACTCGAGCATGCAAGTTGTATGAAGCTGGTTTTGTCTGGAGGGCACCAAGATCCGTACCAAAGAGCTCATTTTTTTCTGAAGCATTTTTAAATAGTTGAGTTGCAGGCTGCAGAGTACACGCTATTAAGTAAGAACAAATATCAACAGGCATCAACTGCTGCTCCTGTGTGTTTCTAGGAAGCGCTGAATTGTTTGCTGGTGCCCTGTCTGTTACCTAAAGCAAAGGCACTGTGCATTTCAATAAGCTATCACCTTATCTTGACCTTCCACTGCAGTTACTGCTATAAAATGATACTCATTTCCTTTCTTAAGCTGTTAAGTGCTGTATACATTAATACAACACAGCCTCCTTTCCCCATTTTATTTAAACAGATTTTTTTTCCCTCAAACTGGTTGTAAAATCTCAATATCCTCCAGAGTGAAAAATACCACAGTGAAAGGCCACAAGGAAATGACAGTGCAGTGTTTAGTATCCCATTACAGCATCCATCCTTTATGTGCATTTCCCAGGATGAAGATGATGACTACGAAAGCCCAGATGATGACCAGGAAAAGGAAGATGAAGCTGACTATGAATCACCAACGGAAGAACCTGAGGAAGCAGAACATGACAGTGATGGGTATGAGCCGCCTCCGTCCAATAACGATGAAGCACACCACAACGTCATTTTTCCTGCCAAGTCACTTGCAAACAACACAGATTATATAGGTAATTACTAAAAATTAAGTGTTATTAATAATTTGTAAATTTTATCAGACACATTTTAGGCTCGAAGTCGACAGCGTAGTTCATGAGCAAGATTTAGTGACAGACTTACTGCTCGTTGGTGGCTTTGTGCCTTTTAAAGCTACATGTTCTCCTTCAGACGAGCTCTGTTGGATTAAAGATGTGTGCATCATTTGGCCTTTGGTTTGAATCTGCATGGAGATAAACATACATGCAAACTGTATTCGCTTTAGTAGTGCAACCTGGATCAGAGCAAGTTGTCACAACACGGGCAAAAAACTAGTGGAAACTGGGAAAAGAAAGAGATCAGCTTTCTCTGCCTGTCATTTTTTTATGTCAAATTCTTCAGCAGCCTGTGGTTGTGGGGTCAAATACAGGAGTGCCACACTGCCATTTCGACTGGCTGGTGTTTCACACAGTCACGGAGCTGCGGGGAATGACAAAAAATAGCGTGGGCCAACAGAGGAGTAGGTGGAGTGACCTCACCACCAAAGGGATAGACAAGCCTGTAACTCCCAAAACAACATGGATCATAGAGCAAACCGTCCATTATATACGAAACCAACGTCTTGGTGATATAGTAACTTAAGTTTGCAGGCTATTGCAAGGGCTCTTTTTCATACATGTCTAATGAGATTAAAATAACCAAACTCTTTGTGTAGTTGTTTAATTTGGGGGTTTTGTTTTCTTCAGACAGACCTCCAACAAGTAGATCATCACATCAGCCTCCAGTACCACCCCAGCGACCTGGCCCGTCCCCAGTCCCAGCCTCGTTTGGAGGAAGATGTGCTTCTGTATGTGTCTTTCTTAGCATTTCACCTAGATCCTTTCCTGGCACATTCTTAGAAGTCAAGGTGCAATGCCATCTTTATTCAGATAGTGGACGTAGAGGAAGAATTTCAGCCACCAAAATAGATTTGAACTCTATTACAGGGTGACCATTTTTTCAGGCAACAATTACATTTCATGGGACAAATATTTTAAATTATTTCACACTACTAGGCTGTTTCTTACACTGTCAATTTGTATCCACTTGTGAATGCCTCTCCTATACTAATCACAGAGTTGTAATAGATGCCTCTTTGTTTCTTTAGTGATACTTGTAAAATGAAAAAAGGCTCAGTCTTTCCAAGCTATACTTTTAGCAATTGTCCAATTGAAGTAAGACCGCATAAAAGTGTAAAGGACTGTATAAAGAGAACCCCAATGAAACTGATTTTTTTTTTTCCTTTCCCTTTTTTTGGTCCTGTGAATACTTCAAAACCAAAAGTTATTATTGTGCTGTTTACAACTGGCACTATAGGTTCACTGCATGCCAGAACAGATGTACGTTAGACCTACCCAAGTACACAAGTAAAGGTCATTTTAGGATGTGATAGAGGGACTTTTAGTCTGATCAGTGTCATAGTTCGTGTAAATAAAACACACAGGACTCTTTCTTAGGCATCTTTAGCTCTCAAGACTGCTGTCATAAATTGCTGCTCTATTTTTTTTTTAATAAGTACAAATGTTGGAAGGCATTTTTCTGGAGAAATCTAGGTTTATATGCAAACACAATGCTGTTTGACCCCAGCTCTCCCAGTAACAAAACCCAGTCCTTTCTCCCCCTGCTTCAGTCAGCAACAGTCAGTAACACAGACTTAATACATATTTCTCAACTTCAAATTTACATCCACTAATTTCAATGCCAGTTTTCAAAACTAACACCGGCTGCATTGAAGGGGCAAAGATAAAACTGCATTTTTGAAGCTCCTGTTTCTTTCCTTTGACAATACCGATAGCCTCTCCAAAGATAATATCCCACTAGAGTATTCCCTGTGATACAAAACACATGGAAGCAACTCTGCATGTAAAAAAACCCACGTATGTAGGTCATTCTTCAGGAGTGTTAATGGCTCCTGTTGTTCCTGTGTTGAGCAGAGACCTATTACTTGTGCTGGACCAGAGACAGATTGGCACATGAGGTGTGGTGGGGTTAATATACTAAAATTAAAACAGAAGGGTGAAGACACACTGTAACCACATGTAAAATATTTGGTTTAGCTGCCAGCTTTTCCTCCTCCACCAAGCAACAATGACTTGAGTAGAGACAGAAATATCAAGCCTTTGAAACGTAAGTAGAGCTGGTTTTCTCTTTGCAAAGCTTTTTGCACAGGCTACAGAGCACTTTGCTTTTGCCTGTATCTCCTCACTTCCACTCTCCTCTACTCTGTATACAGAAGCCTCACTTGTTACTTTAAGAAGTAACACCAGTTCCTGGCTGTGCAAAATAAAGATATATTGACTTACCAGCAAATCATCTTACACAGCTTTTGTGTTTAGCCCCAGCTCCTTCTATAGACAGAAGCACGAAACCCCCACTGGATCGCCTCGCTCCACCATTTGAAAGAGAAAGCCCAGTGTCAGGTCGGTATTTGCTTAAGCTAGTATCAATCGGCTTTTTTTAATTATTCAAAATTATCATTCATGCAAAAGAACAAGGCTTAACCAAACGTACTGTCACCCAACCACACACAAGATGATATGTTTATGAATAAATAATGTGATTGGTACTGATAAGTGAGAGAAATTTTATCTAGAAAGTAGTAACCTTAGCTCAGGACTAGCTGAACAGAAAGTCATGATGAGCTCCCTGTGCAATAAAGGCTTGATGTGATACTTCAGTGAATGAACAAGGAAATACCGAGCAGGCTAAAAGAGGAAATAACTTTTGCACACAAAGCTAGCGAAACTCTGCATATACTACTATATATAATTTTTCATCCACACTTAAAAGAATGCTGAGAACTGAAAAAACATGTGAAAAAAATTGCGTTTGTTTCAGACCTGAAAAACAATATTTTGAAAGATAAAGAGATACTGGTTTTTAAATTACTATTATCTAAACACTTTCGTCTGATATATAATTATATAAAAGTATCCAGTAATTCAAAGCTGAACCATAGAAAATGTGATTCTAAAACACGCGATGTTGAAAAATTTTAAGTTTTCCTTTAATAAGTGATATTGCAATTTTGCCATCTCTTGCAAAGCCAAAATATTTTTCTGGCTTACATCTCAGAAAGCTGAGTGCTTCAATCAGCAAGATTCACTTTCAGTCACATTCAAGATTTGTTTGTTTCATAGAAAGTTTAATTAACTATCTTAAATGTAATTTTTTCTAAATGTAAGCTTTTACTATTTTCAGGGCGGAAGCCAGTCTTTCCTGAAAAGGTAAGGCTTGCTTTTGTTTGGTGCTTATTGATGGTTTTACCCTATTTTGATGCACTTAGACATTTTCTTAACTATTCCTTGTGTTTTTACAGCCTCTGACTTCACAGCTAAGGTAAGAGTTTTACGTCTGGAAATGAGACGCTTGATACCAGTGTTACCCAGTTATTTCTTAGTAAGCAGCTTTTTCCCTTTATTTCATCATCTTGCTCCTGCTTTAGATCCCTAGGGGAACAGCTAGCAATGATGCCAAAACCTCCTGTCCCACCCAGTGACAGATATGAAAGAGGCAATCCACCTCCTCTAAGGAAGCAAACCCCTGTAAAGTAAGTCTTCATTTAATTCAAATTTAATAAAGGATAAATTAAAGTTAACAAAAATATGGATAAGTAACACAGGATAGTATAATTTACTGCTACTGCATGACAGCAGTGTCTGCAGATATCAAAGTTTTGCTTTATGAATATGCATGGGATGGGCTGTAAGCTACAGAAAAGTGTGAATGCAGAAAAAGCTCTCTCCAGTCGTATCTCAAACAGCCATTACGTCTGGCATGACTCACTTCTGAGCTGCACACGGAAATATATGATCCATGGTTTTTCCATCAGATCAGGCCCCTGCTCTAGGGAACATTCTATCATGAGTCCTATTGCTACTTTTTTTTAGGATGTTAGAAAAAGAAAGCTTTACTTTCTTACCGTTGATTTCACTTGCCTGCAAAACTCCTTAATAGCGAACAGCATTCTCTAGCAGAACCGGATCATCCTCTAGCGTTCTCTAGATAACTCGTGGGCTGAACAGTGTGACTGGGTGGAAAACAAAATAAGAAAGTAACTGAGATCTGCTGATCAGCCAGAATAACTTATCAGAGAAACAAAGACTGGGAGGCTTATTATGTGCTCCAGCAATGTTCCTAAGTACTAGAAACGAGTTCAAGACTCGAAGTCTAATGTTTAAAAAATGACAAAACTTGTTTTAAGCTTTAATCTTACAGTCAATTCATCAGACATTTTCCTTGTTGATAGAATCAAGATGGGCTAAGGACTAGCATAACATTTTAGATAATGGCTGAAAATGAGAATCTTAGATATTTTTATGAGGAAAAATATGCTTCTGCATTCATTGGGTCTGTAAAACTTCCTATGGCTTCATGTCTTAGGTGAAAATATAGCCTAATGCACACAAAGCGAATGAACACTATTCCCCCTATTAATCATGTTTTGTTTTCTCTGTTTCCTTTCAGGCACAGTTGGCCACCACACAAAAAAATTGAAGTAAGTATTGTCTCAAAGCAAACATTTAAAGATATAGGGTCTACAATAAAATGAAGTCCCTGTATAAAATAATAATAATGGAGAAGGTAAACTCATTTCTTTTATCAGTTATAATGAATACTCATGGATCTTTCATAGCAGAGGGTTTCTTGTTAAACACTTCTTCTAATGCAAGCTCAGTTTATTCTCTGAGTATTTGGTGTCTGATAACAGAAAGAATAAGGCCCGATTTATTTTTTTTGTGACATAGGAGAAGTGATTTTGCTTACACTAGGGTTTGGGTTTTGGGGTTTTATTTCAGCTTAAGCTGACCTAAGGATTTCACAGAGGGAGCCTACACTTACTGTGAGAATGAGGAAAGTTTACATCTGCTGAGAGTTTCTGACTACTCTGGGACAAGATCCATTATAAGAAATGCACCTCACAGCTTATTTGTAAATAATAGCTGCACCTTAACGCAAGAACTAAAAGTTATTTGGTGTTGCATGAAGATAGAAACTCCAGCATTTTAGATGATAGTGACAGTATAGACATTAGAGTCCTTGTCTACTCAAAATTCACCAGCTTCCAGGTTTTTTTGTAAAATATTCATAAGAACTGTGCTATAACATGTTACTAATATTTACTTTCTTTTGGCTCCCCAGGAAGAAGACGACAGTAAGTATTACTACAGTGATTTTTAAAACATAAAGTCTTTGACTAAGTTGTTTCTTTAGAGCCATTTCAAAAAGTCAGGTGGTATCTTGACAAGCTGTGGAATGCTTACAAGGTACCTCATGCAGATTTATATATCAAAGCCGCAAAACACAGGAAATCAATAGCTAACAGCTTCCTTCAGTCAGCCAGTTACAAGACAGCAGAATTCCTTAATTTGAAACACATTCCCCAGTAGAGATTTGTGACCTGCACACAGCATCAAACAGCTAGGCACGTACACCTCACATCCTCCTCAACAAGGCAGACCCTCCTGGTACTACTCTTCGCTCTAATGTTAGTCGCTCTAAGGAACAGAGGCAGAACTTATTTCATGTAACAATAGTATTTATAAATGACATCAGAATCCTGGTTCCTAAAATTAAGTTGGTACAGAAGCAGAACATCTGGCCGAGTCTCTACAAATTACTGCTGCCTCTAAGACTCCATAGAGAACAGGGCTGTTTAAGCTGTGCAGAGCAAGAGTTAATCCATTCCCCTACTACCAGTAGTTGAGGTTTGAGGACGCTGGAGAAAGCAAATGTTTTATTTTTGTCCTGTTTTTACTATAATACATGAGAAACCTCACAAAGGAACGAAGCTGAACAAGGTAACCTCAAATACACTGTTTAGAAGCAATGTAACAGAGAACACATGGGTATGTACCACCTTCAGCTCTGCTGCAGTTACAGTATCTGAACTGTGGCTTATCCAAAACAGAACTTAGAAAATGTAAATGTTGCTCATGCCTCTTCCAGTTTAATTTTAATACTTCAGTTCTCAGATGACCATATGAGTTTACAATCTATAACTAACATATCAAGGACTTTTTATAGAGCAGCTTATTCCATTACGTTTATCTAATTAAACATCAGTAATGTGACAGCATTTCATCATTCTACCTCATTTAAGAATATCTCATGTGAGTTTTAAGTTTCCTTCTCTTCCTCTCCACAGCCGCACCCCAAAGATCAGTGCCACAGATATCTTTGCCCCCGTACAGCTCCAACACATTCCCTTCCAAATCGGTCAGGCCTCCACCTAAGCCAGGATCCAACAGTATGCCTGCCGCAGAAAGGTTTGTTTCACCCGTTTGTGTCATCCCTTTTGAATCTCAATCTTTTTGCAATTTAACAAATAATAGTATATATGTGGCTACAGAAGTCTCAGGCAAACACAAGGTAACTACTTAAGTAGTCCATTATTTTTCAGGCTATATCCACTACACTCTAATTTGTATTCTTCCTCCTATCAAGGAGAATTCTTAATATAATTGAAGTGGAGCAGACAGTGTACATCGAGCAAGCAAGAAAAAATTCTCAGATTTATGTCAAGGAAGCATTTTAAGGCCTACATGGTACAATGCCCCCATTCTTGAGACACCTCACCCATTGCCTGCAGAATTCACAAGAATGATGAGCCCTTTTGGGGAGGGATCATCTTCTACAAAACTATGCAGGATGCAGGTCAAAGAGGTCCCTCTTTAAAAGGATTCTGCACACCCAAGAAGCCCAAGTGCTAGAGCTGCGAGTACTAATTGCTTCCAAACTGAAAAAAAGCCCACAACCTTAGCTGTCTAGAGTTGAATCTGAAAGAATTTCACCACTCTTTTGCTAAACTTTACTGTAGTGGTTAAAATTTCCTATTTAAAATTGGGAACCTTGCTTCAATTAGGAGTTCTTCTAGCTTCAGGTTCCAAATACTAGATTGTTATGTCTTCATTTGCTAGACAGAAGAGCCCTTAATTAAATTTTTATTTCTGATGTAGCGTGCAACAGACTTAGCATTTGATGAGTCAGAGTGGGCTCCTTGAGTCTAAGGCTGAAGTACATTTTCTAATCTCTGTATTTTTTTAATGACTCTGATGAGTTCCTCCTATTTACCATCATCCTCTGGAACTGCTGACACCCCATCAGAACAGCTATTGCATCAGCAACAACAAGGTCGTATGCAAATATGAACTATTCCTATGATGAACGTTTCAGCTTATATTCAAACAGCATTGCCAAATTTTGTTATAGCAGAGGCCCCCGTTGGGCTGATTCTCTCCCATGAATCACAATCATAAGGTTTCTGTGTTGTGCAAACAGAATTAACATGTTCATCCTACAGCTTTTTATACAGTTCATTTAATCATGAGAGAAATATGAACTGTAAAGGAAAAGTCTGCTGGTAACTTGTTCTCAATTAGGTGACTAAAAAACAAAAACCAACCAACCAAAAAACAAAATAAAAACCAAACACAAACAACAACAACAAGAAAAAACACAAAACCCAACAACAACAACAAAAACCATGAGAAGATTGGGACTTTTTAAGAAGTTTTGGATGAGGGTTCTGGAAACAGGCCATAAAAGGAAATTACAGATTTTCTAAGAAACAGCAGGAAAATGAACACAGGAGGGAAAGTAAAGTAAGCATAGGAGCATAGGCACATGGACGTGTTGTGGTGCTCTGGGTATGAGCTCTGTGCCACTGTCAGCTCCTGGCCCACAGAATCACAGAAGGGCTGAGGCTGGCAGGGACCTCTGGGCATCGTCTGCTCCAGCCCCCCTGCTCAGGCAGTGTCCCCTAGCGCAGGCTGCCCAGCCCCCGTCCAGACGCTATGGAACATCTCCAAGAAAGGAGACTCCACAACCTTTCTCAGTGACCTGCTCCAGTGCTCAGCCACCTGCATGGTAAAAAAGTGTTTCCTGATGTTCAGAGGGAACCTCCTGTGTGTCAGTTTGTGCCCACTGCCTCTGGTCCTGTCACTGGGCACCATGGAAAAGAGCCTGGCTCCCCTGCAGGTATCTATATGTATTAATAAGATCCCTCCCAAGACTTACCTTTTCCAGGCTAAGCAGTCCCAGCTCCCTCAGCCTTTCCTCATATGTGAGATGCTCCAGTCCTTTATCACGTTCATGGCCCTTCACTGGACTCTTTCCAGTAGTTCCACATCCATAGCTGCAACATTAATGATAAGAAACTGCATTTTCATCAACAATGTTAAAGAAGCCACAAGAAAAATGACTCTATAAGCGGAACCCCACAGAAAGAAACATCTGTCAAGCTTTGCCTGTGCTTCCTGCTGTAGAGGAATAAAGTCTGATAGACTGAGGGAATTAGGTCTCTTTAGCCTGGAAAAGAGGCGTCTGAGGGGGGACCTTATCAACACTTATAAATACTTGAAGGGTGGGTGTCAGGAGGATGGGGCCAGGCTCTTTTCGGTAGTGCCCAGTGACAGGACAAGAGGTAATGGGCACAAACTTGAACATAGGAAGTTCCACCTAAACATGAGGAGGAACTTCTTTACCTTGAGGGTGGCAGAGCACTGGAACAGGCTGCCCAGGGAGGTGGGGGAGTCTCGGTCTCTGGAGACATTCAAAACCCGCCTGGACACGTTCCTGTGCAACCTGCTCTAAGGTGGCCCTGCTCTGGCAGGGGGGTTGGACAAGATGATCTATTAAGGTCCCTTCCAACCCTATGATTCTGTGATTCTGTGAAAGTCATTCCCTGTGAAAACTCAACAAGCTGAAGCAGTTTCTGCATTGATCCTGATAAATAAGTCTTGCTGGTCCATTACTGGTTCCCTTTATCTTATTCCCAGATAATGAGCTTCAAGTAAACTCAATGGTGAACCTACTTACATAAAAAAAAGAAAAACAAGGAAAGAGAAGGCTATCCTCATCCTTCATAGGTCTTGAGAGGTTCTTACATTCTCTAAGCACAAAATCCAGATCAATTCTTCATAGCACAGAAATGTTGTATAATAATGTATTTATACTGACTGCTCCTTTTCTTTTTTTAAGCAGTGCTAGAAACCTGTCTTCAAGCAGCTCACTACCACCACGTTTACACCCAGGTTTGTATCCTGCATTCCCGCATTTTTTGTAAAAAAACAACTGTAGATTGAAAGGTGTTTCAGTGCAGTTAATACAATCCTTTTTTTTTTTTTAATGGATGTTTCTGGTTGGATTGTGAACAGAAAACTATCAAATTCCTGAAAGGCATCTTGTGTAACTTGCTTAGGTTGAATCAAGATGATCTTCTCCCATGAAGTTTGTGCTTCCTGCTCAGTTAAACCACTGTCAACACTTCATATAAGCATCTTTTTCAATATAGCTAACACTACTGAGCTACCTGTGAGTCTTTGTGGGACACCAGTGCTCTTGAAAAAAGGAGAAAACACTTCCCATGTGAAACACGCTGCGTATTTATCTTGTAATAAGAGGTAAAAATAAAGGAAGCTTAGAAATCAGTTGCTTGGCAGATAATTTTTCGCATATGATAACAGCTGCCACTGTCTTACAGTTACATTTTTTAGTTTCTACATGCTGAGAAGGCAAGAAATGCAAAGAGACAGTATTACTTCTGTCTCTAAAGAAACCGGAGGTGCTCTCAACTGAGGAACTGTGGTACAGAAGCTAACAAGACGTAACCTCTGTTTTAAGTTCACCTGATTTTAAGGAAACCTGAACTGCAAGAGTTCAGTTAAAGACCCTGTGCATCAAGGATGAATTTATGTAAAGAACCTGGTTCTCATTAAGTGGCCTAAATCTGATTTCAAATCAACTCAAACTATCTCAGTATCAGAGTGATATAATTCTTCATGTCTCACAAAATCAAGATTCCACACCACGTACGCACTCCACAGATGAAGTTACTTTCCTGGGTTTAACATGTTTTCTGTTTTCATCTCTTTGAAGGCAACAACAGCAGATCTCCTTCAAGAGGCGCAGCTGATCTAAGACCCCCGTTGCCAATTCCCATCAGACAGACTGTTCACCACACAAACACGGAGGAAGATGAGGTACAAAACCATTGCAAGTATTAACCATAACTGCTAAACACAGCAAAAATTCTGATTTCAAGAGAGACCGTTCTTCAAAGTTGTTTTTTTAGTCAGTAGCCACTGCCAGGATGTTAGTAGGTGCTTTCAGTTTCTTTTTGTGTCAAACTTTAGTGCCTTATTTTGTCCTTGACAAGAAAAACAACATCAAAAACACAGTAAAACAAAATAAGATAAAGACTTGTTTGCTGGATTACTTGTTTTGCACATTTGCCTTCAACTAGCACTACATATTCAGTTCTTCTTCCGTAAAACCTTGGTGAGTAAAGAATTCTTCCCCTTTCAGTGCATTTTTGTTTCACGTTTCTTTAAATATGACAAGCTGAGAGAAAACCACTCTCAGTAATAACACTGCTGGGCAACCAGACATGGTATTATCACAGGAAGTCTGCATTATTGTCTCAGATGATTGTTAAAAAAAATTTTTTTTTTTCAAAAAAACCCCAACACAAACTGAAACCAAAATAGAGAGAAATGAAGGCAAAGGATGCTAGTGTCCCAGCAGACAAAAGAGCAAATGTCACTTAAAATCTATCTTTCACTGAAAATATTTGGAAATCCATTTTCCTACCTTAGTTGGAGACATACTATGGCTAGGTCTGTGATATTTTCAAGTTAACCACAGTGAGCAAGTGATTTTAAAATCATTTAGTGCCACTTACCACACAGTAATACATACTGGTATGATCCCTGAAGCTCCTACCTTCAGAGATCCTGCACATAGACCCGAATATCTCTCACATTCAAACTTCTCTCTACTTATTTGTATGTTGTTAACATCACAAGCTAACTCATTGCCAGCTGACTTTCTCCTTTATCCTCTCTCACCACCCACAGGACTTGCTAAATGAGGAATGGTACGTTGCTTTTGTAAGCCGGCCAGAAGCAGAAGCAGCTCTTCGAAAAATAAACAAGGTACTCATTAAATTGTAGGTGAATCTCACCAGCTCCTTAATGGTCTGGCTAGGCCGCCTGGCAGGCACATGGGAAGAGCGAAGGTAAATAACCTGCTAAGGTGATAGCCCCAATATAAGTACTTAGAGTGAGGCATTCACCTTGAATGCCTTTACCCACAGAGAAGTTACACATCTAGTCTCAAACAACCATGAAGGCTCTTGTTTTCCATAGTCCAAGAGAACAAAGGCTGTGTCTCCAGAAAGCGGTTTCCCCTTGCCTCCCTTAGAAGAAGTGACTTGATCTCTGGAAATAGTTCTCGGTCACCGGTGAGGAATTTGTTGCAAATTCCAATTTTTAGATCGCTTGAATTAGATGAGATGAATCCCACCTTTTTCTAAGCCGTATTTACCGGGAGAATGAAGTATGGATTCAAAGAGAAGAAACCCAGGCTGAACTGTGCGTGTGGCGATAAACCAAATTGTATCCCATCACTGCGGGCAATGTGCTTACGATGCTTCACAGCATGTGCAATGAGAGGAAGATGGCACACACAGCATTTCAGTGACTTGCACTAAGATCCAGCTTATGAGATCACATTCAGTGCCTTTAAGAAAGGGTGTTTCAATGGAAGACTCGTTAAAACAGATCTGAAATGAAGAAAAGCAGAGAGAAAGGGAGAGAGAGAGAATACCTTTACCAAAATTACACAGACACTGTCATTGTTTTAGGCTGTCTGTGTCTACATCACATAGGACTCCCGATTGGCAAAAATTAACTACTCTTGTGGTTAAAGTGATCTGAGGTTTGGCCTTCAATATTTTACTCCCTCCTTTAATGGAAACTCTCCCTCATAGAACACCACCCCTCCCTTCCCTAAAAATCTGCATTTGTATCAGACGGGAAAGTTTTAAGTAGCAAATGGAAAGACAAATCATTTAAGAAATGACCTAAATTATTCAGTAATGTAGGTTCTCTTACCAGGAGGAAGGAGAAAGAAAAAACACTTAAGGTGCTCTAGTTAAGGTTGTTACAAAGATCAAACCCAGAAGTGACGTTTATTTGCCATCTTTCCTTTTTTCATCTTTCAGGATGGAACTTTCTTGGTAAGAGACAGCTCAAGAAAAACTGCTACTCATCCATACGTACTGATGGTGTTGTACAGAGATAAAGTATACAACATCCAGATTCGTTACCAGGAGGAAAATAACATATATTTGTTAGGAACTGGCTTAAAAGGAAAAGAGGTACTATGTATTTTTCACACTACTTCCCTTCACCTTAAGGTATCTCCTATCTCATTCCTGTGTCAGGCTACTTACCCTGGCAGCTGTTTTGCTCCAGTGGAATTCTGCTTATTGCCTTAGAGTTATTCCTGACACAATATGTTACTGCAGGAAGTAAAATCAGGTTTGCTCTCAGGGAATGAAGGGATAGCCTTAGAATGCAGCTGTGAGAAATCCATACGCCTCGTTAGGGAATGTTTGTTTACCACTAAGATACCAGATAAGGGAAATACATAGTTGAGAGCTAATCCATATCTGCCAATTTTACTGCTTTGCTCCCAGACTGCCGGTTTACTTACGTCCTGCAGTCCTGCGCTGGGTTTACGTACTGCAGTTCTGATTGAGTCAGAACTCTCTGAATGTACCAGTCAACTTTTTGAACTTTGAAGTGCAATCGTTACGTCAAGCAGAATGACAACATCACGTATGAAACAGGCCAAGACCGCATAAATTAATTCGACAACATTGCAGTAAGTTGTACACGCAGCTACAGGTTATGGCAGGAATGAAAACAGCTGATCTGATAGTATTTACCGGACCTTATAAGACTGCTAAATATTTAGAATTTAAAGAAAAACTTTTGGTCTTACTCATAATTCTGACATTTTTGCCATAGTCTTCTCATTTTTTTCCATCCCTCAGGACTTTTCTTCTGTAGCAGATATCATTGATTACTTCCAAAGAACACCTCTTCTTCTCATTGATGGAAAAGACAGAGGCTCAAGAAACCAGTGCATATTAAAATATGCTGCAGGACATATTTAAATGAGACTTTAATGAAGATCACGTACAGTACTGAAGCCTACTCAAGTTTGTAAACTTCAGGATATTTCCTTTTTCAGAAAACTAAAATGAAGTCATTAAAAATCCTTTTAATTTTAAGGAAAATAGACAATGTTATTTTTAAATTATGTTTTAAATGCAGTAATGCAGTAATCTGATTTTCCTACAACATGTTTATTTCTGTCCACTAATCATAGAGCACATGATAAATTTTTATCTTCCAACACATGTGTATCTTCTTGAAATGATTTCCACACCACATTAAAGGACCCATAAGTCAATACCAATATGAGTCTCTGCTTTGATAGGAGGGGGGAAAAAAAGTAAGCTGTTTTTCAGACCAGAACTGCAGCAGCCATTATGTATTTTAAAGTGATACAGAGCAGACCCAAATCTTGCCAAAGTTGAGGAGAAGAAAAAAGACAATAAAAGCCCATTTTTTTTCCCTACAATATACTTCCCAATATATCTAACTGTGGCTGCTTCTCTTAGAAGACTGGGACTCCAACCTGGATCCTGAAGACACCTCGATTTCAGTGACACCAAAAAATCCCCAACCCTGGATATGCAGCTGCCTGGCAAGATCTGTGTCTGTGTTATTCAGCTGAAACTGTCTTTGTTCACAGCTTTCTAGAAAAATAATATGTCTAGAGATACTATGTTCTCTCTGCTGTACCACTGCTGAGTCACTGACGGCATGTCTTAGCCCAGACTGGAGTTACGTATCTCCTGGGATCCCGCAGCCTCACTCAGAAACAAGCTGTTCTCCGGTAACACAGAACTCTCTTCAGCTGCGTCTTTCTGACTCTCATTTAAGCAACTACTTTTTTATAGGAGACACAGCAACAAGATTATCAACATGTGATTCTGAATTGGGAGAACGTAGCCAAATCTCTAAGACAGCAGACAGACATAATCAGGCTAAACTTGGTTCTTCTTATACAAACACTTTCTGGTTTCACTGTCTTTTTTTCAAGAAAAACAGTAACTAAAATATAAGTTGCACCTGTGGACCAGTAAAGCATACTATATCAAGAATTTTTCCCCTCTCCTTTGTTAACTGTGATTTATCGAACTCTTTGTCTTGGTTTTCTGTTAACTTTTGTTTTCTGACAAGATCTTGGTTTGATAATTATGTGAGTTTTTGTCCCACATTTTCTCCTTTAAAGCTATTTGTGTGTATATCACTTGAAACATTTGAAACAAAATTAAAAGCAAAAAAAGTCTTCCATGTAATCTGTACAGCTTCTCAGATAAGATAATCAGAACAGTTTTACTTTAAATATATATGTTTTGTAAATATTATCTTCCTTTCTAATATATTTAGCCAGGAGCTGGAATTTAAAGTTAGCAAATTTAATTTCCATGCAAGTATGAGTCAAAAAAAAAAAAAAAGAAAATTTTAAAAAATATTCAGCTGATAAAACCAGTTTCTGGCCCAATATTTTTTAAAAGATCACTACTAATCTTGTGAAAGAGAAGTCAGTTGAAATGTATGTTTTTAAAAAAAATGCTAAAATGAAGAGCAACATTCCCCATACCACCCGTGAGCCGGAGCTTGTAATTCCACTGCATTGCCTTGAAAAGCCTGACAACCCAGAAATACCACCTATGGAACTGCGCTTCATTTGTTTTAAATCATCTGATCAGTGAAACAGCAATAAAATACAAACCAGCATAACAAACAGCAAATCTTGATTTGATTTTTCAGGTAACTATATTTTGCATATGAAGAAAAACAGAGCTCAACATTCAGACACGTCCACAAGTAAAGCAGGATTGAATATTAAATGTAATGAACCACAGGACAATATGGGCTACTCAAATTTTGGGCCAAGAAGATTTCAGGGCAGAGTATTGAGACCACTCACTTTTTCTTTCTTTTCTAGCAAGGTGCATTAGAAAGTCGCTACAGAAACTACAATGAAAGTACTTCCGGTTTTCCAGCAGTAATCCGCTCTTTGGCCCCTTCCTCAGCAACATTTTTAGAATGAGGAAGGAAGATGAAATGACAGGTTGCAGTTCCTCCTTTACTGACTGTTTCTTATCCCATTTTCCAGAGCGTAACTGAGATAAAAGAGCAATGGCTTGACATAATTTAAAATTTTGTTGTTACTGTTCCAATATGTCTCTGTTTAAAAGGAGACAATCACATATGAAAAACTTCATGCCCAATTTCCTGACCTTTCTAGTTAATGATATCAGTCTTTCCAGCTCTAGTGGGCTTCATTTGGTAAATCTGGGTTAAAATAACCCTCTCAAAATCAATAACCTACATATAGTATTTTTCCACTCCACATTTTCAGTTTAAAATAGAAATAACTTAACTGCAGGAAGTCATGCTATCATTTTACAGTTCAAACGGAAGCAGTATTAATAGAATACGATGCATGAAAATGAATGTTACTACTCAATCTGTCAAATTCCAAGTTTTTTCTTCAGTTTCTCTTAAATCTTTGGCCTTCATAGGATGGTTGAAATTCAAGATAAGGTCACAAAGCAGGAGCTGGCTTTCCACTGAAAGACAAAGGGCAAGGCGTCATCATGGTATTCAGTGCGTGGTAGATGCTAAGTGGATGGCAATTTATACATGGCAATTTTGGAAGTCATCTATTGGCTCTTCCAAAAAGGGTTGCCTTGTTTTGTTTACATCCAGATGGTTCAATAAAGGTTGGCATTTGCACCCTGTAGTATTTCTGTTAGGAGACTATTATGCTCTTCCTGCAAAGGCCTGACTTTGACTCCCTCCAGATTTTTGCCATGGTGAGCTGACACGATTCTATTCCTATGTAACTACTGTTTCACTATTTTTTCACAACAAAGAACAAACCTATGGTTTCATTCGATTAAAAACTAGTTGCATGACATAGAAAACACAAGCCATTCACAACTGCACACTTTTTAACACAATGTCTTAAACAGCTTCATGTTTATCAGGATGATGAACTAAATGGATGATTACCGTTTAGTTTCTTCAGCTCATTGCACATTTTCTCAACATTTGTAATGGCAGCTCCAAGGTCAAACTGCTGATCAGCAGCAGCATTTTTGAACACCTGGATGAAACAGACACAAAACCTAGCTGGCAGAGTACACAGGATTGAGAAACTCAGTAATACAGCTAACCATAATCTTTATAAAGTTTTTTCATTGATTTTCTAGAATAATATTTTAACTAAAACTTACCCACTTTTATAATTATTTACTTAGATGTGGCAAATTGCAACTACTGAAAGCAACTACTAAACACTCAGGCTTTATTTCTTTTTTCCTGTTCCTTTTTATTTTAAAAAAACCAACTGCAACTAAATTAATCACAGCTAAAATTTCCTTTCCTCACCAGCATTTTTTTCATTTTTGTTTTCGACCTTACTTTTCTTATAAAATCTAAATGAAAATTAATCGTTGAGTAATATTTAGACAACCACAAGATGGAGCTATTGTGACGTTAACATGCGTAAAAGAAAATAACGTCAATATTAGCACTGACTATTAATGGCTGTGTTAATAACATTTATGTCTGTGTAGGTAGTTATTTTACAATCAACATACTTTTGCTTATTTTGAAGATCATATTCCTTCCCTTTAACATTTAATAAAACCCAATCAAAAGTCTGGAGACAATTAAGACTACAAACTGTTTGAAATTAAGTATAATTCGAATTTTTAAATTTATACTACACTCTTTTTTAGGATTATTTTTTTTTTTTAGGAAAAATATTAAAGAAAATTGCACACAATATGTTTTCTGGCCTAGTTATCAGCTCCCTATTTATAATTCCAAAATTATAAAAATAAAATCTGGAAAACCTCTGGGCGATTCATAAATAATGCTCACTGTGTAAACCACCTCAACACATTTGAGAAGTATGACAAGAAAATGGAACATACATTTAACGCAGATTCTTTGTCCAAGTCTCTCTTCCCTCCAGACAGTGGCTTTGCATTGAGGTCACCAGTCAGGGCCACAGATCCTAAAAGGACAACCCCCAAATTATTATGGAGTAATATATATATGCAAACATAGCATACCAAATATGTAATAACATTTGATAAATATAATGACCCTAGACTCTACTTTCAAATAACGCTACACTTGTTTTCATTAGTTGAATAGTTTTATTTCTTCCTGAGGAAATAATCCTTTTTGTTGAAGTAAGTCCTGGATTTTATTTATTTTACTTGCTTTTAGAGACAGCGCTTCAGAATTTTTTTAGGAGTTGAACATGAAACTAGTAATAGTGAATAAACATATTTATAATAGTGATGAAGAATTCCTCAAACAAAATGCTGTATTTTTTTTTAATAGAAAACTTTATAAAAGATCTAAAAAGGCATTGCACTCAGTTTCTAGCATGGGTTTACGGAAGGAGAATCCAAAGCACACTAGAAAAAGGGTCAGGTGTGGAACGGCTGCTGGTGAGCAGCACCACTGAGGTTAAATACCAGGTCCTTGGGCTTGCTCTTCCCCCATGCTCTCCGCTCTGCTCTCCTTGCACATCCGGACACACTCGTCTATGACGTGTGTATGACCTCACTGCAATGCTGTTTCAACACTGAAAAGGGGAAAAAAGAAAAAAAGTAGTGCTTATTTCTCCCTGGCACTGTGTGTGTTCAGAAAGGGTGCAATGAAACGAAAAAGACCCTGCTCTTGGCTAAAGGTCAGCCAGACAAGCATCCCCTCTCCTACTCCCCCAAAACGGCCGGCGGTGAGCACCAACCCCTCCAGGGGCCTGCAGCTGGCACCCCCCGAGGAGGCAACTAGCTCCCATGTTACACAGGCCACCATGGAGCCTGCCAGGGCAGAGCCCGCAAGGCTTGAGGGTTCCCCTGACTCAGGGGCTGCCCTGGACAAGGGGTCAAGCAGGAGGGGTGCCGCACCAGGCGGCCCAAGGGCTGAAACAGCGATGGCGGCTGCCCCACAGGTGGGTCAGGCCATGGTGACAGCGCGGGGATGGCTGGTGGCACGGCCAGGCCACCTGGCTGCCCTCATACCCCAGCAACTCACCGAATGGCAGATACCACAGGGGGATCTTGCTGCTCCTCCCCTGCTGCCACCAAGGCGAGCAGGGCCATCCCTGAGGGAACCGCAGCCTGGCTGAGCCCCGACACCCCAGAGGTGCTGGTGGGGTCTGCAGGCAGGCAGCAGCACAGTCCTTTCCACCAGAGTCAAGGAGCCTGCTGCTACCAGAGCCCGCCTGCGCCATGGCTTCCTCCCAGCAGCACACGCTGGTGACTCCAGTTCAGCCCTGGGAGGCACCAACCCCCGGCCTCACGGCCCTCTGCTTTGCTCAGCAAGGAAAGCCCTGCGATGTATCCCCCTCCCGGCACACGAAAGGTCGTCAGGCTGCAAGCATCCTGTAGGAGTCATGATTTTAAGAGTGGGAGGTTAAATGTTACCATAGGAGCGCTTATTGCGTGTTGCTGCCACTCATTTATAAGCAGTTGGTTCCTTTTTGTCATCAATTTAAATTCACATGGAGTAAGAATATTCTATGATGAATACAGATAATGAGCCTAAATTCAAGGAAGACAAAAAAGGTACTTTGCTGTACAGATCTATCAATTTAAACTCCAACAGTGATTGCTGCCCTTAGGTGCACATACCTGACATGAGTTGAAATCAACACAAACTGATAAATAATGACCTGGAGTCAGGCGCTGTTCATCATCGCTTCCCCACTGTGCACCCACAGTGCTTAAGGCCAGGGCCGCCACCCAAGGGAATGGCTCTCAGCACTTCTACTTAATTTTCTGCAACCACTTTTCCTGCTGCTCAGCATTCACCTGGATTTTGAACTCGCTGTTTGGCACCCATGGAGGAGGGTTACCGGGACCTCATTACTTGGATGGGCAGTAGAGGACAGAGAAATCACCTGCCTGCCATTTACTTACTCTTCCAATCTCTGTCTTTTTCAGGGGTGTGCTTTCACAAAACTATTTCTTTAAAATAAAGCATTCTAACTGTATTGCTTTGTGCCTGCGGGTGAAGGTGAATTGCAACGTGGAACAGCATTTTCTGTTAAGGCACAATTAAACTGTGATTCAAAGAGAAAACACGATATGCTGCTCAGATTGTGAGGCTTTCTGAAGCTGAGAAATGCAGAGCAGGAAACACTTCACACACGCACTAATTCCTGTACTAGAGTCTTTCAGTTTATAAGGTCTTGCAAGGAACCCAGTGCAAAGGAGTCAGCTGTGCCCTTTCTGTACGCCTCTAAGGAAAACGTCCCCCGTGGCTTGCAGAAGCTGGTGATTTTGCTGGCAGAATACCAGAGTATAGGTGTGTACAAAGGAAATACACAACAAGGTGGGTTTATACATCTCCTATATATAAAAGAATATATAAAAGTGTATGTAAAATATCTGTACAAAAAAAAAAAGTAAAACAGCAGACTAGCAAGTTCCTGAAAACCTTTGTGTCAGTAGAAGCAGAAGTCATTTTCTTCAATACTGTGGAAAAGAGAAGGCTGAAAGGGCTGCCAGGAGCGGGATTAGCGGAGGAAGCTGTGCCAAGGGTGAACAGGCGCCTGCCTCACTGCTGGTTACCCCCCCGGTAGCCGGGGAAGGGGAAGATCCCGCTCACCCCAAGAGAAGTGAGTATCGACTAACGGGGCAGTTTTTCGAGAGATAGGAGGCCACATTGACCTCTGTTTAAATATTTTGTTTACTTTCTACATTTGGGTTTTTTTCCCATCCATAAATAACCTCTCACATTGTACTTAAAATTCTTCTGTTAACTGTAGAAGGAAAAAGAATACTTTAACATCAGGATAATTAGATTCAAAATAGGTACAATAAACTGAGCCGTCATAACTAATTGGACAAAGTGGTTCTTAAGGCAAGGCCTTTCTAAAAGTAATCTTCAATAACTTGATATATTAACAAGCGTGATGACCAACGGTGTAAGAGATTGATTGTACAAGGCATTTTCTTTTAAGAATAAAAAAAGAAAAAAAGACTAATAGGTATTTGATATCTACAATCAAATTTACTTGGAACTGAAAAACTTTCCGGATTTCTTTATAAGGTGACATTTCAAAATGAAAAATTGAAATGAATAATTATTAATTTACAGCTCTGTGTGAGGAGTGCTCTCATAAGCGTTGCTAACAATTTCCTATCAGCAAGTCAGTTTACAAGCTGCAGTTTCAGCTTTACCTGAAATAAACCCACAGGTTTATGTGCCAAGGCAGGAGGAGTTGAAGTTGATTGTAACTCTTCTTAATTCGGGGCTGATCTGGCTGCGTGTGCTACTCCAAACACATCCAAAAGCCCTCTCCCTGGAGTCTCTCCGAGCCACACGCGCTTGCAGAAGGTGAAGCCATTCTGCCACCTTTATGAATCTCAGATAAAGAGAGAATTACTACCACCCCTGTTCTCTAAGGAGGAAAAAAGACCAGGGAGACTAGAAATATATTTCAGGTCATGAATTTAGGATTATGATGTGAATCAGCAAGCACTGCAGGCAACCACCACAGTGCGGATCACTTTACAGAGCTGCCATTTGCTGTTCCTTTGAAAGCTTTACCTTTCATAAAAATTTCCTAGCGGATCCAATAGGAGAGTTTGAAGTTTCAATGCATGTTATTAAAGTTTCACATAAAAAGCTCCAACAAAAGAGGGACTGCTTTTTTACCATTGCCCGAGTATAAAAAATGTTAATCCAGATTGCAAGGAAAGTCAAATAGAAACCAAAGCAACACACAGAAAAAAAATGACGCAACCTCACAATACAACAGTTCTTTCTGATGAAATAAGGTACTTCATAAGCTTTCAGAGCACATGTAGGATTTTCACACATGAAAACTGGAAAATGCTGAAGGCCAAAAGAAGCCTGACCCAATCATGGTACAAAACAGTAAAGCAAAAGCCAGACTTTGTCTTGAAAAGTTTACAACCCTAGTAGTTGAGGCAAAGACTGGCAGGTAGAAAAGACTGCGAAGTGAACTGACTCGCCTGAATACACTCTCACGAGCCAGGAGGAGTAAACCCTGAGTGAAATTCGTGTTTGTGACACATTATGTTGGGTTGTGAAACTCTGCTGCTTGAGGGGTTTTCAGCCAGAAAATGTCAAGAAATTATATAACATATAACACACTTTTTCTGAGAATGTTTTAATAATACTTGATTAAGAAAACATTAAAAACACCAGTGTTCCACCTACAGAATGAAAACCATTACAGCATTTCACAGCAGTAATGTAATTAAGTCTGTGTTGCTCTAAGAAACTGACTATATGAAATGCATACATTTTAAAAAACCAAACAAGGGTTCAGACCCTGTAAAATCCCCCACTTAATGCAGTCAGTGCTTGTCTGCATATTTAAGTTTGCTGATTGCTGTATGCATACCATTATCAGACTTAGAGGCACGTATCATTGCCTTCCATTTTAGATATTAATTTCCATTTAAGGAGACCCTGAACAGCAGCAGGTTATAGAAGGCAATACATGAGGATGCCTATGTAAGCACCTGCTTTAATACCTTGGCAAAGAACTAAGAAAATACACAGAGGCATCTGAGTGGAAGATGGACATCGCTATATAGAGCCCCATTTCCTTCTGTTGCTTGACCAGGAATCAATTTTCTGGCCAGTACTACGTTTCTCAAGCTGTCAGCGCATCAGGTTTTAACATCTCAAGATGTTCTCGTCTTCTGTTTGTTTGCATGGACAGTTTAAATTCTAACATCAAATCTACAAGGTGCTTCCTGTTGTTCTGAAATATTTTTCTGAAAAGTATCTTTAAACAATAAACAGCCTAAGCTTATGTTTTGTAGATATGCTGGAAGGTCTCCACTTGGTGATCTGGAAAGTTCTTTTATGTGGTAATAGGTTTTAAACTATAGCTTGTCAGTAGTTCCTAAATGTAGTATTTAGATTAATTAAATGGAATGCTAAAGACATGAATAAGAAGTGATTGAAGACAAGTGCATGTACAATGCTAGTAAACAGCAGCATCTGTTGAAACTGCTTAGTGGGTATGAATAACTTTTATGTAAAAATAAAGGCATATTTCCTGGAGTTCTTTCATATATAACATTTGTGCTGTTCAGTATTTAGCCAAGTCAGATAATTAGATGGTTGGTTTTTGAAGAAATAAACAGTAAATACCCATTAGGTAAAAAATAAATATCATGAAAAAGAGTAAATATAAATTCTGGTGGGACGGTTTGGGCAATTAATCATGAATGTTATGCTTAATGGAACTTTGGGAGATTCACAAATATTTTTGCTTTCTTCATGGTCCATATATCACAGAAAGGGAGAACTACTCAGGACAACTACTTGACAGGCAGAGTCTGAAGCAATGGAATTTGGCAGCAAACTGCTCTTGCACGGCTTTTAAAAGAGAAATTCAGATACATCCAGGAGTGGAGTGGAAGATTTTCAAGAAGTATTCAGGAATTCCTCATGTTTTTGGGATTTCACAATAAAAGGGATTTCTGATGCTACCATATATTTTCCCCATTCCTAATAAAACCACTGAAATGACACAGGACTTCATAGCTACTGTGAACATTTACTCATTAGCATGCAGCCACCTAGAGCTACAGAACTAACTGCATCTGCTTCTAGTTCTTTCATACACTCACATATACTTCTCTACAGCCTTTCACATACCAAGTGCCATTCAGTAAGATTTGTCTCATCTGCATGAGGAAATAAGTTTATAAAACAAGGAATTGCGAAACTGTCTCCAGATCCTAAGAACCCAGTGATTCCAGACTGCCTTTTGGGAAATGCTGAGCCCTTTTGATTGAAATGCCATTGCTTAATAGCTCAGATTTTACAGCTACCTTATCATACTGCTGGTTTATCTTCCTAGATTTTCACAGCAATACCAGCACACTGCCTGAAATACTGCAGAGAGAGATGAGGGGCACGCTAATATCAGTAAGTCAGGTTTATCACTTGATACACTGCAAATTATCCCTTCTTCACTTAAATTCATTTAATACTATAAACTGTAATGGTTAGAAACACAATGTAGAGATTACAGCTACTATTAGCTGTTTCTATTTTAATTGCCTACATTATTTTTCATTTGCCAACTTGCATACATTACTACATGAAATATCCTATAAGCATTAGAGGTATAGAAATGAGAATTAAAATGACCAAAAGAATCAATCTGCTGAAAGAAATTCTATTATTATTTTGAAATTACAGGCTTGATTACTTTTGCTGCTTTATCATAAGTCTTCTTTTTTATTAACTCATGAAGTGTTCTGTAGGAGGCACAACAAAAGGTCCTGAAATAATTCCTGTCTCAGCTGTTTGACTGGGGCATTTCCCTGTAACTAAGGCTTTTCACAAATTGGCTGTCTGGAATAAAAATAAAAAACACAACGGACTTAATTTTTGCCATGATGTTTGTGCTGTATAAATACAACTGTGTCACAAATTCCACATAATGCACTCTCAGTATTAAGGTCTCTGAAAATTGGAATAGCAGAAGTACAGAGCAACAAAAGGGAAGCCACTAGAGGCCCTCCTTCCCACAATTAAAACGCATTAGGCAAAAATAAATTGACAGCAGCAATATGCTTGGCTGAAAAGGTTGGTGATTTAGTCCAAACGTGGAAATGACAAGTATGTGGTATGTCAGGTAATTAATGCCACTGCCTTAACAGCATATTGCATTAGCTTCCCACTCAGTGATACTGTAATCCCAGGGGGAAGGGATGTAGCAAGAGGAAAGAAGACACTCACAAAAGTTACTCACACCAGGCTCGCTCTCCGCTGTCAGAGTGATTACCCCTCACAGTGCCATCCGCAGTGGGCAAGTCAGGCTTATTGAAATAACCCAAAAGAAGTTAGCTTTTGATGAATAACTCTTCCAGGTCTCATGCCACACACAAATGTCACGCTGTGTTCACAGTGTTAAAAAAAATTAAAATAAAGTCTGTCATCCAGGTTGTTTCCTTTATTGAACTCAGGAAATAGCCTCAAATTTAGAGGACTGCCGACTCTGCCAAACTTTAAGTAGCTCATCCTTGACTCCAGCTTTTGCCTTTATCTTGTGGAAAATCTCATATTGACATATCCTGGCTGGGCCTGCACAAAAATCCTGTGTCTACCTGGATGAGGTGCCATATTGTACATGCAGACATGGTCGAAGCTGCATTATCTTCTGAAACAAATAAGTAAACTGAAATACTAGAATTTTGTTCAGGTCCTGTTATCAGAAGAGAGAATGTGCCAAATCAGTTATTTCAACTGAAGCATAACAGTCTTTCAAATATGAACAAGACTGCTCTGAAATAACTATGACATAAGTTAACGAGTTATTAGCAGTGATTATTTGTGGCAACTACTTAGCAGCAAAGACTAAGACCTCATCTCCCTGCATTTGTATGTCCTGTCTCAGATTTCTCAGTGTGACAATGGCCACGCTGTGTTACACGAGTTAGGACAGGTATGATTGTGAATGTTAGCTTGAGAACAAATATGCAAAACAGAGCACAAAAATAGAACTTATGAAGAGAAACAGAAGTCAGTATTTCTATTGAAAATACTTTGTGAGAGAGAGAGGAGCTGGATATGGGACAAGAGGAGAAGTCAATGTAATATAGCTTTTTTCTGACCCACTCTCTGACACTCTGCAAGCTGAAGCACGTGCAATGGGGCCGTACCTGCACGTACATCACTTAGCAGAGGAGGGAGCATGGAAAAGAAGGGACAGCAATGGCCTCTCTCTCTTGTGTTTGGCACCTGGGCTCAGTGAGGAAGAGAGACTGTGCTGCTGCATGATTAGTGTTACTGAGCGGCAGGTGAGTGAACTTCTCACACACCGTACAAGGCCTGGCAGGTCCAGATGGGAGCAAAGACGAAAAACTTAGTTTTGTCTGCTGGATCTATCACCAGCAATCGAGTACGCCATTTTATTGTTTAGTTTTACAAGGATGTCAACATGAAAAACAGTTGAAATAAGACACAAAAGAGATCTTTAAAAGTCTAATCAAGCTTCAACTCCCTGCAAAGGATAAATAGACTCATTAAGATCTCACAAGTCTGTCGGGCTCACAGGCCAATTAAGTTATGATAATATCCTCCCAGTATTTCAGACTCCACTGACGAGCATTTACAGGCAGATAGTGTTTAACAAATGCTTCTACAGGTCAAAGTTAAGGTTTCTCTTGAGGTTCCTACACAAACTAAAATATAAAGTGAACAGTTTCAGATCTCTCTGTATTATTATTGATCATGTTTCCCAGAATGAGAAGCGTGGTCCTTCTCCCTATTGCTTCCCCACATTTGGTTTATAGCTAAGAAATTAAAAAAAAAAAATTATGCTTCTTTTCAGGGTCTGTCCCGTTCAAATTAACTTTTACATAAATACCATTGCTTTCATTTTTCCTCTAATAAAAACAATTTAAAATGTACCATCATCAAACTGCATAAGGAAAGAAAAAACAACCCAAAATCCCTCAAAAAGACAAAACGAAGAATTTGGAAGACAGTTTCTGGAACCAGTCTGAGAGTTGATAATTTCACCCTTAAACTCTAAATGGGTGAAATCCCTTATGACATTACTATATTTCTTTGGCACCACAGAGAAATCATTTTATGACAAATCAGGCACATTTAAATGCAGCAAAATATCTACAGTTATATATAACACTCATTTCTCTGCATTCTGATATATTAGCACTGACATTTAACCACAGAAATGTTTCACAATAATTAATTATGCTCATTTCTCAAGAAGTTTGGAAGCTAGATAAATCATACAAAGGATCCGTGGAATTTGGTTACCAGATTGATGTATGCCACAGGCACACACTCGAAGAGCATCACAGCACAAAGAGATGGTAGGAGCTCCCACAGTTCCCACAAATAATGCAGGAGCTGGCTTTAGCTCTAAATAAAGGAAGTCAGTCCTAACACTTGCAAACTGTATGAACACGAAATACCATATATCAATTTAACTAAGTGGAATGTGGAATAAGGCCTTCAAGAGTTATTAACAGCTGACAATATACTCGCCCTGTGAATCCAGGCATCCTTTCAGAGCCCTCCTCTTTCTTTCCCTGCACGTGCTGGACCTGTGTGTTATTCCAGGAGGGTAAGAAACAGATTCCAGCCATCCTTGGGTACAAGTTATGCCATGTTAGCCAGACCAACTGCCTCTTTGCTTTCGGTAACTGTCAGCTGTGCAGCGACCCCAGTAAACTCACAAAAAATAATTTCTGCTGGAGTCACCACACAGCTGACATCAATAAAAGAATCAATAAAAGCTTTTTCTTGGGTTTCAATGAATCCAGAACTAATTAATACCTACACACTGTACCTTCTACCCTCATCACAGATACTCTAAAATCCAGAATGCCTAGCTCCTCCCCAGAACTCCGTATTGTCTGAATGCTTGCAATCAAAATATCCTATTCCAGACCAGTCCTTTGAGGCCTTCTCCCTTGACATCACAAGTATACCTTCTGGAAGCGTGACAAAATATTTAAATAAAAGGGTGCTGAGTTTGCTAGACATCCAGACAGGATTTGCTTTCCGAAATTAGCTTACTCGATTACGACCATCCCCAGTAGCAGCAGCGTCTCCCAGTGCCATGCTTGGACGGGGTTAGTCATTCTGCCTTGCAGAGAGCGTGTCACAAAACATTTGCAGATTCTTGCACTCTGCTGTGTCTGCAAATACTGAAATTAGATGTCCAAACCAACCCTCTTTTCTGCTTGGCTCTCACTGAAGATCCAGAAAGATCCTTGCAGTAAAGAATTGTGGGCTCAGCCAGAAACATGTTTACAAAGCACTGGATTAGGCTCCACATGCACCAAGAAAATGAAAGTGGCCAATTGAAAGTGGATCTTTACAAGCCAATTTGACAGTAGGTTATTTTTTGTTCCTTTCTTCCTCAAGCACTGGAGGTAGTTAATATAAAACGGTTAGTTTAACTTTTGAGAGTCCACAAATATTCACACATAACATTACTTGACAGGTATTACACCAATTTCCTAATCCGTTCACATTATTATTCTGCACAGTCCACAGGAGGAATGAAAATAAACCAGGATTATTTTTTTATGCCTCATACTACTTAATATCTCTTTTGACACCTCTGGGATGTGTAAATCACTATTAATTTCCTTCTAAAGTTAAATGAGATATACTGAAATTAAGTAAAACAGAAATGGTAAGAATATTCTGGCATTAATTGCCAATTTATGCGTAATTTTGCAGGTTTTTTGTTGATGACAATTGTAAGAGATAACTCTAATTAAGTAACCCATGAAATTGAAAAGTGCTTTACCCTGTAAATATTTCCTTTTTCTGAACAAACTTACTTCAGTATTTCATTCACATAATCCCTCTTGTAATTTTGATTTGAATTAGTATTGCACGAAGATATTTTCTTGTGAATTTAAACTCTTGCAATGGAGATTATCTAAAAAACAAGCAGCTACAAAAGAAATAGCTCACTGCCAGTCAGGCTCCTTGTTCGTGACTGTAATGACTCTGCAGGGTTTCGTTACAGAACTGCTGAGGTTAGTGTACCTCAGACTAGATATCCCAGCTCTCTGACAGTGCCATCCTGACTTTTTATACATTTTGCCACTTTTGTGTCTGGTCTCATTTTGGGTTTCCCAAGCAATTCTTTCATGAGTGCATTCTGCAACGTACTCCATGCTGCGTGCTCTGCATCCTGCAGAGCTATCCTGCAATACATTTCTGAGGAACACTGTGCTACCTTTCCCCACAGCCAGTTACTGGTAGGCAGGCTACGTACAATGGGACAGAAATTTAGTAGCAAATAAAACATAAGCACATTCACTGATAGCAGGTTTGTTTTTAAAACATCACAGTAGATTGAAAATAATTATAGCAAGTTCCAAATGCTGTAAACAGTCAGCCACCTCTCTTTTCAGTAATCAGGACAGCTGATCAAGAATATTTTTATACACTTTCCTCCTACTTATTCTGTTAAAAAGTGCAGAGTTGAATATAAACTGTTCAAAAAATTGAATCAACACCTGTGAATCTGAATTTCAAAAGCCAATCTCAACTCACCATCTTTAAAGTATGAGATGTAAATGTTTTCATTATTCTGACATGAATACTTTTTCACTTTTTTTTCCAGTTGTGGTTTTGAATTTTGTTCCAATTAGACCAGATTATTTTTTCATAAACTTGAGAAATCAGGATGGTGACATTCATTTCCTTCATTCGTTGTGACATTCCTTCATTGTGACATTCATTTCCTGCCCAGCAACTTTCCTCTCTTCAGAAAGCAAAATTAGAGATCCCTTGTTTGTATTTTTATTTTCTAAATCGAATCACGCAAATGCAGTAATTGAATATGACTTAGCAGAGATCTTGCTCTTCTAACTTGTGTCCTTGCTGTGGCTTCAGGGAGAAGAGAGAAAGCACAGAGCAGATTCCCACAAACACCCTTTTCACAAGAAGCAGGTGATGTAACAGCCAAGCAAACATCAAAAAGCAGTGAAGCAATTAACATCATCTTTTGCCACAGGATAACTAGGATGACCCAAGCCCAGCTGTACTTTTAACAAACCTGTCTTGCACAGGCGAGAGAGAGGCCAAAGAAGCCAGAGGATGAAGCCACAAAATCTCTTGACTTGAAAAGTTATGAGAACTAGTTGCTATCTCAAAGTGGACCCAGAGCAGGACCCAGCCTCCAGCCTGGGCTTTGCCTACAGAAAGAGAGAACCAGAGGGACCCTAAGGAGCTGTCTCAGAGTCCAGGCTCTGCTAAAGAGTGGAAGAACTGGAACTAAATCCATGAGAGCACAAAAATGGTATTCAAACAGAAGTACAAGATTTTTCTTTTTAGGTTTGTTTTAGTGAAGATTTGAATACAACAAAAAGTTTGGTCTCTAAGTATTGTGCTTAAGTACTGTGTCTTTTCAGCAACTGAGCACTTAAAATGTGTGTGTGTCACTAAAATAAAAAAAATAGAAAGTAGGAAGAGTAAGTATCATGGCATAAAAGGGCTCTGCTCAGAGATATATCCCTTAGTAATTTAGGTAGTGATATTTATGCCTTATGATATGACTGTAAGTTGTGGTCTTAGCTACCTTGGCATGGCTGTTACCAACAACTGGTCACTAAACATTAAGATGATTTCAGTGTCACTGCTCTGTGCTCATCACCTTTTTATCTCCTGTCACTAGCCACGTGCTCTCCTGCTCCACCTTGTTATTTAAAGGAAGCAACACGCCTCCACTGGAAGACATGACAGCATGTATTTTCTGGAGAAAAAATATGACATTTTACTGCCCAAGGTTTTTATAACACCTAGGTTATATTGCTTCAGCGGCTGCTTTTTATAGCTTTGCCCTCTAACAAGAACTTTCAATGTAAAAGTATAAAAAACAGTGGAGAGGAATTTAGAAGTCTAAAATCCCATGGTGACTTATTTCAATCAATGTATCTCATCAGAGCAATGTGCACTGTGTACAAATCCTAGCCCCTCCTGCAAATCAACCTTTGGTGAAGCAAAAATTCATCGGTTCTCTGATATTCAATGTTATATTAGCTACTTGTTGGTCTTACTCTCAAGAAGTCTGTCTTCTAACTGTTATACATTTGTTTTTGATAACTGTACCAGTGGAAAAAAGTACTAAAAATGCCATAAAAATATTCACAAGTATAAGTATGTAGTCATTCCAAAATAAGGAGGTCGATTTACTCACAAAGATGATTCACTTAAGGTTGCTTTATTGCTTCCTTCTTAAAAGTGTCTCTGACACAAGGTCTACCAGCAGGTGAACATCACTGCAGAAGTAGCATAGCCTTGGTCACTTTCTGGAAAAGCTGCAAGAAGCAACTTTCCTGCCATTGTTCATTAACACTTTGATCACATCAGCAAGGATTTGTTGGCAACTGCTGATGCAATAAGATATATGTCTGTTAGGTCTTTTAAATGCTTTGGATGTAGAATCTACTGTGCCTAATCAGACTGGCATTGTGCGCTATGCAAAAGTGTTGCATGATTTACCACTTTGCCCAGGCACTCTCGTCTGATTAAATCCCTCTTTTTTTGCTGCTGGGAAGCAGAATTGTCAGCAATGAAGCATCTTTAGCATTCTGTGCAGTGCAGCTCTACGGATCTTGGAATACATAAGTTCAAATCTTGGTTTAAAAAGATCCCTAAATTGGATTTTACTTGGCTGCAAATTGGCAACCTGAAAATGAGCAAATAAAATATTACAGCTGACACAGAAGAAATTTAAACTTCCACCTACCAATGTACTTCAAGGTGAAACTTGATTGTGAGTAAGAACATGAGTCATGGATGCCTTCTGACCTCGCCTCTCTGCAGAGCTTGCGAGCCCAGCAAGTCTGCCACTACTAACAGTGACTCCAGGATGCAGTAGCTGGACAAGTGACACGCAGTCACTTTCAGTCTGCTCTGTACACCTCTCAGATGGTTAAAAATTTTGGACAGTGCAAACAGCTCATAATGTGAACAAATAACCTGGTTAATATGCCTAGTAACAAGCCATTTAATAGTTTTCAGAAGGAAAAAGTGACCTGCCAGTAAAATGGAACTCTGTATTTGAGGTCAAGGCTGAGCTATGTTAGAAATAACTGAATAACAACATGTGTTTGAGGAAAAAAAAATTCCATATTTAACTATGATATGGATATAATACAGGCAGCAGAACAAATGAGTCTTAAGGTCATATTTCAAATGATCTGGCTGCATTTGAAAAATACACAGTCTACATTGTGTGTGTGTGTTGGGGGGTAGTACATAAAATATGATGCACGTTACTCAGGAATACACGTGCTAGGATGTATGATGTACTAACAATTAGTAATCCTACTGTTCCTATTCCTTTGTCTAAGCTTTAATGATGTGACCAGTAAATGGAAGCACTTTGGACTGAATTGTTGAGATGTTAATTTGGCTGCATCTGAAACTATTTACTCTAATGCTACACTGTGGAGAGCTATGCAAGCCATGAGATTTTGGGCCAGAAAGAGTAAGCATGGCAGTTTGGCTTGCTGTGACTCTCACACAGGAAAGAAAAGGGGTTAATTTGATTTATGGATTTAAAATTTTTCAGGGATTTCAGGGAAAAAAATTACATTTTTCAGGGATTTTGTTCCTATATAAAAAAGGCCATATATTTATTCCAGTATTCTGCATTTTTCATAGCATGCTCACAATAGTGATTATTCCCTCTGTGTCCTCAATAAAGAAAGAAAGAAAGAACGAGAGGTGGGTATTGTCTTTTGTGACAGCAGAAGTTAATTATTACACTTTTTAAACCTCTTTACATCACTGCGTCCAAGCTACTTAAGACAAAATGAAACCTTCTTTAAAGCAAGAACTATATATAAAGATCATACAAATTGCTCCTTGATGAAATTTAGAATCATGTTAGCTCTTTGTTCATTAACAGAGATTTTTCCTACTTTTTGTAGGAAAACCAGAGTGTAAACTGGATACTGTGCCAGCTTGTGCATCACTGATAGGATGAATTATTTCAAGAAAACATTTGTAATGCAGCGTCTTTAACATTCATGATTTGCAAGCTGAGAAGAACTGACCGTGTCTCTCGAATCTCAGGTTGGCAGGAATAAAATGGCCTTGTTTGGGAGCTGGTGAGACAAGCAGCCTGGATTCCTGTGGCACAGTCAGGGCAGAAGCCCATCCTGACATTTGAGAATCACTTTTACAGATTTACACTTTGACAGATCTAGCACACCTGCTTGTGTTAGTTAGGAATAGATGGGGGATATCAAAAAGTCACTGAAAACATCATTTCCTTTCATTCCCAACCTTATCCACCTCTTTCTATATCCACTACAAAAATAATTCAGTGGCATAAGCAAGGCAGTGCTTATTGGTAGCAATAATATAAACTTAATATAAACTCCAGGAATGGACTCATTAAAATGAGAAACTGATCTCCACATGATCTTTCAAAACCAGTATAATCAGGAACAATAACACAAAACTCCCAGCAAGGGGCACTGTTTCGCTAAACGTCCCTCACCTTCCATTTTACACTCAAAAAAAAAGGTTATTGTACAAGTCATCCATTTAACATGAACTGTAGAACCACATATACCTCACAAAAATACTGAACCTTTTGTCACTTTTAGATGAGGACATTCACTTTCATTAAACTATTTTGAGAATTTTATTGCTCAGTCAACATTTTGTCAGGTATATAGGACTTGCAGTTTGTCCAAATTAAGATATAGTTCTGAAAAATAAAATGGAATTTACCTATTCACAAATGCTTGTATACTTCAGAGAGAAACATACGTGTATATATATAAAGGATGAACTGCCAAGAAATCTGTGGGGGACACTGAAAGGTGTTTGGAGATGCAAGGAAATAACAAATCCTTTGTATGTTAAACAACAAAATTAGGAGATACACAGCAGATCCTGCTTTGGGGAGTCTAAACACAACAGTAAGCACAAATCTGAACCAGTGTGTTATCCTTAAAAGAAACCCTTTGGAGATTTCTATCTTTTCCAAGATTGAGGGGAAAAAGAAAAACTTCAGTCATTAAAATGAGAGATTGTCCAAAAAGGCAGTTATAACAGCGAAAAGCAAGGTGTATTTCATAACAACCCATTTCAAACAACGTATCAGTACCAGATTTGGTATTGTTTGTCTCAAAAATAGGTGACTACTGAAACCTTGCCAATGTGTAGGCATTCTTTCCAAATTAGAGTACATGCTGCAAGAAGGGCAACACAATTGAACTCAACAAACTTTTAGGCAGAAGGTGGCTGTTAGCAGGTGCATACCATTAAAATGCTGTTTAGGAGCTGAAGTCTTATCTCACATTTTTCTTACCTTGTATTATCGCCAGCGCTGTGGCTGGTACAGTCAGATCTAGCCTACTCTCAGCAGTATTTTTTTTCCAGGTAAACATCATCCTGAAAACTTCAGAAGTTTTTGGAAAATGTGGTTGATTTGTTTTTATGCTACAACGTCTTCTTTTCCGTATGATGTTTCCTGGCTGTTTTTCATGTACTTTTTGTGAAGATATTTGTAAGAAAGCATTGGATGAGCACTTACTGCTCTATGTGTCGTATTTGATGAATTTGAGAATTCAGGGTTTTCTCTGAAGAATAAATGAGTATGTCACACTAATCAGAGTGCTTCTCCAGCAGCTAAACGCAGCAGACTTCAGGGGCACTTGCCCAGATATCAGTTGGGAAATGAACCATGACCTTCAAGCGCTTAAAATATTTTAATCTTTCTAAGCATTTTGTTTTTGAAACAAGGAAGATGCAGTAAGTTAAACAGCCGTCCTCTTACCTCTCTTAGTCTGAGCAGACAACCAGTGTCCTGCAGATTGTTTGGTTCTGGACAACAAGGGAAGGATGCAGTCGTGTAATCTTTTGCAAAGACATAACACAGAAGCAATGTTAGACAGTTTTTTGCTGCCACTTCTAACCTACCTCATACTTGGCTGCAGAGCACACCCTTCCCTACTCTGCTTTTGCTGGTATGTAGATCTATACTAGCAGTAGTTATCCAGCTGCCTGTAAGACTTCTTTGCTCCTCAGAGCATTTTATCACACACTTTGACAAGTCAGGCTAGGAAAGAAGGCCATATCTCGGATGGCTATAATTTCTTTTTTCTTCAAAGAGGCATAATTGTTCATTTACTTCTGCCTGTAATACTGTGGTGTGGTCACAGGTGAAGTGACAACTAGGCCGTCTGGAAGGGCTATGGAAGGAAGTGGGTCATAAAGCTTTTTAAATGGTCAGAATTTGGTCAGGCCTGGGCTTGAAAGACAGATTGGGTGAGGAAGCAGAAGACTGTGACTGCTTTATACAAAAGAAAATTACATTTTTCTGAGTTCTTCTCTTTCTGTCTCTCCCCTCCATTTTTAGCATTATGTGAGGCCTGGTGTGGGTTTCTGACATCCTCACAATTTAGGATGCTCAGCTATGGAGCTTCTTTTCATTCTGTAACAAGAAGCTTCTGTACTACATGCAGTCAGGAAGTACTTTTATGGTTTCAAGGTTATAGCAACCCTTGCAGACTTATTTCTGACGTTCTGATTGTGGGTATGTTGCAGAAGTACTGTCACAAACCAAAGTAAGAGCATGCTGTTGATGTGATTAAAGCACAGTAAGTGGGTGGCTGTTGCACTGATTTTTCTTCAGCTATTTCTACATGAAAGAGAATGTTAATTTTTTTCATTGCTTTTATAGCTGTCTTTACTACGCAATCTCAAAGGAATGAAAATGTGCTATATACTTCTCTCATGCTCAACTCTATCCAAATCACAGATGACTCTTTAAAAGATGACTTCAAAAATTGCAGGAGGAAATCTGTTGTTTCCCAACCACTTCCTCATCTACTATGCTCAGAGACATAACATGATGGGAATTTGTGACGCACTTTAACTCAGCAACTGTTCCACGTCAGGATTTATTGCTGTACCTGAGTTTCTGCATGCATGCCTGTACCTCTTCAGGAAGACTATAATTTCTTTTTCATTGCAAATGGATTGCCTGGGATAAATACATGACTCTTATTTTGTAGGCAGAGAAGGTCAATAACAGTCTCTACAGAATATCTCCATAAAATGTGACAATAAATAACAGTTTAACCTCTAATCCATATTAAAAGACAACCCTTATTTATTGTTTGACTTGTGTAAAGACAAAGACAGGTAATTCAAACGGAGCAATCACAAGAGACGCTAATGACCTTCTTTTACAAGAATGTAGATACCAGTGGGCAAAAACCATTTCAGCTTCAGCATCATGCAAAGGGCTATTTTGCAAAGAAACACTGTGTGTTAGTTGTTGAAACTTTTTTGCGCATTCCCCGAAACAAATTACACTATTCTGAATATTTTCTTTTCTCTGCAGTAAATAAAGTCTTTCGTGTTGACAATGCTAATATTATATTTTAAAATATATTTGCATTTGCGTTTTTTTGTCATTTTTTATTGCATTGTATAAATCCCAGAGCAGAGATCCACTAAGCTCACTTTGAGAAAGCCCCGTTTCTTGGGATAGCATCATGCGGTGACACAGGTGATCCTACGGCATTTCAATATGGTTTACTGGCTGAATCTCTGGGAAAGTTATTTCAACAAGAATTGTGGATACGAGGTTGGAGTACAAGCCAGGAAAGTTATTTTCAAGTGATTAATTTAGTCGAATTATTTCATAAAAATCATTTGCAAGGGTGACTACTCCTAATGCAAAGTAATCTTAAGATATTTTAGTTTACTTAGTGCTTTAAATCTACTAGATAATCATGGGAAGGATGGGAAGGGGGGAGGCAAGAAAATAAGTTTTATTACTACTTGTAATTCTGGGATTTAGCAAAGCCACTGTGGCACTGGCGGGACAGAACAAGAAATGACTAGTAAACATTTATTTTTAAGGAAGACTTACGGACATTTTGTGCTCTAGCTAATAAATGTTATCTCGTGCATGAAGATATGTGTGTAATTAAGTTGGTTTTACTTACTTTTACATTTTAGTGATGCATAAGACAGGTAGCTGGAAATGCATTTCAATCTTAAGGCATGTACCTAGAAAAAAGAAGTTAATCTTTATTTACAGAAATACTGATCTACATCTGCTGGTTATTTATTTTTTTCTTAAAATACATCCTCTTATTTAAGAATACCTTAAAAGCTCATTTGTTTCATTTTTTAGTCTCATGTTATCCTAAACAAAGGAATCAATTTCTAGATAATTTTTAAAGGTTTTTTTTCTTCCTCTTCCTACTTTATGAAGCCTACTTTTAACATCAAATAGCAAAAATCTCTCATACATGTAAGCAACTGAGAAGGCATTCTCACAAGGTTTATTACTACACATTGTAGTAATGTGAGAGGTGTTTCCTTAAGGTACTGAACTTAAGTTTTAAGACAGTTTGTCTTATTTTAGTGTAGGAAATATGAAAAGAAAGCCATAACACTTCTGAGAACGGAAGATTTTAGTTTTCTTTTCAATTAGTCAAGGAGTTTGACACCAGTTCTGTAAATGTACAGGGTGTGGTTTTCAGACTTAGTCTGATCAGTAAGAAATTATGACAGATCTTCTTAAGCACTAGTGATGCTTTTTAAAAACTAGGCCTTGGAAACACATTGGCCTTTCAAAATGGAGTCACTCGAAATTGCTAGTCTTTTTTGCCCCACTGTTGGCTTTGCAATTTAGCTTTCTGTTTCACACATTTTCATCATGTGCCGTATTGTACATATCCATCCTAATAGACTCTATTACTTGGAACAATGAGGTTGAGCCTAATTCAAATCCCGAATTAAATGCAAATCTAGCACCAGAAAAATGGATTTAGCAGCATGATAGGATTTGAAATGTAAATGCTGTATCTTTTCTGAACATAAATTTTAATTAAATAAAGGAAATGGATACTTGTAAGGACTGAAAAATTCAAGCTAGCATTTATATCTGTAAGTAAGCGACTAATAAAATGTGTGCACCAAGAGAACAACGCAGAGATTGAACACTGGTGGCTTTGGAAGTAACACGCAACTGCCTTTGTAAACATTTTTACTCATTTTTAGAAAAACAGTCAACTGGAGGAACCTTAGGAGAAGACGACTGTCCCTTTTGCAGGGCCAGAAATGTTTTGGGTTTTTTTAATATGACAGTGCATAAGTATTTTATTTGTTTGTGTCTGAAATAGTGAAGCCTTTCTACACAGTGGAATTACTGCAAGACTATTGCATTATTTTTTTGAATTCTGAAATGGAAGGAAAAAAGATTTCCAATCATAGCAGCAGCCAGATAAGTGCAATCTTCATTGTCATACATATGCACTATCAATATGGAACAACTTTAAATAGATTTATGGCTGTGTAGTCCGTTGAGCTAGCATGTATCTCAGAATAATATACAGTGGAGTTTGGCTATAAACCCAGGACAATATGCCTCAATTTCTGCTCAGTAATTGTTCTTAGTTGCAGGGGGAAAAATGATGGTGCTATTTTCCTATTCTTTTAATAGGGAAATGGCTTTTGGGGGGGAAAATATTACTTCTTACATAGATAGGCAAAGGAATTCAAATAATTATTTGATGTTTAGAAACATGGAAGACCATTGTGGTGTCGTTTAACTGCAAGTACATAAATCTCATAAATATGGAAAATGTACTCCTGAGGAAAATAAGTGTCCTATTTCCATTACGCCAAACAACTTTCTTGACAAATTGACTTTTTGCCAAACAAGATTTGGCAACATAATGCTGCAGATATTTGTTATAAGGCCACAGAATTCAAACTAATTACTTTTTTTAATGAACCCTTTCTAGCAACTAAGAAGTAAGAGAACAAGAGGCAAAGTGTTTCTTCTGTATTAATCCATTTGTTTCTTTGAAGAGAAGTAACTGCAGGCAGACTATCGTTGGCTGTGATTGCACACATACAGCACATACTTCCACTTGCCACAGTCTCATGAAAATCGGAGACAAAAATATAATTGTTCAGCATATTCAGAATATATAACAACAGGCCATGACTAGATTCTACTCTCCTCCAATTTAAAGTCAAAGAGAATCACATATTTGGATTTAAGTGCAAATTCAACCTTCTGAATTTAGCCCATGTTCCTTATAAGTAATTTTGGCAAATATATTTTCTTTAATGATTCTTCACAAGCAGAAATAGATACAGAAATCAAAACTGACTCCTGAAGTCCTAGGGAAGGCAAGGTTTTGCTTACAACACTTTAAAGTTCATTTGAAAATTCCCTGATTATCACTGACATTTCCAAAACTACTCAGGAGTTTTGCTCTGTGATATAAAAATATTTATCTTGTTTTTAGCTCAACTCTCTTTCAAAGATATTTAATTGAAATATTTGTTAAATTTGGAGCCCTGAGACAAACAAACACAACAGTGATAAGTAGCAAAGATTAGGTAAGACAAAATTGGACATAATCTTATTTTTCTTTCAAGCTCATTGGAATTTTTATGTTGCAGATAAATAATATGACCTATTTCATTACTTAATATTAATTAAAATATTTAATATATTCAGCATATGTAACTCGAAAAGGTCATCTGCTCTCTGTATAGATGGGGTTCTCTTGTAACATAAGAAATGTTAATAGTGCTGATCCTAAAACCAAAAGGCTTCCAAAATGTCCCAATTTAAATGTCAAACTAAATGTGTGTTCAGATTTACACTTATATACTACAGCGTTGCCTAATCACCTAACAGAATAGCTTCTGCACCCAAGCCATCAACTATTTTGATCTGAGCCTTCATGCAAAATGTTCATTTGCTTTGCTGCATAATAGAACCAGCTCTGCTACCACTGCATAGAGCTGCTGTGCATTGCATTAGAGATATGACATAAATTTCAGCAGAAGCAATGCTACATTTCATGTCTAGCTTGTAATTTTACTCAGTAGCACCTCTGTACATCTGAATTATGTGAAATATGGTTTTTGCTTGTTTGACAACAAATGGCATTTTCTTTTGCTAAGAAAGTTTCCAAGTTACGAAACAAAACGAAGGGAAAGGCACATTGAAAGTGTTAGTTGTGTTAATGTAGGGATGTATGAGGTTGTGGATAGAATCTGACCATAGAGCGCAGAGAACAAAGCTAATTTTATCTTGCTTCTCAGCAAAGTAAATTAGTCTCCACTTCCTCAGTAGGTTTTCAGTGCCAGATAAGATGATCCAAAGACGGCCCAGGATCCCAACAGTCTGCAGCACAAAGTACAGATAAAAAATATAAAGATTTGTTCAATTAGACTTGCATTAGTTGCCATTAACCACAAGCCAGTGCTGATTTTCTGTGAGTTTCTCTCTGCTAACAGAGCCATCATCAAAGTGGGGCTCTGCAGCAGCACATCGTGTCGCCTGTGAGCCCCCCAGCAAACCTATGCTTGAGAGCTCAATTGCTCCAGTGTAGAAGGCTGCCATGCAACTCTACTAAAACCAAGATAAAGCAAATAAGAGCGTTTAAGCTGTGTGCTACCATCTCTGTCAAAAGCAAGGAACAGCGATACTTTGTACAAAATACTCATCCTTTTCTGTTCAGCAACTGAAACAACTTTTGCAGAATGACTGCTGTTTGATTTGCCAAGTTATGTTAGTTGCCCCAGGCTCATCATTGGCCCATACCATGTCATGGAACCTGGCTTTACAGGTCACTGAAAATCAGCCTGAAGGTCTACGGGATGGCTTTAATACTTACAAATTTTTACAAAAATACCATTACCAATTCAAGTTACCTCCTTCTGTAAATGCAGGCAAGTGCTCTGACCTAGTTTTATGCATCTACTTCTCCACTTTCTTTTTATCCCTGCTCTCCTAATTAAGAGGCCACTATTCTTAGCTTTTGCAAACTTCCAGAACATGAAGTGGTCTCTGAGAAGACAACGAACAGTACACAGCAAAACCTGAACAAATTTCTATCCTGTTTCACAGAATACTAAGTCTAGTGCTTTTTGAACTTCCAAATTTAAAACACAACCTGTAGCATGGTAAGAGAACCTATTTAAATATCAAAGCTCAACTTCTCTGAATTCAAAATATACACATTATGTTGTCTGAAAAGACTGAAAGGTATAAATTTTGCACTTATCAATCTAATAATAAGATTTCCTTAATAATAGATTAACTTCAAATGTCTTTATCATTAGCATACTGGTATTTGCCATCATTTGCATTTGCTAGCAACCTTTTTGTCCTTCCAGAAGAGAATGCTTGTACTTATTTACACAAAATAAAGATAGTTTCACTTCATAAATTCAATATTTTGGGCAAGCAATAATATACCAGTCTGCTAGCCAGTCTTAGCAGGAAATAGTCTTAGTGCTGATCACAGTGAGATGACTTGTGGTATCAGCTCATTTTGAGAAGTTTAGCAAACATGTTATCTCTAGCAACAGGTCTGATGTAATGTTTATAAGTTCAGTCTGTCCTTTTTAGCCATTGTTGGTGGTATGTTTGTTACCAAAACAAGCTAAAAGTCTGTTCTTCATCATGACCTTCAGAAGGTTACGTAAAGATGATGTTTCATCATGATCCAGTATTTGAAACACATGTTAAAAGAGAAATCCCTCATGCTGTCAAACCATTTTCCTGAATTCAAAACTGTAAATCCCACTTATAATGATGCTTGAGCAACTTTATACTGCAGAAAGCATTTAACCGATAATCTGATCTTAATGAAAATAGGTTCCATTTTGTCCAAATAACGAATATGCCAAATTGTATGGTGGATTATCTGTATGACTTCAATTGCTTACTTAAAATTATGGTTAGATGGCCATCTATATTTGTTTAGTTAAAGACCAATACATGTCCTCCAGGACACTTGAGCCCAGGCTGACTCATAATCACACAGGGAAAATTGTATCAAGAGTCAATTAGAAAGAAAGAGAAAAAAAGTACGCAATCTGTATAATGTCTTACTTCAAGATTCTAAAAGGCATCAGGTTTTTTCGTACTCCTTTTACACTCAACACATTTTCTACTTCAATCAGTGTCTTTAAAGTGCGTAAATTGTTACTATGATCACATCGCACACACTTTTTTCCCTTTAATTCCCAGCCTCGTGGACTGTCAGTTTAAATGAGTTCTTTCTTATCCTACCAACACCAGGAGAGATTTGCAGGCTGCAGTGATTCCATCATGTCTGTGCTGATGAGAGAGTCTCTGCGTACATGTTGCCATCTAGAATCTCATAAGAAATGCAGCTAATGCGATGGAAAATGAATCCAGCGCCCCAGTTCTTAGCTGAGTCTGGTCAATGGTTCAAACTAATGTTTGAAGCAATGTTTCTTTAATCCTTTTTCTTCATTTAAAGTAAGAAGTTATAACTGAATATACACAGCATGAAGATCTGATTAATGAGGAAGTAAGATTTGTAGTCAATTTCAGAGTAAAGTAACACTTCAAATTTCTCAGTATTATATACGTACAGAATACATATTATATGGAAATTCACAACTACTCATCTCATGCGTCAATGCAGCAGAAATAAGTAAGAAGCCATAGGGCAAGGTGTCTATTCAAGACCTTCTCAGTCTTACTACCTCCAAAGACAGAAACTTCTTTCTAAGACAGACTTCTTAGGATTGTGCAAGTCTTCTGGTTGTTCCTACCTTTTGCTTGTGGTTAAGATCCTCAGGAATTTCCTTCATACTTCAATAGGAAGATGCCCATGACAGCTTAAGGGAGAATATACAATGCTTTCAATTTGGTATCTATATAATCTTTTATCATTTTTGTCTCAGCTATCTGAAAAGTAGGGGTTCCAGGTCTATGTACAAAACAACAGAACTTAACTCTGTACCTGGCTATCTGAAAGGGTTAGAGTTGTGTCACTTCAGAAGCAACGAGTATATAGTAGCAGAATGAAACCACATAAAACAAAATGCTCCATTGGCCAAAAAACAGAATCTGAGATGACAATTTGTATAACTTACTATTATTAATTATACTTATCTAAGGATTACTATAGCAGTGTATAACATCTTATCTTAAAGCCATAAAAACAGTTGCATAAGAAATTCTAACAATGTAATAGGGGCTGCTTTTAAGCCTACAGTGTCTCTGGACAGTTCTACCAATAGGACCACCAAAACACGTGACAAGCCCAGATAATCTGCTGAAGTCACATTACATTTTCTTTTTGGCTGTATGCATCTTTGCAGATGTGTGCTTTTACAGGAACTTGTGCTGGAAATGAGAATTTTGCTCTCATAGGATGTCTATATAAAGATTTCAGCAAAAAAAATGTATTTGGCTCTGTCAAGATAAAATTTCTTTTTGTTTACACTCCTCAAATTCTGAGACAGAAGCAATTTGTTGCTAGTTAATAATATAATAATACTTTACATATCATTTGTTTCATATTCTGATACATTTCTGTAGTTTGAATATAAAAATGCAAGGATAGAAAGAGATGTTTATAATTTAGAACAAGACTAAATACGTACGGTTTTGATAAAATCGTGCTTTGGACAGCATTTTTAATAACAACACTTTGCCTGACACCTTGTTCAGTACCAACTCAGGAAGAAGTGTGTCCCTACTGAATCCATCCTCTCTGAACCAGCGGTAAGCATCGTTACTGAAGGTCATTTCCTGTTTCTTCACAGTTTAGTACCGATCCAGACCAACCTTGTTTATCCTGAAGCGAGACAGTGTTGGAGTTCAAGGTCATATGGCTTCAGGCAAAATGAACTGAGGCTAGTCATTAAGCCAAATGTTATGTATAATTTCAGTTTTAAAAGAAGAGTAGTATATAAAACAGCACAGTTTATAGATGCTGAGTTCACAGCTGCTGCTTTTATTTACTGATGCATATTTCTATTGCATACAAAAGCTTGAGCTTTCCTCTGTTAAGGCTGTAACACACCAGTTTAGGGAAATAAGATACAGATGGTGGTTGGCAGAATAAAATAGATTAAATGTAGCACAGAAATATACAGATACTTTACAGCTCCTACTATGCGCAGGCTTAGGCTTCATGTCAGACCTTTCACCAGGCTAACAGCATATACTGCAATTAAGCACACATGAGCAATGCCCTTATTTAATGTTAATTTGACAACAATGAAAGGAAAACTAGCACAGCACTTTCCATGAACCAATAAAGTTCCAAAAAACCAATAAAGCAAGTATGAACAGTGCATGAATCTCAACAGCAGCCCTGCAACAGTTTTTGCATGTGAGATATCTAAGCAAGTTTCTACTTGGAGTATCTCGGGGTCCACAGAAAACCTGAAAAGCACTGCTCTAGAGGTTATAGGCAAAACATCACTGAGTACACGTGGCTTACAAAGTTACACATTGATCTGTTTGCATATGCATTATCTCAAAGGAAGAATTTTTCTGAAGAATTGAGCTGTCATTGAGACATAAAATAGACTACAGGCATTTTTAAAAATGCCTGTTTGTTACCAGTTGTCATCATGTCCCTAATTCTATTTCTGAGAGTTCTTTCAGAAATTTTGCTCATAAAGCAGCTCTACATTCCAGCCATGTTTGCAGCAGTATTCGTATAATTATCCCAGGACTGTGTACGTGTCACTATTTATTGTTTTGCAAATAACTTTCATATCTGTACTACAAAGAGCAGAATATTGTACCTGGCAAAGTCTCCTACTCCTGAATATTTACTCCAGATGTTAGGTATGCTTGTGCAATCTGGGTTGTCATGGCTATATTCTTGTAGATACCAGGTTTGCATAAGAGGAGTGATACTGCTCACTCTGGAGATGCTCTGGGCATGGCTGAGCCCTGAATGGGCAGAACAAGCTCACCAAAAATCTACACTGCTTTCCAGCGGCTGCCCTTTTTTTTTTTTTTTTGTCAGAACTGGCAGTTTTTACAGAAATTGTTTCAGATCAAAAGTTCCTGATAGTTTTTTGACAATTCAGCAGCTTTAGAGGTCACTGTGTCTGGATAAACTGTGGTAATATATTGTCCCTTTTGAGCTTTTTATCTCATCTGGCAGACACTGAAGAAATCTCTCTGATAGTGTGTCAAGGAGTCTAATTTGTGTGCTGTTCTGTAACAATTAGCAATTTTAGTTCGATGACATAGGAAACTACATAGCTGTGAATGGTTCCAGACACTCGTGGTCACGGTGGGTACAATGAACAGAGAAGGACCACTGGGAAAACTGTCAGAGCTGACAGATCTTTCCTTATTTAACCTAGCAAATAAAGGTGGAAAGGAACAGAAGCACATCCATTGATAACAGCAGGCAGGAGGAAAAGACATGAAAGCCCAAGGAGAACATGGGCTTAAAAATGATTAGACAAAGTAAGGCTGGAAATTAGAAGAAATTATCTGAAATTCAAATGAGGGGCTGAGCACTCTGGTAAACATAGCAGGGGTGAAAACCTTGCTAGCTTTAAGATGGAGCCTGAGCATAACATGGCTGGCTGCAACAGGGTGGGACTAGACAGTGTCTACTCCAGCAATCTGCCCTTACTTGGATCTTAAAGGTACACAAGTTGTGCACCTGGAACTTCAGGAATACAGGGAGGCATTTTAGCACCTGGGAGACCTACGCTGCACCCATTTAACACTTTGGAACATCTTTCAGACTAAAGCCCCTCTTTGTCAAAGTTGAATCCTACCCTAAAAATTCTGCAGTCTACAATGGTGAAGATGTAGCCCATATGTAATTGAGGGGTAGGCTGTCCTGTTAGAAATTATAGAGTGGGACTAGCAACAGGCTCAGAGTGCCTTTTTATGCCCACTATGTGTCCCATCTTTCCCCTGTCACAGTGATGTCAGTGGAAACGAGAAAAAGGGACTAACAGCTCTAATGCCCCCTTAATTTACTTTCCTCTTTATCTGTTTCTTCCCTCTCCGGTAATCAGACCTTTAGAAAGACAACATGACAGCAACACCACCAGAGAGATGGGAGGCAGCTGAACACAAATCTTTTCTCCATTTATTTTCCTATGTTCATACACCAGTATCCTAGGGCATGAGGACCTACGTCAGTATTTTCAGTTTGCAGGTCTCTAAGAAGTTCTGAACACCACAAGTGACGAGGATTGCTGTATCCGGCAGGAAAGCTGCTGAAGAGTCACCTTGCTGTGAGAAGCAATGGGTACCTATTCTGCATGAGGGAAAGGAAAGAGATCGTACCCAGTCAAGCTCTCTTCACATTAAAAGTTTTGTCTGTTAGTAAATAGGATTAATTTTCAAGAAGAAACTTAGGTTTTTTCTGCCAGCAGTCCTGCTTCTCAAATTATTTCTAAACACGTTATTCCATACTTGAAATAAAACTCTGTTAGTCTCTTGGAGTTTTTTGTTTTGGTTGATGGGTTTGGTTTTTTTTTTTTTATATATGGTTGCTGGCCTTACCAGGTATATCCTTGATCTGGAAATAAGCAAGATCATTTAAAAGTGAATGTAAATATTTGGCCTTCAACCAGGCAAGCTGTGAAAAAGGAAGTTATTTTTCACAGTCAGCTATAAACACTTTTAGTTCATTTTTTACTTGGCTTTTTCTTATTTGTAGTGGTGGTTTGCTCATTATATGTGCCAATCATTACAGAGAGAATACAAGAATACTTAAAAATATGCATGAGGAAATACAGTACTGGGGCCCTGGAAATTTTGCATAAAAAAAGACTGGCTAAGGAGCATTTATATCTACTCTTGAAAAAATAAATGCATGGACCATTGCCTATTTTTCAGGAATTTTTGAAGATACCAGAAAAGGGCACTAGCTTTCCTTTTATATGATATTAAGAATACATACTTCTCCTATATTTAGTAACACTTGTTCCTGTAATGGGAATGGTTTGAGGTTCATTGGCATTAGTCATTCCAGAGATGTTTGCTCAGTGAAGCACACTTACTAGTTTCTAGTCAATGCAGGCAGACTGGAGATGCACTACAAGGACCCATGATTCCTGTTTCAGCAGCTGGAATGGAAATTTATAGGCTAGCATTCATTTTGGCACTGCTATTACAACTGCCAGTCATTCCCACCCTCACTGCCAACCAAGTATTGTTTGCCAAGCGCAGCAGTCAGTCTGAAAGAAGCTTCACCAAACATCGCCCTGGCTCTGAGTCCCACTCATGTTAACACAGCTGAGGTTTGAAATGAACCCTCAGGGACAGGCAGCAATTATTCTAAAACTAGATGGACAAATGGAAATCTTTGCCTCTAGTCAAGGCAGTAGAAGCTCTGCCAAACTTTCTACCCCTAGAAAACACTCCCAGCATAGCTCTGCTTGTAGCTGCTATCATTCTTCTCTAGGAACCCCTTGCAACGGCACAGTGGACCAGAAGGGGAGAAGACAGATGGCTAAAATGTCTTCTCATAGCCTGTCAAATCCAAGGCTTACAGTGGCACAGGAACACATGGGACCTAACCAGCTCCCTCCTCTTTTGTTCCAGCCTGTTTGTCTCTGGTGAACACGCTGTACTATAAATTGATTCCCAGAGCAATGAATAAAAAATGAGCAATTAGGCAACCTACTTCACCTAAGCATATTCCCACCATTGTCCATCTGGTCTCATGTTAAACAATTCATTTAAGAGAGACTATTACACAGAGCCACTCCAGTAACTTCACTTTTTTTAATGTTAAAAAACCCCAAACTGTCAGAGGCAATTTCTGTCACACTGTCTTCCTCCTCTGTGCTTATACTTTGCATGTGCTTTACAACACTTGTTCTAACCACTTGCATTTCCCATTTTGCCAATATAGACACATTGAATTCTCTTAAGCAATCATTACAAATGAGACACTGCAGTTGGAAGAAATGACCAGGCAGCCACATCTCTGTAGCAGAGGATGCATCAGTCGCTGTATGACTTACCACTGCTAACAGGAGCAGGATCAAACTCATGCAAGACTGTTGGCTAATGCCAGAGTACTAGAAACGTGATTCCTCTCATTGCTGCAAATTATTTCTGTGTTTAAATCTAAATAGAACAATGTTTGTAACCAAACAACCCTATGGCTACTCCCAGCCATTGGCACTTCTGCACATGATCCTCTAGATCTCTTGAGGAGTTAAGGTGGAGAAATGACATTTGCAAGGACTTTCATGCCCAGTTCCTTTTGGAACATACAAAACACAGAGATGGCTTTGAAATCCCCAAGTCTAATATGCTTATTTCCATAAGAAACAGATTTTCATAAAAATGTCTTTTACTTTTCAGGCTAACAAACCCCAGACCCCAAAACACATACGCAACCTCAAGGGGGCAGCATGGTATTTCAAGAATCACCTTACAGAAAGGTAATAATGCCTTCGCATAACTGCAGGTTCTAATGACAGCATAGAATTAAGGTTATTGTAAACATTAATTATAAAAAAAAGGCAAAAAATAAGGCGAGGCCATGGCAGTATCATTAGCTCACCTGTTTTGCTGCTGTCCATGTAGTGGCACATGACCCACAGTAGCAGACGATGCAGGACTGCAGTTAGCAGATATATGTCCCATATGCTGTAGCAGCTACATCAGCATAGCCCTCCGTGTCAGTCCTTCACTAACCAATACCTACCAAGAGCAATCTGTTAAAAATTGTGATAGCACTGTGTCTAGGGCAAGAAACAGCCTAGGCCTGTGCTAATAAAATTCTTGTCTGCGAGTGGTAATAATTCTGTTCACGCTTTCAAATGGTACATAGAAAGTTAGAATTACAGGAACACCGACTGCAAGGTGATCTCATAAGTAACTGAGTACTGTTGCCTTTTATGGCACTGCATAATTTTGTCCTTTCGTAAAAGTATTATGTTGCATCTTAAAATGAGATTATTTTTCCCTCTCACTACTTCTCTTGGAACACTATTCCAGAATTTCTTTGCTCTAACTGACCACCTAAAAAAATTCTACTCCAGATTTATTTTTAGCCAACTCACAGCTTTTGGTTCTTGTGTCAACATTATCTGTTAGCCCCTACGCTGCCTCTCTTTTGCTTGATTAAACTTGGTTCTCTCTTTTATGCTATGATGAAATCCTCCAAGTCCTTGATCATTTTAGTAACAATTCTCTCTGCCTCTTCCCATTGTAATCTCCTTCCTTGAGCACAGATGATAGATAATAACTATATTCCAGATGAATAATCCCCAAATCACTGGCCTTAATACTTCTTCAAGTCTATTGGAAATTCATCACGACACCACATGTGCCTTTTATAGTATTGATGAGTTAGGGATGCCAAGTTACCATGTACTCTGAAGACTCGAAGAAGGAATAAACTGAGAGCTGCAGGTACAATCTCCAGTTCTGCCATCACCATGCAACAGTTCAAGACAAACAAGACTGCGTCTCAGGTACCCCATTTTCAAATGGTGATAATAACCACCCATGCTCCTATAAAACTGATACCACGACTATAAAATGATACAGAAATCTCATACACACTATGCCTTAATAGCATACTTTTCAGCTCATGAAATTAAAAGATCTGCTGAACTCTCACAGTGATCCATCCAAGGTCAGCTATGAACTTTGATACTGGTATATCACTGCATAACTGATAGTAATTCACATATGATAATTTCTTTTTTCAATTGAATTTTCTAAAATAAAACCTCTCTTGTTTCAGTAGAATGCCTTCTGGAATTATTCTTGAAATGAGTGTGATTAGTTCCATCATAAATCTTGTGTACTAAGGAGAAAATTTCTAACAGTACTTTTATGACCACTGCTTCTCAACATCCTCCTGTCTCACAATTGTAGTACATTGCAAAATAAAAACTAATTTCTTCCTGATTTCTTTTGCAGGGTGTTTTGTTTGGTTTTTTTTTTTTGGTGAGTTTTGGGTTCATTTCTGAGAAAGCCTTTGACCTGAAACACACAGATATGCTCCTGGCATCAGTAAAGTGTCCAGTGACTGCACAAGGGAATAATCAGCAACATTTCTCACACGATCAGGATCTCATACTTGATATCCATTGCAAATGTATAGATTATTCCAAAATTATTTGTGCTTAGCACTGTGTGTTTTGATCCTACAGCAAATTGTCTGTGGCTGGGCTTAGCCAATCCTGATGGGGGACATTCAGATAGCATCAAACCATTGCAGTACTTCTGCCGGCAGGACTTAGGTGAGTGCTAAACCCCTCCCAGAGGCCAGTGCACTGCTGATACGTGCATCTCCGAATGAGATGTATTTGTGTTTGTGACTTGGGTAAAGATAAGCAGTGCTACAGGGGAAGAAGAGTTACCACATTCATTTGCCTTACGCTCACATCTAGCCATCAATTTTCCCTCTGCCTGTGAACATGAAATAACACAATATCCAGGGTACCTGCACAGCATCCAAAACAGAGTAAGTTTCATTCAGTCCTTGGCCTAGGAGCTGAGTGAAGCTAGTACCAAATTCAAGCCATACTGAAACACAGAGAGCTTCACATACCACAGAATTTGAAAAAGGGTTCAAGGAAGTGGTGGCAGATATTTTATCTCCTGCATGCTATGTCATTCAGCAGCTAGCCACATCTGACACAAAAGAAAATGCAATATACTCTTAATGGAATCACAGAATTTCAGCGTTGGAAGGGACCTCTAGAGATCATCTAGTCCAACTCCCCTGCTGAAGCAGGATTGCCCAGAGGACATCACTCAGGGCTGCATCCAGACAGGGCTTGAAAGTCCCCAGAGAAGGGGACTCCACACCCTCCCTGGGCAGCCTGTCCCAGGGCTCTAGCACCCTCACCCCAAAGAAGTTCTTTCTCAGATTCAATGGGAACTTCCCATGTTCCAGCTTGGGCCCGTTACCCCTCGTCCTGTTACTGGGAACCACTGAAAACAGCCCAGCTCCATCCTCCTTAAACCCACCCTTGAGATACTTGTAGACATTAATCAGGTCTCCCCTCAGCCTTCTCTTCTCCAGGCTAAAGAGTCCCAGCTCTCTCAGCCTTTCCTCATAAGGGAGATGCTCCAATCCCTCAGTCATCTTTCTTGCCCCACACTGGATGCTCTCCAGTAGTTCCCTGTCTCTCTTGAACTGGGGAGCCCAGAACTGGAGCCAGTATTCCAGCTGTGGCCTCACCAGTGCAGAGCAGAGGGGGAGAATGACCTCCCTTGACCTGCTGGCCACACTCTTCCCTGGGCAACCCAGAATTCCATTGGCCTTCTGAGTTCAATAGATGGTTTGCTATCTCATTTTGTGTATCAGAACCTAACACTGCTTCTTCTCTTTCTAAGAAAGAATTTGTCCTACTCTCCTAACATTTATCGGGGGAATCTGTTCTAAGACTTCTCCATTTAAAATAACAATCCAATTAGATGCTCTTGATTTTACAAGGTTTCTACACATTTAATAAGTGTTTTGACGTGAAATAAAGCAAACACAAAGAGCTTCCAGACCGAATCACCTTACAGCTTAAAGACAAAACATAGCAGTGACTAAAAAAAGGAGTTATATTTTCATGACTGTCCTATGCCGCTCTGTAATCCAGGTGGGCTCTACAATTTTATAATTCCTAGGAATTTAAAAGTAGCACTTCTACATGCCTGAATCATTGATTCATTCTGGTACTGTTTAATACTTCTGCTTCTTTTAATGTATGGCCTGTACACATACAACCAACAGTCTTGTTGACATTTAGCTGACTTCTCACAGAATGCTGATTCAGAGGTCAGTTTTCTTGCAGAGAAGGACGAGTACATTCACATCTATGGATTCATCCTGGCAGCTTTTTTCTAGATGAGAAAATAGAAGAGAAAAAGTAGCAGGCTGTAAATTCAGAATAAATCACTAGCTCAAACCTCCAATGCTAAACCAGCTGTTCTGATATGGCTCCATGAAGCTAGGGAAACTTCATCTGTAAAAGCTTCTGCTATCTTTTTTCCTAGCTGATCTCTGTATTTCATTGTCCCAGGTACCCAGCACTATTCAATTACACACAGAAAGAAGACACATATGATGCCATTTACACACATGCAATTACATTACAATAGTGAAAAAACATGGGTGTGGGATTACACAGTACAGGATATTACCATCATGTATCCAGTTGAGAAGCCCGCATACCATCAGCTCAGTCCTGCACTTTTTTCACTCCCCAACTCCTCCTGAGTCAGATTCAGGGTGTAACCATTCTCTGTTGGACAAAGGCTGGGACAGTGAGGCTGTCAAGAGGCAAGCTACAGTCCTCTCAATCTCTTCCCCCAGACCCAAACCTGGAGAAAGTTAAAAGAGATGGAAATCTGCTTTGACACTTGCCAGATGGCAAAGCTTAAAACTGTATCCTCTGAAAAGAAGACATGGCTCTAGTCACATCTTCCACCATCCCCAATACACATGCTGTACCAGGATTAGTGTTTCCCGGGGACTGGATACACATTCAGACTTCCCAGCTGGAGAATCCTAAGTACTTCCTGGTCAGCAAGTACTGTTTCAAACCTGCATTGGAAGTAAAGCCAAATCAGCCCCTTTTATTCATGCTTCATTCCAAGTGCCTGGAAAGTACATCCATCCATATCCCTCCTAGCCCCAAGCCCAAGCTTTACATAACTGAAATGTTTACTTTTTTAGCAGTTAGCAGGTTGTACATTTCATTATTTATTATCTTGAGAAAAAAAAAGAAAAGAGCATCACTGAGTCTGAAATTGACTGAACAAACACCAAGTAAGTGGTCCAACATAAATATCACTTTTCACATCTAAGGCAGATATTCAGTGACTTCCTTAGTGTATATATATGTGCTGATCCAAGAGCTCAGCTAAGTCATTTAATGGTGTCTACTGTCTTCTGTTAAAATCTTTGTGGTATTAATGGATAAAATTAACTCATAAATGGAAGGCTGGAGGGTGAAAGAGATAATAAACAGCTTTTGCACCCTGTCCTCCAAAGACTGAAAGCAATATATCAGCCCAAAACACTCCAATTGGGAGAGAACATTGGAGAAAGGTAGGATAGAAAGCAAAGATCATAGGGCAAAATAATACAGATTAACAAAAATTATGTAGGAGTCCTGTTTCTTAACATGTGTTTAGATTTCTATCATTGCTGATGTTAATAATTGACATGAAGTACAGTGAGAGTTAGATAACAGCAGGAACGTTCAGGCCAGGAACTCATTTCATTTTCCAGTGATGTGAGGCAGTGGGTAATGGGGAAATGCATAACCTCATTTCAGAGATGAACTTGCTTCACTGCCTTACATTTCGAGGAATTTTATACTGTCTAGAAAGAGATTTCTGCCTATAGCATGTAGGAGGTGTTCTTCAGAGAGTGGAAAAAGAACAGGATATGAATTTTGTGTTCATAAAAGTGAGGAATTAATAGCAAGGCCTTAAGTCAGATATAAATTGCGTGGGTATTATGCAAGCCTCATCACACAGTACTGCCATCTCACCCCAATTTATGACCTGGAACACAGCAACTTTTACAGCTTTTAGCTGGAACTGCAAGTTGTACCGAAGTGTACAACGATTTTATAAATACAAGGGAAAGAGGTAAAAGCTCCAAATTCCTTTTGCTCTTTAGCCTCACTCAAGTATAAGCTGGACAAAATCTGATGACACACTGCACCTCCCAAGCCTGCAGATCACATTGCTGGTATTTGAGTTCAGGGTTTAAACACAGTCACTGTATTCCCTGAACTCAGAATGCACATACAAGCCAAGATTTGCTCTCTAGCACAAGCAAGTACAAGTAAATGAGCAGGATCAACTTGACAATGGGTATAATCTGCACAGGCTGCCGAGATCAGTGTCTCTGTGTAGAGCTTGCCAGGCCCAAGAACTCACCAGAGAGGGAATTCACCAGGGAATTCAGACTTTTGCTTCTCTTTACACTGCCAGAGTCCCTGTTTTCTGGTTCATACCACCAAATGCCAGCTTAAACCAGAGGTGAATCTACTACAGGATATAACAAACGGCTATTGCTCTTATTTGTCCCGTATGTTCTTATCTTACAGTTTGCAAGTAATCACCACCCTGGAAATCAAACACTAAGGTATTTGTACATTCTCTTTGAAAATACATTTCAATTTCCTTTTACCTGAACTGCCCTGTCCTTTGCCACACCCACTCAATGCATCATTCTGCGTAGCACACACTGTACATACCTGAAGAATCTGAACACCCATGCTAGACAGGGAACATAATCACCAGAGGAAGAATATAAGACTGAAAAGTGTGATGCAATTAAAAGTATAGAGGGATACCTGTTCATTAGCAAATAATCGTATTTGCATGGTGATGATAATTATAGTACATCATGACTGAGGACTAGACTCTGTTCTCAGTAACATGAAAGTCTTTTCAGCGTGTGACCATACAAGTTGCACGAGTACCAAGTTTGTACTAAGCTCCAAAGTCACGTAGAGGAAAACTGTAAATCTAATCCCATGTATTTGGTATGTACATGTTTTTTGATAGCCTTTGTGATTTTTGAAATCTAGCTTATTCTCTTCTACCCGGAGATATTTTGCTCTTTGCAGAGAAGATAATTGGGAGAGGTTGATTTTATGGGAACAGCAGTGCAGATGAATTGGTCTCCTATCTAACATTTATGGGGAAGGTTTCCTTGGTTTCAGCATAGCTCACAGGTACAGTTGAAGGTACAGCTAGTTTCTCTGTACTGCCATTAAGCTTGGAGTACTCATCAGGTTTGGAACAAATATCTTAGATGCCTAAAGCCATCCTTGTCCCTCATCATGTAACCTACAGGGACTGCCCCATTCCCTCCCTCAGGTGATGATGGTTTTGTATCTTTTGGTTTAGTACTGAAATGTTCTTGACATTCTCTCATGGCAATATGAATTAATAAGTTGTATTTTGCAAATATGCATACAGATGGCTCTGGAGATTGCTAGGCTTCCATGTGACTGAACAACAGTCGCATTATTGCTGGAAACAGTCTCTGCTTATTTGTTTAGGATAACTTAATTTCTATATAGAAGAGCCTGAAATAACTGCCTGGAAATGCTGAAAGCAAAACTCCAATTGTTACACATCCTGAGACCGATTCAGTGAAGTTCTTGGCACAGATGCAGTCACATCCAGTCTGAGATCTCCTCACTCTCAAACTTCCATGAAGGAAAGCAGTTTTAGCAGCACTAGAGCTGAGAAAGATGGGCTGCTTACAGTTTTATAGAATCATTTAAGTCACCAATTGATCAAAACTTCCATGAGGATGGCATACTGTCAACAGTTCTCTGCTTGTGTGGATTCTGCAATGTCTGTAAGTAGGCACTGTGTACTCCCCCTGTGTGAGGCACTGTTGTACCTCAACCCTCCTTCCTTTCTTCTTGTCAAAGATGGTGGAACTGGTCAATATGAAGTTATAAGGACAAAAATTGGAAGAGAAAGACACCATGATCAAATAAACGCGGTTTCCATAGAAAATAAGGCTAAAAATAAATTTATCTATAGCATTTCAGAGAGTCTACTTGGTTGTGAGGAATCTAAAAAAGCACGCATTTGCAGTCTTACATTTATGCATTACTTGTATTAACATGGTCTGAAATACCACATCTTCTGAACCAATACAGAGGCTGAGCTCTGAGTCCGCTTAACTTGTGCCATGAAGGAAGGAATATGAACTAATACTTTATTCAAAGTTTTACTGGCAGCTTGTCTGTTCTGATGATTTAACTGTTATTTACACTGAAACCAACAAGCAAGAAGATTGCAGCCTATGACTCCCAAGGGAGAAGCTATGGAATTTTTGCATTCTGCAGAATGTTATGGGTTGGCAACCACTCCTGTGTGCTACACAGATCACTTCAATCCCGTGTGCTTATCCTATAAACAAGAAAGTGCTCCACACTGTGCTAAAGAAAATAACTGAAATCTAAAGCAGCTCAGTCCTGTTTAAGCTGTCCCCAGACACACTGCCTACCACGCGGGTTTGTTTTTCATTTATTTGTTAATGAAAACTGGCAGCAGATGCTACACTTTTATTGAGCACATTAATCATTGAAAGAAAACAATATTTCTGCTGCTCTGGCAACTCCTGTACTACACATAAATTAGGCCTGCTGCTTTCCTGTTAACCCTGTACATAATGTAGAATCCCCTAAAGCACTGGGTTTCTTTGCAGTAGCATATTTGTGCTGTAAGACTGGATGCCTACTGTGGATTAAAGTAATATCTGAAACCATCCATCTGGCTTCTGTTTCAAAATTCAGCTTGTGGCAATAAGTACAAACAATGTCTGACAGATGCCTGGATGCTTTTGAGACATAAGAATGCAATCTTGATCCAGTTGCTAGATTTCACAGAATAGCAGTAAGAACAAAACCAGCTTAACACTACTGATTCCTGTCATTCATGGCTATATTATAGCATTCACAACAGTATGTGCTGAATGTCTGTGGTGGATGAGGGAGTTCCTTGGGCATGTGCCACATATACTCCTTCATAAATGTATAGCCACTAGCACATTCACTTGCCCAGCTGGTTATACGGTAACATGAAGGGTGTCTAAGTGCGCATCCTACCAGAGATCTAATTAGCCCTTAAGCAAACCTTTTCTACTCCCCACTCCTAGTTTATGGATTATGTTATTAATGGCTCTCCGGGACAACCTTCTCTCTTAAGAGCAAGCTACACCGCACACACTGTTCTGACAAACTGCTTACAGCTCAACACTGTACCTAAGAGCTCCAAACATTTAGATTCGTTGCCACGTCTGCTAATTTGTGCCATGCAGCAGAATTACAGCGCACTACCTGTGGGGACTTCTCCAGAAGGCAGGACAGCACTGCTTAGGTGGCTTAACAGATCTTAAAATGCTGTTAACAAATGTGACCTACTCTCTTTGGCAAAGCTGCACTACTGCAGCTGATAATCATAACCTTTATATTCTCATATCCCCACATTTAAAGCTTTGATCATATTTCCGAGGAAGAAGAGTGTATCAGAGAAATGCGGTTCATGCACCTGTGGAGGTAACAATCCAGGACCGAAGGAGCCATCAAGCACAGACTACTCTAAAAACATTTCACTGATCAAATAACCTTTTATTCATACATAGTTTCTTTATTTCCTGCACCAGAAAAAAATCCCTGAGGTCTATCTGTCAAACTGAGTGGAGACACCAATGATGAATGTAATCCTCCTTGTGTCTCTATTATTGTATACCCTAGATTACACAGAAGGATGTATCTGGCTGATGACCAGATCATTTGTGCTGCAGAATTATGGAAAATTATTCTAAGAGCTGAGTATAACAAAGGAGATGACAAGCAAGGGTGAGGTCTTCACATACTAGTCTACAAAGAAGAAATTACCATGGAAATCTCTAAATACAGAATAATTTACTTTACTGAATCAGGCATTACTTTTTTGTTTCCTCTCTAAGCCTAGCTTCCAAATTGCTTTCTTAAAGCAGCCCTAGGAGAAATCATCTGAATGCATATGTCTTCATTAGTCTCTGTAATGAATTCAGTGCAAATTATAAACATATCAGTTAAATTAGTTCTACCCTGGCCTACCTGGGAGCAGGTCTCTTAGCTATATCCAGTTTTATTCATGCTTCTTCCCTCTTAGCCCACATGAGTACAGTAGCAGAGAAAAGCCTGGGCTGAAAAAACAACTGTGGTACATCAGAGAAACAGAACAGCGGTAACAGGTACTCTTCAGGTCTCATGGTACTTACAGTAAGCACAAATTTCAGTTTCTTGTTTTAGACACCCTGGCAATAGATTTCCTGATATACGGAAAATGCACTTGTTAATTGTGCCTGCTTGGTAGTTAAGTTCATATCTCTCCAGTAGATGCTGCATTTGCCAGCCTGAAACAGGTGTTTTCAGGTAAGAACTAGACTAGTCCAGCTTGGTGTTTACATGAACTTCTATGCAATCTCTAGGTTCATTATTCTTCAAGTTATCTTTTAGTTTTCCTCTGTCCTGCAGGTTCACCCTAAAGGTGTAAGTTTATTGTGAACAGTATTTATTAAATGAAAGATAGTAACAGCTGCAGCTCTTAGAATAATAAATAATATTTGATTTTGTTATTTCTTCCTGTGTGAATGTTTTAAGATATGTATGACTGCAAACAAAATATCCCAGATGAATCCAAATGCTAGAATACAGATTCTCTTTCTTTTTAGTTCCTACCATCTCTGGCACAGCAAAAAAAGTTAGGAGAGATTAGAACGCAGTTCCTTAATAACATTTAAACTAAATTTGCCACATTTCCCACTGAAAACAAACTGAGCCTGGCTTACTGATGTCAGTGCTAAAGAAATTCCTTCATACCAGATCACAAAAATTCTGTTATTATGTGCCTGAATTTTGACCTGAAAACCTTAAATATACCTGTGGAAAAGGATCAATGAATTTGATTTTAGACTAACAAAAAAATGACAAAGACCTAAGGCAATTATGTCGCTATCCCTGATGAAGCTTCTCTTTGCTTGTATAAGGCAGGTAAATCTATTGCTGCTGATACTAACTAATATCCGTCTACCTCAAGTAGTAAAACTTTTAAAATATTTTATTACTCTGCATGCTTAAAGACTTTGGATGCACAGTTTAACAGGTTTTATAGGAGTCTGATAATTGGAAAATCAATCACCATCGAAGTGTCTTAAGCAAGGAACTTTTCAGTATTCAAAGTCCTGGCTTCAGTATTTTGCTGATTCTCCCCAACGTTAGCTCTACTACTGCTATAGCTTCTTGGGAGATTTGAGATTTAAATTTCTATTTCTGTCTTCCAGATATCTGCAAAACTATGAAATTCAGACTGGAGGTGAAAACTACATGATGAACAGGTAAACGCTAAGACTGGCTCACCTCCAGACGCTGTTCCTTTGAATAACTTTTTTTTTAATAACTTGTTTTTCTCATCTAAATATATATGAACTGTTGACAGAGAAGAAACAGAAGTATCAAAATGGAGGTACTGCTTTTTACAGCTGCTTTTTCTGTGAAACCTATGCATTAACTTTTGGGTTTCCAGCTGCATTTTTGGGGTACATCCCCTAACTGGAAAAACACACAGTCAGGTACCCATGACTATAGAAGGTGACATGAGGCTCTTTAGAAACTTTCCAGTCTATCATAAAAGAAAAATACTTTTTCTGGAAGGAGGATGTCATTACTTCATAACACATAACCCTTTAACCCTTAACCTTTCCAATTCTACTTGTCTATTATCAATCATATTTAAATATTACCATATGTTTATATGGGAGAAATAGTGTAGCAGTACTTTGCAGTATAAATGTTTCAATTCTGTTAACTGTGCAAGACATTAAACAAGTGGTATAGCAATAAATCACAGCAAACTACAAGGAAAGATGATCTGTGATATACTTTATGGCCTACCATGATAGATGTTCATGAGCCTGTGAACACAGAGGATACATTTTACATACAGGGCATATTTATGTCCATTCTAGCCAACAGAATTCATCCTTAGTGTAAAACAGTGAATGTCTGGGTTAAAAGGTCTGGGCTATTAATTTCTGTTCATGTTAGACTATAATTGGGGGATAATTTAAGCTTAGTTTCTCCAGCAAACCACGTAACTATACGTATTTGTTTATAAAATATACTGATAACAAAATTACAAAACAAAACCCAAGTTATTATTTTGCAGCAGACTGTTTGGAGTCCTTAGAAATAACTTAAGTCCTCTGACATGTTTGGAGAAGGGGAAGAAGGAAGAGATGTCAGGGAAGACCAAGAGTAAAATTAGGATATTCATAGGTCTGCCGAACCAGCTTAGAATATTAGCTTTCTCTTCCAGGAAATAAACCAAATCTAATTGTTTTTAAACTCTTATGTATTATGTCTTTAAGCATTGTGTCTTTAATTGTTACACTGTGCACTTAAAAATTATTTCCTAACTGAATTGCCTGATCTTTTTATGGTAGATCTGTTTAAATTTTTTTCTTTCTTTTTTAGCTTTTGCTTCAATGCAGATAGATACAGCTGGGAAACTCCATCCTTGATGGAATTCATTTGTAGGCAAAATACAAAGTATCAGTAAATACATGACAATATGACTATATGCCTGAGGAACTGCAACTGCAGAACTGCTAGGTTGTCATGATCTCTAAGTACTGATGACTTTTGCAAGTAAGATGATCTAGCAGACTTCTACACGTAAAAATAGTAAATCACCAAATAGATATCAGCAAAAAACCCCCAATAAATAAAATAAGAGTTAAGGAATGGCCAGGACAAAAGTTACCCAGCTAGTCATTAGAAGCATTTGCTTTCGCTGCAGACCTCATGCACAAAAGCTGTCAAGGAACACACTGTTCTTGCAGCATTTCAGCAGGTAAGGTTGAACCAAAATGCACAAGCACTTGGCAGACTGAAAGTCCAGAGGAAGCCGTCTTTTCTTTCATAATGCCATGCTTTGACGTTGCTATCAGCAATAATACCAAACTTCTGAACAACATTTAAAACCAATAGTGCCTTGAACCTTTTATACCATAACCCCAAGACAACACATTAAAACATCAGTCTCATTTGTAATTAGAACATATATCAGAAAAATTTGTTAAGCATAGCTTGACACTACAGGCCTGAATTTGCTGCCATTTACACTGACAGAAACACATAGTCTCATTCTTGCTGAACTTTTCCCTAAATGTGGATGCTGGCATGCAAATCAGAGACTGTCTGTGTACAGATGGATTAAGGACAATGAGTCAGCCTCTCTGCTTTAATAAAAAAAGATACAAACTTGTAAAAACACTCAAGTGATTTTTAGTAAATCAGACAAGGTTATGCAAATAAAATCCAATAGCCATGTGATTTCACTAAAGCCAATTACATCTAAATAACCACAATACAGAGGTGTGAACTGTTCTTTGCCAGTTACCCATTAACCGATCTTCATTAGCCATAAAAAATGTTTTTACATGATTCTTGATTCTGTAACTGCAATCTCCCAATCAGCATTTTGCTCAGGTGGCTCTGGTCCAGCTACTATCCATTCTTTCCTTGCTAAGGTATTTTGCAATAACAGCTGCTGAGTGCAAGTTACAGAAAGAGGTTGTAAGCTTACACTACAGGTGAAATCTCTTCCAGATTAATCTTCATGTTTCGGTGGTTTTTTTAATCTTAAATTTTATAATCAGAGATGAGAAAATTTTTCACTTACCAAAGAAGATATCAAAAGATATTTTAGATACTTTTCATCAGAACATTTACAGCAGTCCATTTCCTATGGGAATGTATTTTACAATACTTCCTAAGATAAGCACAAAATGAAAACAAGCTTAAAAGCAATTGAATATGTTTAATTTGTTGCAAAGACTGACAAACAAAACTGAGCAAAAGCAAAAATCAAACTCTATACGAAGCTTTTTCCCCACTTTTCAGTTCTAATTCAAAGTCCTGTACATCTTACCCCAAAATAAAAAAAAAAATATTAAACATGCAGAAATCAAAACTCAGTTAATCCTGTGACTGCAATACCACCGTATCTGTAGTAGCTAGCATCCCAACTCTGTGCTAGGTTTTACTCTCTTCAGTCACACGACACTACTCAAACTGCTTTAAATACAATGGAATCAATACTTCTAGGAGAGACAGAAAAAAAATGGAAAGGAAGGTATACTAATTAAAGTACTTAATATCAAAACCAGGAGTAAAATCTGCACATACTAGCAGTCTGCATGCAAATAACAAATGTGCAGTGCTCATGCTGCAGATGCCATTTTACCTTTGTCTGCATCCTGTTCATTGCAATGCCTTCGCAGTTGTATTTGTCTATGAAAATCATGGTCAACAATTACACAAGATATAACCTAGCAGGTGACATAAGTGGCAATTTCTTATGCTTCAGATGAAAAAATGTTAAGTGATCCAGAAAAAAGTATTAGTAATTATTCTTCTAGACATAAATGTATTAAATTGAGGCAGGTACAACGATACAATCAGGCCAGGTTACAATTGCTTTGCAGAAACATCTAAAAGGGAAAAAAAAATCAAATAGAATAATCTAGGAGTATGACAGTTCTTCCTTCCTTGGCCTCATGCTCCCCCACTCAGCCAACAGAAGAGGCTTCAGCCCCAGGAAAGCCTAGATCTCAAGAGAGCTGCTGAAGACAATCATCCCCAGAAAATTCACACACCTGAATTACTTCCTTGCAGCTTCTTGGAAAAGTCTTTCAAGTCACTAAAACCCATGACAGCTGGAGAAATATCCTCTCCCAAAGGGCAGGAAGGTTTACACATTACAGAGGGTAAAATTCTCCAACTCTGACATCCAGGATGGAAGCAGGTTGGCATGATATGATCAGGCAGACTTGGAGCAGGGCTAATGAACTGCATGGAGAACACCATGAAGTCAGGCTGGTCCGTGATCCACTGCCAGCAGTTATAATTGTACAAACAAGCATAACCCCACTTGTGTCATTCCCACTCATTTTTGCTTAACCACAGAGTTATATTATGTAGTTGAGGACAGAATCTGAGCCAGGAATGACAGACATTTATTCCAAGAAACCTGCCTTCTTGCTCAGAAAAGCTGTAGATAAAAATTAAGATTCAAGGCCTAATGAGAAACATTGTGATTGACAGTAAAAATATCCCTACTAATTAACCCCGCTAAACTTATACGGTGCTTAACTTCATCTTCTTACATAAGTGAAAGACCAGACTGTGTCCATAAAGAATAATTAATTTATTAAGATTTTCACCTGTGTCATTCAGAGTAGAACTTGACTCATCAAAATCATTTGCATCAATCACTAATGACCTTGCATTAACACTTTAATGAAGTTACATTCAAGTATATTTCAAGTGGCGATTTTTAAATCTGCGAGGCACAGCTTCCCTAAGAGCTATTATGGCAACTATAATAGGCAGCTGAAATATATTCCCCAAATCCAACATCTGAAGTCTAAAAAACTTAAAGGTGATCTTTTCCCCCAGACAGCCACATTCTTCTCTCTCAAAAGCAGGCATGCCAGAAGCTCAGCCTCAAAGGTTGCTTAAAGTATCCTGCCCTTTTCTTCTGTGACCACAGCTTTTTGCTTGCTGCTCTTAACCTTGCAGATAGGCACAGATAACATGATGCTTATCTCATAGGCAGGAGGTTTGGCAAGCTGCTTTTCAGAGCCCAAAACAAACAGTCTGCTGGGGATTGGTCAGCACGATACTAGGGAATATAAAGCTAACTTGGCCCCTCCCCATGTCCCAGTATATCAAGGTTTAAGCTTCATTGACTCCAGTATAGCAACCTTAATCAAGATTTTTCATGCCACAGAGAGCAGCACAGCTGCTAAACTTTCTTTAATAAGTGTTTTATAGCTGTGGAAGCTGAACAGGAATTAGCTGAAAAGAGATGACTTCCTTCTGGCCTTATTAAGCAGCAATTTAGTGTAACTCAGTCTGTAACACTGTTTTGCTCTAACATGAAAGAGGAATGCTGGTTTAAGTGATTCAGCTAAGTCATTGATTCTGTTCCAGTCATCCTCTGCATTTTCTCTTGCAGTATTGGTTTGTTTCAAATTCAGGAAGCCAAATGTGCTGTGATATGTCTCAGGAGAAAGACCTACATTTCTAATTTCCCATCAAAGCTGATGCAGTCGTCTTTCCAGGACTTACTGGTAATATGGTCTTCATGAAGCTCACTTTGAGATTCTGTAACTATTTTTATTTTAAATGAAATTAATTTCCTATTACCTTACTGAGCCCATGTTGGCAATGTTAATATTCTGATAAAAAAGGTTCAGGTATAAGGCAGGTCATGAAAAGTGACTGCACTCTGGAATTTCAGTGACATGGCACTGAAGATTCTTCCATGGAATGTATTTTAGCTTTGCAGACCAGATTTATTGTAGTAGATTATTAAAAATTCTCTTATTAAAGATCAAATACTTTTTTTTAAGGGGCATGTTACTCATCTTACTACAAAATTCTTAAAGGAATAGCATACAGTAAGCATGACTCAGCATTTAGGTAACACTATGCACACATTGGGCAGTATGCTGGCTGTCCAGTTAGCCGGTCTTGCCACACCCATTTCCACAGCATCACACACTTACTGTTTTTAAAAAAATGCCAGTTTTTTATTCCAGCTAAAGCTTCCAGATATACATACCTAAATTTGATCTGGGGTACTATCAACAGCTGTATGTGCAATTCAACATTGAGTATGTTTCTGTCAGACTCGGCAATGAACCCCTGTCATGGGCACCCCACTCCTGAAAATACGATTATTATTCATACTACTGCTGTTAATAATGTAAATTCCTATAGTATAGAATCCGAGAGTAACACTCATGCAACAGGATGCCACTATATTAGATGCTGTAGAAAGACAGGTTTCATTCTGAAACACCTTGAATGAAAGTAAATATTTAATCCTAAGGAGGAGAAGGAATCCCTTGAAATCCATGTAAGTGCAAGATGACATGCCATTGTGAAGAAATTCAACACCAAGACTTGGAAGCTAATCACATCTCCATTTCTCTAAGGCGTTACTTTTCCTCATGTACCATAATCAGTCTTACTATTTTCTTAGTAACAGGCTCAAAGCTTCCATTCAGGACACAGGGTTAAAAATCCTAAATCTGCCTACAATGAAAATACGTAAATCTTTCTCTTGCAAACTCTCATTAAGATTATTCCTACTGTTAGGAGGATATACTGTTGGTGAATACTGGGTCAAAAAGCTAATATGCTTACAGTCCTTTTACTGCACTTAATGGTTACTGAGAGTCTGGAAATGGAGCAAAAATATTTTATTCTTCATTCAACATGACATCACCCTGATTTATATTCCTGGAAAATTAATAAAATGCCTCTGAGACAGACTATCTCTGCTGCCAGGCTTGCATAATGTATCTGCTTTATCTGCTGACCTGTGCAGAAATGTACTAGAGAATAATACTTCTGCTTTTAGTGTTGCATTTACTGTAAATTTGCTTTTATCCAGGAAAATTCTGACAGACATATTTAGCATCTCAGATCTGACTTCAAGAGGGGCACTTAGCTGTTATTAGTTCTGCTAATCTTTTTTGAAAGACCTAGCAGTCAAATTTGATGCCAGGGCTGAAGGCACAGACAAGGACCTATGCAACACACTGGAAAAGCAGGGAAAAGACTTCCTTCCCTTAAGCTGCAGATCCCTATAACCTGTCCCTGCTTCTGAGCTTGCAGTAGAGGCAGTGCCCAAGAGGCTTCTTCCATACCAGGTTTCCTCTTTCCATAAATCAGCAGCATCACATACAGGCAACAGCACTTACTCTCCCGTACAACACTTAATTCGGTGTTGTTAGATTTACCTAATTCTGCCCAACAAACAGCATCCCAATTATCCTGTATTTTATTAGGCGGCATAAATATTCAATTAAAACTAGCCCAAATTCTTGGATATTCTTTGTGATGATGGCACAGCCTTCACTGCCAGCCACAGACTAAAAGGCATAGTTGATAGGACCCTTCACAAGGGTGCCAGGGAAAGAAGAAGTAGAATATGCTGTTTTCAGACTTTCAATCTTTAGGTAGATTTTCTTAGCAAATCATTTATTGCTGTGCTTTATCCTGTTTCCTTATGATCCTACTTTTTTCTGCTGTGAAAGTCTATTCTGTCCAACCAAAGAGGAAGCATTGTCAAGAATGCCTACATCCACATAGTTTAGGAAGCAGATTTACAACCAAGGTACTATTAAGATTAATGTGAAAAGTCACTGTGTTTCTAAGACGGCAGAACCGCTGGTAACTTAAAACCATGGAGGATTAAATGCAATCTCTGTGAGACTGGAGCTACTGTTTGAATGGAGACAGCATCTCCCATCACCAGCCTATCCATTCCTGTATTACTAATAATTGGTTTTACATTCAGAGAAAAATCCTTGTTTGCTGACTTTCAAATAACCACCGAATAAGTTAATCAGCAGCCAGTAACTACATACGGATTCCAGAATAAGGCAGTAAGAGTGAAAAGTCAAGCACAATTGCTGCACCATCTTTTGTACCCTTACCTTTAAAAAGTTTTAGCCCTTAAAGCTGGAAACATTGGTTATCTGCTTCTCTGTCATGTAAGGACTGTGTTGGTGAGTTAGAAATATTTTTGCTAATAATTTTCGTGCACTGAAAATGCAAAACAAAGCCAAAATAAAAGAACAATTGGAAAACAGTTAATGAGCAATAAACTACTCTTACTTTACTACAAAATTCTTGAAAAGTTGTCCTTCCAGTTGCTCACAATTCAAGATGAACACATACGCGCAATGACACACACGAGTTCAGTCTGTGTTTGCATCTTTGCAGATCAGTTCAATAACTACATGATCTTTGTCAGTGATATTACAAAATGTCATTGCAGACTTGTCTGTGACACACTTCACAAGCTGCTGAAATAGGTCTCTGGTTGCCAACAGGCTTATCTTTTATCTTTTACCTATGAATAACAGAGCAGAGTCTATTACCAGCATTTTTCACAGTTTGATTTTTAAGTATCATTTTGGACAGCAAAGATAAAAAGCAAATTCATCTGTCTTTTTCATACCTCTGGTATAACTGCGTTCTCTCCTTGGAGCTTACCTGAAAGCTTGAAATTGAAATAATGTATATCTTAGGGGAAAACACAAACTGTACAATAAAATACATACACAAAAGGATCTGAGCATCCTCACTCTAATGCACTATTCAAAGAAATTTAAATGAAGTCTTTTAACTCTTAGTCACCTACCTGCACTAACAAATGCTACATACCAGCATACCATACAACTTTGCTTCAGGTGCACCTGAATCAAATGAGTAAATGTTTCTTTTCCTAAGTGAAAAACTGGTTTTGGAGAAGAAAAGAAATCCAGCTCTTGCCCCCTGTAAGCTAGGGGAAGTTGCCACTAAGTGGAGGGGGCACAGAAGCAGTGCCCAACAGGATTCCACACAGGCACAGAACACAATGGGGCCTGGTGACTCCAGATGCAGCCAGCTGTGTGTGTGAGCACTACCCCACTGGACTTTACAGTGTTACACAGCCCTTAGAACATGTAGTGATCTCTAAAGAGCAAACACCGACAAAATACTTAACGTTTCCAATGCCTCCTAAGTCTTCAAACCATTTCACAAACTGCTTTCAATCTCTGTCAGCATTTTGCTGTATTTTCATCATCCTAAAGCAAGGGCAAACCTTATGATTCATGCTCCACTTGACTGAGGAACACTGAGTGTTAAGTAGAAGATAACCTCATTTCCTGGGAAGGCACCTGAGATTTCATTTTGAATGAAGTTTCCTAACAATTTCATAAACTTCTAGAAAAAGTCCAGTAAGGTGTGGAGAAGTTTGTAGGTTGCTCTGCCTGACTGTAAGTTTCTTCTGTCTAAAGTAAAATGTAATTCTGATTCTATCAGTTCATTGTGCTTTAAACCAGAGAAAGAAGAAACAGACCAGCAGAAGAAGCAAACATTATCAATGTTGATAGGAATGTTAAATGAGTTTTCTGTTCAAGATCCAATCATTTTAGTAATAGGAGTGAAATAAATTCTAGACATTTTGTTCTTGAGGTGAAATGTTACTATTTCATCCTTCTAAAGATGCTTCAAATGGAATTAAAGAATAGTTGCCAAAAGTTCTTAATTGTGAAAGACCCCTAGGGAGGATAAAAAAACTACACATCCAAGCTCTTGGCATTTATAATCATAACTCTTGACAAGAAGGGAACAAACTGTTCAGCTATGTTGCATAAGTTTCCAATACAGAATGCATAAAAATTAATTAATGGAATAAACTTCTTGGCAACTGCTTTCTAGTTAAGTACAACTAGTTTATTTCCAGATTGGTGATCTTGTTTTGTAGGTAATTACATTTTAAAATAATACTTTTTCTCAATATTGCTCTGTCTCTTTTTAAATAAATCAGTACATAAAGCCAGGTTTATTAGTTCTTCTGATATAAATTTTGATCAATATTTAATTATCTTAGTTGCTCTCAATTAAAAGTGTCCATATTCTGGAATTTCATACTGGCTTTCACTATGGCTGTCATCCAGCTTCCTCTAAGCCTTTTGTTAACATCTACAGCAAATCAAAACAGATGATTGCCTGTCAGATTTTTCCTTTAGTCATGCAGAAGGGCAGTGGGTTTTCTTTCACTTGTTGCCAGAGTCTTGTCTGAAAGCTGTGATATTCCCTAACTGGGGCAATTTAGAGCTGAAACCCAGACAAGGCACTAGTCTGTACTCATACTCTAGCCCAAGAAACACAACACAGAGGAATAAGATTGTAACAGGACACAGTTGGACACGTTTTAAGGGTTTTTTGGAAAAAGTATTCTTCCTTGTGCTAAACCACTCACAAGAAAACAAAATGCTAAGTATAAAACATGTTGTCTCCTCATTTGTTACCAGAAACATTGAATAGAAAACACAAACACACTACCATATACAAAAATATCCTGCTAGTGCCCCAGAGTATTAAAATTCCAGACAACAGACAGGTCTGTACAGCAAAACACCCTTAGCATTCATGTGGGACTATGGAATGGCTCTGTCTGAGAGACCGACCCCTCTTGCGGTTCTTCATCTCTATTTGAGATCACTGCTCCTAACCTCTATGTCAAATATTTAAAAAAAAACAAAGAATGAGTTTGTTATCTTTAAAGTAACGTTGATTACTAAATAAATATATAACTAGAGAAAATGGAGATTAATTTGTCTTATTTGACTAAAAATTCAAACAGCTATAATGATCAGGAGTACAGGAGAACAGATAACTGAAATTTCTGGACACACAGGAAAACACGTAGAATACAAGATTGACTTGAAATTTTATCTTGTTTCCACTAACTTGCAGGGATGCTCACTGGCTTTAACAAGAGTAGGGTAGGCTCCTAAATGTCTCTCCTATAAAACATGAACGCCCACCCTACATTTCACAGGCTGAATATAGCCCCACTCCATGGACTATTTCAACAGCCCATGGAGCTTTAGTGACAACACCAGGCAAGAAAGGAAGCTGTTATCAAAAAAAATCATACATCCCATTTCCTTTCTACTCCCTTCAAGTCCCAAGTTAAAAAAAAAGCGGCCAAGTACAATCAGCATTACATATGCTCATGATGGCTGCTATTTGGGACATGTCAGAGAAGTTGATGGTCTGATTATGCAGTAAGGGAAAAACAAAGAATTTAGCTCATCTCACCCCTAGAGTAAGATAGGTCACCTGTAAAGATGGATAGGAATGGGTAGATTTGTTCAGAACAAGCTGCAAAGAGATCTAGAAATATTATATTCAAGCAAAGTCCCTAATTATCTTGCCATGATCACAGTTATCAGGAAATACGGACAAAAATGCTGCTGAAGACAGCACTGGATGGTTTCTACTTCTCAAAACTTAGTGCATCTCTACAGAAATACAAGCATAACTACAGAATATTTGGGTCTCAGTCATAAATAATCTACAGCAGCAAATATAAGGCAGTTTCCATTTCAAATGTATGTTTTTATTAAAGGTTTGAACATTTCCTAGTACTAAGCACTGCAGCAAGATCCAGTTTCTTCTTTGCAGCTCTCCAGTGCCATGTTAGTAACATCAACCTCATAATTATCCCTTACTATTTTTTACCCTTTTCATTATCTCTTTTCTTTTTTAGAAATGTCATTTTTAAATTACTGATCTCACTGAAAGCCTTGATCTTGCACTGTGTTCTCCTATCTCAAATCTTTCCTTTAGTGCACCATTTTTTTCTCTTATGACGATTTCAATCATGTTACTGTTTGCTTTACTGTCAACCACTTTGACTAGCTGTAAGTATAATGACCTGTCTGAACCTCAGAAGAAGCAACTGTAAAGCTGTCAGGGTTAATGGTCTTACGGGCTGGTGATTTTACTCCATGCTCTCTCAAAGGCAGCGGGAGAGTCCTGCAGCCTGACCTCCATAGCCATACTGCCTGCCAAGGAGTGGGAGGGAAGGAGGAGGTATGGTTAAGAGAGCCAGGCACGCTCCTTTGTTTTCAGTAAACACTGCCTGGAAAATGGGCCTGCTTTATAGCACAGATTAGAGACTAAGATAGATAGCAGCTGGCTGTGATGGAGAAGCCTTCTGAGGGGAACTGCAGGGTTTGCTTGGGAAGAATGTGCCAGGGAATCAGGCAGCAGTTGGTGCGGAGAGATGTAAAAGCAAGATTGGTCTTGGTGTGGTAGCTGATGGTTGTAGTATGGGTAGAGAATTAAATTAATGACATCCTCTGCTACCATCACAGCTGTGCAGCTGCTCAGTCACTGCAAAAGCCTTCCATACTGCTTTCCTGCACAGCTGATCATGCATCTGAGCCTCACCTGTAGTTTCAGCTCCCTCCCTGACAATTTGTGAGGGCACACATACTGTAGTAACTGCAGCTCATCTAGGTGAGTCCAAATTAACACAGGCTTTATTAGTGGTGTATTTGGAAGGAGTCCCCACATGTTTGGTATTCCATGGTGCCGTGGCAGCATTGCTAAGAGTGTGTTGGAACTAGCTAGTTCAAAGATAGCTGGAAAAGTCTGCACAATTTGCAGCACGCAATGCCTCCCATCTCCCCTATGAAAACAGCCTGACACAAAGCAGTTTGCCTCCAAAGAAGAGCAATATGAAATACATTTCCAGGCAAGACACTGCAAAAGCAGTGCAGGTCTATTCCTACTGAAGAAATGACCCAGCCTAATTGCAAGTGGGGGTGCCAGTGGCACTACAAGTACAGGACGTGTCCTGCATGGCATTCTCCCAGTGGAGCATGGTCTCAGAGTACCTGATCAATTGCTGGCTTACACCTAGATTTCTTTTGTGACTTTGATCATTTAAGTCACATACTTTCTTAGTTCATCATTTGCAAAATTAGATTGTACTGTATAGGAGTGTTGAGAGGTTAAAATCAATTAATGATTCCGAGATATTCATCTGGAGTGGTGGTACAGTGGGCTACCTAGATAGTTAGACAGCAATTAAAAGATGTGTGTGAATCAGAGTTTGTTCAAGCAATTTCCAATTAATACTTTACTTTAAACCTTATAAAAGTTACAATCTTTCAAACCTGAAAGCAACAAATGCTGTGATTCCCATATTTTCTCTTTTCTTTCCTTACCTGATGTTTCTGGCTAATGTAACATCAAATATCAAGATACCTAGAATGAAGTACATGCTTAATTCAGCAACAGATTCAGTGTTCTCATTGCTCTTCTCACGATGGTTATTAAAAGCATTTTGAAGAATATTGGCAGAGTTTTGCCACCTTTCTTTTCTTTCTTTTCTGAGAATTTCTGAGAATGCATACAAAAGTACCTAAGCAAATATTACTATCTATGGAGTGGAAAAAACAATAATTTTCAGGATAATCCCGCATATCTGGATCTACTGAGTCACACAGGATTATGACTTTCTTCTTTCTGAATTCACAAAGACTTGACATTTCACTGCAAAGAAAGGACTGTTCATAGTTGGATTTTAAAGGAAATAGCCTTAAGCTTGCCCTAATCCTGCCAGGCAAATTCAGTACAATAAGTTTCAGATTCACACCACTTGGTTCAGAAGGTGGAATTAGTGGAATACAGTCTCCAGTGGACTTAGGGATCAGGTCCTCTGCTACTCTAAATAGACTTCAGTGCTTTACCTGCAAATGTGATTATTCTCCCCCTGGTTAAGACACTGTATGGCTGTGAGAGGTAGATATTTCTGACATGAAATGCTGGATTGAATCTTTATCTCTGAGATGTCTCATTTTCTTTAATGTCTATAGTTAACTGAAATAGTAAATATGTAAAGTGCAAGTCTCCTATTATTTAAAGTCTAAATTAACATAATTACCATAATTAAGACAACTCCTTTTTTCAGTCTATTGCTTCCCATCTTTTCTTGAAAGTAGATTCCTTGAAGGTAGGCCATCTTTTATCCATCAGTGAGAGAATTATTGAAATTACTACCATTGAAGTTCATCAAGACATGCGCATCATCAACACCTACCTTAATATTACTGATTTCTCAACTGATTGTCTAGGTGACCAGTTTTGTGCATCATTAAAAAGACCAAGTATTAATTAAAACAACTTATCTTAAATACAGTCATCAACAAAAAGGTGAAATAAATAAGGGTGGACTGGCAACATCAAAAGAAAATTGCAAAAATCTTTAACACAGACTGAAAATTACAATGGTCAAAGTCATGAAGTCTAAGATCAAATGTCACTATGTTTCCAATTTGGAATTTACTTATACTACAAAAAAGAGGAACAAAAGATCACAGATAGACAATTTTTAGCTAGCCAAATAGGATACCATTAAGATATTTGCAGCAGAAGCTTCCTCAGTGAGTGTATTCAAGCCCATTTTGACATCCACCATGGCCTTGCCTTCCTGGCAATGAGCATGGGCATACCTTGACTGTGTCTCTTTCTAGGCTTCCAAGATAAACACAATTAATTCAAAGCATGAATTACTGATGGCTTGCCCTCCAAAGCAGAACAGCTATGAAGACACATTGCATATCACTAGCAATGCTGATTGCTAGTGCTGCTAGCTGCAGCAAAATGCCTCTATAGCCACAGCCACTGCTTCATCTTACTCTCAAGTAACCAGCTTCCTGGAATACCCTTGCAGCTATCAGTGCACAACCTGACAGCTTTTAGACTTCAGAAGAAATAAAATCCAGTTAAACTCTCCTTTTTTGGTTGATAATGCATATCACAGTGTGCACTCATAAAAGCAGTGCTATTTTATTTAAATATCATGTCTCAGTTATGGTAGCAGCAATATAAACTTTACTGAATGTTTTATTGTTACATAGCATTCCTTGCAATAAAGGCAACTCCATCACTTTTTACTCTGCAGGAAGGGTTGCTTTCTTGTAAGATCAGTCTGACAATGAGCATACCTCAGTATGACATTTTCCTTAAAATAAGGAAGTTCTTTTTATGTTCATTACATGTTTTCTTCTTTATAAAAAGCCTGGGGAACTGCTCAGAAGCGAGGGCAATGCAATACGTTGCAATGCAAAAAGGAGAGGGGGAACCCCAAAATCTAAAAAAGTGTTTCACTGCAGATGTTAAATTCCTTTATCATCCAAGGAAGCACAGCATAAACATTAGCAGCTCCCTGTCACCACACCTCAGCTCTCCTTTCCATGAAGCCCACAGAAAGCAACTAATTTCCATAGACTTTTCTACACTTGCCTTTCTTGGTGAGAACAGCAGTACAAAGAAACATGCTAACGGGACAAGGATGGATTCACTGCATTACCACTACCCCTACACACCTTCAAGATTTTCAGGTTTGCTGACCACAAATGTACATTTCTTGCAAACCACTCACCAAGCCTGCCACCACTAAGCCTAAGAGTATTCTCTATTAAACCACTAAGAGTATTCTCTATTAAACCTGAGTCCTGGCAATCAGATACTCAGAGAGGATCAACTCAGGTACCAAAATTAGCATTCAGACTTTCAAAAAATTTCATCACTGTGCTAAAACTCAGGGCCTTTAGTTGGTGCATGTTGCTGCAAGCTGAAAACCCAGACTCCACTATCACTGGCTGCCCACTGTCACGGTGGCTGCCCACTATCAAATCTGTCCTTACAAATCAGTTCTTATCAGAAGTCAGGCCACAAGCAGAAAGTTCAAGTGGGGTCTTTGGGATCTGGATATCTGGTTTCCATTTTTAGGAGTAAAACCCATTAAAATATTCTACTCTTATTTTCTTTTCCTGTTTGGTGAGTTTGTGGTATGCCAGGAACGCTGGCTGTTCATTTAATACCATTCATTGCTGTATATAGGCTGTATTTCTTCCCCCTACCATATTACTACCAAAGCTCATTGTCAAGCTTATGTGAGCGCAGAGCAGAACCTCTCCATCGCAAATGGTGACAGAAATGTTTTTCTGCTACAAGTGATCAATCTTTGTGGCAGCCACTTTGTTGGTCCACTTAAAGTTGTGGTTCAGAGACAGTTCATTTCTGGAACTGAAAGAATTTTGTCAAGTAATATAAAGCTCAGCAACTGTCCTGACTGTTTTCCAATGCCATTTTCCTGTCTTGTCTGCATAGTAGCTAAAACCCTATCACCTTTTCTGGAAGATCAGAAATGGGCATCTTTAATAAAACTCATTATACCTGCAAAACTGGATTTGACAGACTTTATCATAAATTACATTAACTCTCTGTTACATTTATATAGAGTCCTTTACCCAAGCATAAAATTATGTGATTGATCCTTTTCGCTGTAAACAACCAAAACACCAGCTCTCCTGATTCCACTACTTATATCAACAGGATCTACTCAGCAACAGCTGTTCAAACATTTGTTAAATCACTTCACAGCAAATAGAAACATGGTGCAGCCTGCCTGTTCCTCATTTCCACATAACCATAGCAATATTTAACACACACACACAAAAGCATAAGTTGAATGCACAAGTATTAAAAAAAAAATATTTCATCTTAATCAAAAACATCCTGCAAGACTCAGAGGATACTGGAAAGTTCCACAGGTAAGTAGCGTCTAAAAGATTAATAGATTCATTCATCCTGAAACCTAATACCTAAGAATGTGCACACAGGAGTCCAAACAATCAGGAGTCCGAGGAAAAAAAACCTACACTTTGGTGCCCAAAGGCTGGGCCTGATTCTGTATTTATTCATTGTAGCAAAACCCACTACCATTAAAAATATCAGGATCATGTTGTGATAGACACTCAGCAATCAGTGAAAAGAATGTCCAAGTCTAACATGTTAATGTGAGAAAACGGGAGACATGAAGTGACTTGCTGAAAGAAAATCATCTATGAAGTCAGCAAGCAAAATTCAAATGTTCTGATTTTTCTGTTAATGCCTGAGCCCCTGGACCCTTCTGGCTTCCCAAATGTGTCCCGATCTCCTAGAATTTCTTAGTACTGCAACCTTGAAGTTTAGACAAGTAAATTTGAAAATTCTGTCTTAATTACTGAGCTCTAAGTAAGGAAATCTTTCTTTCCCTGCATCTCTCCCTTTCCTACAGGGAGCTTAGCAAGAACTTTATTAACTAAACAAGAGATCAGCATCTTAACTTGCTAATGCCTATTTCTATGCTCCTGTTCCAGGACTCCAGAACCATCCTATATGTCCTAGAATTTGCCAAGAGTGATGCAATAAGCAGCCAACCCCACTAAAAGCTGAAACTGCAAACACACATTGCTCCTTCTAGACACAAGTTTAAGAAGGGCTGCTGCTTGGCAAAATGTCAGGAACCGTGTTACATTTTTACACACAGGCAAAAAAA
>VXBO01011655.1:1127092-1145826 GCA_013400135.1 Rhinoptilus africanus
AACCAACTGAAAGCTGAAGAAACCACACAGCCTGTTTTCTTACAAAGGTGTGTTCACTCACATTGATAAAGGCCTAATGCAGCCTGCTACATATATAAGGAAAAAGTATAGATGCCTTCACCTAGCAGCATTGGACTATAGCTCTTTTCTCAGGAGTATTTTAAGTACCCACTCAGTGTCTTTGGTGAGTCCATTCCTACTTGTTTCCCTCTTTGGAGAATTCTGTCTTCTCCTTACACCCTTACTATCAAATGACAGAAATTTTCAGATCTTTCCACCTTTCTGTTTTCCTCTCTGAAAAAAGTACAATGCACCATATTCATGATTTTTAACACTGCAATAAAAACCCTAATACAAGAGTGCATTTACTACTTACATCAAATATATTTGTTTTCATCAGTGGCACTCTTTCAGCTACTATGGCTTACAACCTACATAAATCAAACAGCACTGTCACTTAGGCAGTAATAAAATAATAAGCAACACCTCTAAAACAAGAAAACAAATTCTCATAATTCACCTAAGCTCCCTCCTCTCCAAAAATCTTTAACTGGAATGGAATTAGGAGTCAGTTGTTTTATTTTAATATAATGCATAGCGACATAAAACATGTCATGTTAGCATTGGTGCAGACACGATAATGGGTGCCTTCTGTTCTATGCATTCTCACATGACATATTGACAAGATAGAAAACAAAAGTATCAATAAAATATAAGTAGTGCTAATATTTTCTTTTTTATAAAGCATTTGCAAAAAAGCATACATCTTTCAAGACAATTTTTTTTTCCAATGATCTTCAAGTAACAGACTGTGTTGAATCCTAACGCACTACTAATGCATCAGTCCAAAAGCAAAAATTACTTGTGAGAGAAGAGTTCTAAGCAGCTGAATCGTGATTCTGAATCCAGAAAAAATAGGGAAAAATAGTTGAAGAGCTACTGGACAAGTGCATGATAGCAAACCATATTCGTATGAAAGTTAGTTTCTCAACATTTAACAGCTCTTTAATCTTGCTGATTGGTAACTCTTGCTCTCAAAATCTACAAGAAAAGTAGATGACCAGAAAAGCCAAGCATCCAGAACAGACTTGACTCAGGGAAGACAAGGAAGTCCAGGAATCCAGCCTAGCTGTTATGTAAACTTGTGTTCAATTTGACTTTCGCAGCTTTAAATAGAATCTATAAACTAACAAAAACCCTAAAATCAAAAGGACATCAAGACTATGTGTTTTATATTATGATTTACTCATTGTATGCTCTCTCTCTGGCTGCTTCACCACACCCATCTTGATTGTCCAAGTGCTGTTGTCATAGAACTTCAGAGATTTTTTTATGCCTTTCTCATAAAAAGACACTTCTGTAAAATCTCTAAGGTTGAATCATGTTTATTAAAGATAAATGGCAAAAGTATAAAGGAAAGCATCAACCTTACTAAGCCAAGTGTCATTCTCACAGAAATCTGTACTATATTTACAGATAAGATACTGGAAAGTTTTTAGCAAAGCACGCTGGCACTTTCAGGAGAAAAGGAGATGTACCTGTTCTGCATCTTACAACCATATTTAGTGAGCCAAATGCCACAGGAGTTCCTTTCATTTTTATTTTTTTTTACTTAGTCTAATTAGGCATACTTATGCTGTTTTTTCCCATCATAATGTTTAATCCTTGAGCTGAAGAATTCAGCACATTGCTCAGCACTCCCTCAACAGTATCATTACTGTCTCAACTTGTACAAGAAGTTACTGCTTTTTGCAGAAGTTTTCTCTTGAAAGCACAGTATTCCTAAAGCATAGGCTCCTGAAAATAGATAGCACAACTATTGTATATGAAACCAGAAATCATATATTAGACACTGCAAAGAGGGGGTTAACAGCCTCTGAAACACACTCATTCCCTAAGAGATGGGCATGACAAGGAAGTAGAATTACTGGGTTAATTAAAGTATTTCAGGAAGTAGATCTGATAAACTATGAGCTCTGTCCAAACCAAAACCAAACCAAACCAAATCCCTCAGAGAAATAGAGGTTGTGAAGAGGTTAGTGAAACGTCAGTGCGTCAGCAAAGCGAAGTTTTCCCAAGCAGGCTGGTGAGAATAACTTTGTGCTTTAAAACGCAAGCTATTCATGTAATAGGAAGAAAGCATTTTATACTGTGTTGAAGGAGCCAATCAAGTAATTGCTCCTTTGTTTTGCTGAGCTACTGCTTTACAGTCACTCCCCAACACTTGTAAGTCTATTCTAAGAATTACTAAGAATAAAAGGTGCACTTTGTTGTTTTGTAGGTAGTTGGGGTTTTTTTTCCTATATAGTGGTTCTACCAAGGAGTCGTAAGAGTCCCTTCTCTTGAGTACACTGAGAATATCTGCTTATGAGAATGGAGTCTGGTATCAAAGAAAAGACTAATTTTTAAATTGGAATGTTTTGTAAACTAGCAGTGAATATATGAATTATTCCACTCAGAACTCTGAGTATCTTTAATCTAAAAACATGTTTCAAATTTTGTCCACAAAAATATAGACTATTTCAGTAAGGCTATGTACTGTTTTATTTTTCAGTTAAAGACCAAGAATCAAATTTTAAAAGTATTTTGTTTTCACCAATTGCTATGGGTTTCAAATGCTTAATGTATCTAAAATCCCAATCTGGCAAAGTAGTTAAAGCCTTTGTTCAGAAAATGAAGAACGCAGCCAGAGCAGAGGACTAGCCTGATTTAGGCATATAAAAGAACAAGATTTATTTGGCTATAAGGAAACAGGAATAGTCTTTTTATTGAAAGAATTGGGTTTGCACCCAATGTTCCTATATGGATGCCAATTAACACATTGTTGAGTTTTAATAATTTTTTAATTTCAGTGCTTTTGTTTAAGGAAATAGGGGAGATGAGGTTGGCAGTAGGAGGGAAAATTGCTTATTAGATTTAAATGTGTAGGCAGGGAGACATAAACAAGCCAACCAAGGACTTAGACACATAGGTTCAACCTGTTGATGTGTATTTTCTCTTTTTTTTTTATTTTATGTTTCTGCTACTTTCCCTAATAGAAAGTCACAGCATTTTTCAAGCAAATTGATTTTGAAAGTCTGTTTCTAGGACTGGACTCCAACATGAACACCTTGCAGAGACTTACAACACAATTGTTACAAATAACGCTGGAGGGGAAAAATGTAACTGTGTGGAATGGGTATTTGTAAGCATTTAGGCTGTTATCTCTCACTGGTATTCACTGGGACTAAATTCTTTTGAACTGTCTTGAAATTATAAACCATAGAATATAGTATTTATCTATTCAAACTAAAAAAGAGTAGACGTGACCCCTTTTAAGACCACAGTGCCATCTGTGACCACTTATAGTTTGTTAGAAAGCTATTTATTCAGTTTACAGTGTGTATTTTGAGTGTATACATAACAAAAACTAGATTTCGTAAGTGATACAAGTTTGTTTCTGACGACTAAGGGAATGTGATACTGGAAGTTCTCTATGAACTGTCTGAAAAATTCTTCTGAAGGGATTACAAAAGGTCAAGGAGGGGAGCTAAACAGAGAAATGTATAAATGCAGTTTGGGTGTCAGCAAAGACTAAGTCTATATCACCTTTTATATTTCAAGATCTCTATCTATTTAGCAACTTTATTTCTCAACCTCTAGTTTGCATGTCTTTGACAACCTTCATTCAAACCATATGCAAATACTAAATGTGTTACTGTTAGAGGTAACCTGAGATGATTTCTTATTCATTTAATCAGACTAATCTGTTAATTCCAGAAGACTGCAGTTTTGAATTATATCGATATTTGCATTACCAGGAACTGGGAGTCAGCTAAGCATGTGGTTGGTGCAGCTTTACGGAGGGCTATTAGAGGATTTTTAGTATTTTGCATACTGAATGTAGACTCCTTTAGGATCTTTAGGGATACTGTTGACTTTCGACTCTTCCCTTGCCCACTTATGGCCACTGTTAGAGGCAGGATACTGAGCTAGATGGATGACCAGTTTGAGTCGGTGTAGCTTATAAAACTATATTTATACTCTGCAGTAGCAGGTCTCTGCTTCACACCAAATATCCTCCATTCTGCAAAAAGACGACTGGAGTCATGCAAGTAAAGTGTCTAAGTTAGCTGAAAACATGAGGTGAATCATTGTTGCCTTTCCAAGCACAGCACTTTTATGGTAGCTTAGAAGTATCTTCTACTTATTTGTTTGATAAACTCACAAAAGCCAAGATAATCCCATTAAAAAAGTATACTTAGATCAGCTGGAGAGTGTGCACAAGGAGCTGCACAGCTGTAACAAGGCTCAGAGTAATGCTGGTTGCAGCGTATCCACAACCTGAGAAGATGGGCTACACCCCTGAATGCGCCACTGCATTTCCATAAACATTCATTGTGTTCTTTCAATTAACAATACATTTTAAAGTTGAAAACCATGAACATGTATGCTTGGAACATTCAATTTGGGAAACTGGGAAAGTGTGTTCATCTCTTGTGGCTCCCTTTTCTCTATGTTTTTCCTTAATAAGGCCTTAGTGTTTCAAGGCCACTGAAGAATTCAAAGAATGCCATTAACCAAGATACCACCCTGCTAATTAAAACTAAATACTTGTTCTGAAAGAATTCCATAGCAAATCTCAAGTCTTACACACAGAAACTCCTTTTAAAGCCACAATATTAAAGTTTTCTGATTTCCAGGTGATGTCTTGGCCTTTCTTTTGTCTTTGCATTCTTTGTCCAATAATTACTCCATCACAATCATGAGACTGGAGGCTCCTGTATTATTATTATTCCATAACCTGTAAACCCCAGATTTCAAGTTTTGGCCTCAAGAGTTTGTTCTCTGCTTGCTAGGTTGCTTTCAGAGTGTGGCTATACTTGTCTTTATCACAGGGGAGAGAAGAAAAGAAAGGATTAAAGGGCACAAGGGATGAAATAAATTGCTGGAACTTATGTTCTTGAGGCAAGAAGAGATGTGTCAGTGGCTAAAAAAGAGGAAAAAAAACCCAACAAGAGTAGCCCCGAAACACTTGAACCTCCTGAAATTTACATATTTTCTATAATTTTCTATTTTTTCTGGATAAATAGATGAAAACTGCAGCTCTCACATTTGCATTTTGTGAATTGTCATACATAAAGGCACTGAAGTGGAAGTTTGCTTAGAGACCCAGGACAGGCAGGAAGTCTAAAGTCTTTTAGCTACCAACAGTGAAAATGTTGCTGCATTTGCCCTGAGAAACAAATACGAACACAACATCTACATGTAAATACTTCAGGAATCCTGTCTCCTTGCTTCAAAAATCTAAGCCATGCCTCACTGTCAACTTAAGGAGGAAAAAGCCATTATATGTGTCATAAAGACCCATTTCCTTGAATACAGGAGAACCAAACAGCTCAGAAGTCAAGCACAACCTGCTCAGCAGTTGCTTTTCTTACAGTGTGCCATCTCTTCCATCACAGACAGATGTACCTGTAAAGCAGTAAAATTCAAGGCAATTTCTCAAGATCAAGCAAATTTCTTGCATTCAGTTTTGCCATGTACTTCTGTGCTTGTGGACAGCAGTGCCTTATTATCTCCATAACGGTTCTTCAAAATATTATTTAATGACTCTTGCTTTTACACCTAAGGGAAGGAAGCTCACCATCCTGAGCAGCTATAACTTGTTTTGTAATTGCAAAAACCTACTTCATAGCAGCTGTAAGCATGCATAGCCTGCTCTGCCTGGATTCAGCATTACGGCAGCTATGTTACATCCCGGCCTCTGAATGCAAGGAGTTTGGCAGAAGAGGTAGGTATGACTTGACACACGTAAAACATTTTCATGTCACTTCCAATATGAGTGCACATTCCACTTTCTCTCATATCCCCACCAAAATGAGGTTAAATCACTATTATAGTAGTTGATTTCTATTTACATGAAACAAATGTATCCTACAGTATTGTTTTGATACATGTATTGCTGCTTTTTATTTTATTTTATGCCTCTCTGAATATAAGGGGTGATGTAGAGAAAAATAAATTGATAAATAGAGCCATATTTGAATTCTTCAGTTCTATGGATTGCCATAGAAGTTACAGTTCTCAAAGCTTCTCAAAGCTTGTTTAGCTTTAAGACTTTAGAGAAGGAAAAGAGTTCGTGAAATAACTAAGCCTGGAGCTCAGAAACTCCTTTTCATTTCAAAAATGTTTGAAATATTCTCATTTAAGTTTCTGAAATGAAATACAGCAGACTTCCATGTCTGCAACATCTTGTCATAATTTGCAATGCAAAGTTTTACCAAAATTTAATGGCATTTAAAGGGCTTTTTTTATTATTTTTTTTTAATCCAGAGAATCATCCTTCCAGAGTCTCAGAGACCGGCCCTGGCAAGAAATAAGGAGGTTGAAGTACTTCATTCATGTTAAATAGCATACCTCAGGGCAGTTTAAGACACAGAGGATCACACTGGTAATTGCTGCTCATTGTCAGAGCAGAAAATGGTTCGCAGCGGTGCCCTTACACAGACGCTGACATGATCCTTCCTATATAACAAATTGCTTTACATTGTGGTAACATGGCCTTTCAAAATATGTCAGTTCGGTTTCTTACATCAAAATGAGAAATGTTGACTGTACAGTACTAAATTTTATGCCTTTCTAGTAGTATATTAAGATTCAATCACACAGCTGAGATAATGACTCTTATTTGCATACTAGCAATTAATGTTGAAACGGGCAAACTATGCAAGAGAGGGAAATATGACTTAAGATTCTTTTTCCCACATTCTGAAATACAGGACCTCTCTTCCAATCTTACCCTTACCACAGTGCTGTAGGTGACATTGCTGTAAAATATGAGGAATTGTGGGGGCTTTTGTTTGGGATTTTTGGGGTTGTTTTGGGGTTTTTTTTCAGAGCAGCAAGCTTTCCTTACTAATATCTACAGTGTTTCAAAGTCCTTTAGGTGCAGTCAGATTACCAACACCAAGTATTCAAAATGTCTGGCTTGTGCAAACTGAAAGCACTGAGATTCCTATGTAGCAAAGGTTCGATTACTTCTGCTTTCTCAGCTTTGAGAGCTGCCTCTGCAGGCTATGAAGCTGGTTAATGCTGTCGCAAGGTTTCCATTCTAAATTCAAACAGGAGATCTAAAAAGCAGAGATACAGAGTCGCTGCACTTTTGTTTAAGAGATTAACAGCAGTAGCTGTGCCTGAAAAGCGCTACTCAACTCCACCTAAGCCCCATTAGAGTAAAGCTCAGGTTTTGCTCACACTCGCTCTATAAAATTGAACAGTAAATAATTCAAATGTTTGGTTAATTTTGTAGGAACAGCGTAATACTAAAACAGCAGAAGTCTCTAGCATGACATGCTTGGTGCAGGCACGCTATTGAGGCTTGGCTGATGGGAATTCACCTCTGGGGAACGGGGGAGCGTTCAGCTCCTAGTGAAGGGGTTTTGTGAGGGGAGGGACAGGGCCTGGAGGAACCTTCCCCCCCACCTGTGAGGAAATAACTGCCACGAAGGTGTAGTTTAGGGATATTCAGAACAATCTGCCCAGTGTTGTGCCACCCTTCACCCAGCCAGCAGCACAAATACCTTTTTCTTTTCCCTTCTCCCACTTGCCCTTTTCCCCCTCCAGCCAGGAACCGCCACGTTAAATAACCACGCTATTGTCTGAGGGGAAAGGTGTGTGTTCGAGGGTGGAGGTTCCAGGGGCATTACAAGGCCGATGGCGAAAGGCAGGGCTGGCTCCATACCTCGGTATCGGCTCGGAGAGTCAGCGCTGGCTCCGTCTCTGCTCGAAACCGGCGCCGGGGGAGGACGGGGGGCGGCGGGAGCGGCCCCGGGCCCGGGCGGCCCCTCGCCTCCCTGACAGGAACCGGCCGGAACCGGCGGGGGCGCGCGGCGGCCGTTGGCGGGAAGGGCCGCTGAGGGGAGGGGGCCGCTGAGGGTGATGGCGGCTGTGGTGAGGACCTGGCCTGGTGCACGGCCGGCCCTGGGAGCCGCCTGCTCTTCTGAACCCTGCTTTAACACTTAAACACAGCGCCTACAGACTGACAGAGGGCTTCAGGTGAGATCTTACCTCTCCGCCCTCCTTTCCATCCGGCCAAGTTGGAAGTCTGTCTTCCACAGTACGCCTCGTCCCCAAGGCCTTGCTGCAGTCCCATTATGGGACAGAATCTGCTGTCTCTGTTGCGATGGTAATGGTGCCCTGTAAAGAAGGAGGCAGTTAGACTGGTTTGGCATGACTTTTTTTTCATGACAAATTCAGGTTACCAGTTCTTTAAAGTTTCTTGGCATTTGAAATATATGTATTTGCTAGCATGGTCAAAGGATTTTTCTTGGGATTCAGTTTAGCTGGCTGATTTATGAAAGATTCCTCCTTTCCCTCTAAAAAAAAAAAAAAAGAAAGAAGTAAAAAAGTGTGTACTTTCCAGCCTTTGCAGTACTTTAGCCATTTGCTGTCGTAACCTAGAACGAATTGTGTCAGGTTTTATTAATTTAATGATTCATCTTAGTACAACCTATGTTACCCTTTCTTCAGTTTAGCCAGTTTCCCATATTTGATCTTTGTATTTTCTACTGAGAAAAAATCGCTAAGCTTTTGATAATGAAACACAATATAACGACAGACCAGATTGGTAGGATTTGAACAAGAGAACCTCTTCCAAGGAGGTAATTTTTTGTGAGTGTGGGGAAGAGTTTCTCACAGCTGCAAGCAACTCCCATAGCTTTAAAGACTTTGTCTTTCCACTGCTGTTGTCATGCTGTCCATTTACTAAGTAAATGTCCACTAGTTTCTTTTATACCAGTGTTCTTTATCACAACCTCAACAGTTTGGCTTCATGCAAACAAAAGTAACTAATTCAGCAGCTGTAATTCAGCCTGCGGGAAGAGGGCTGTGATCAACATACTGGACCTAGAGAACAACTCCAGGTCCAGTTGGAGACTGGTCTGGAGAACAAACTAATTAAAAATGAATACAGGGATCCTAAAGGAAAAGTGATGTTTGCAAGGGAGGGTACTGTGAAAAGATATCAAGTGTGATCTAGCCAAGAAGGGATGGACTGGACTTTCTTCATAACATATTGTCAGATGCAAAAAATAGTTTAAAAGCAGACTTAAAATGTAAAATGGTGTGAACTGTTCATAGTATTGAAATGAAGGAAATCTGAGTTGCTGGAACAACAGTCCTGTGGAGACTCTGAAAGTGGAAGCTGTGTAGGCTGAATCAATTCCTAGACCACATCTGGTTGGTAAACAGGGGAAAAGCTGAAATTTTACTTTTAAATGTGAATCACTTTAAAGTGATTATATGCAAAAACATGATTTGTGAGAACACTTCAGTATTTACTGCCTATCTCCATCTGAGCCTTACAGATCCTGTTGAGAATATCATAATATGTAACATTTTGCTCCTGTACGATAAACACTAACTAGGAAGCAGTTTTAATTTAAAGCCAGCTATGTTTTTGCCATTTGTAGTAGTTAACAGACAATAGTAATGGTTAGCAATGACTAAGTGTACAGCATCTATGAATGAGAGATTAAAAATAATAAGAAGCAGCATTAAGAAAAGGATTGCTTTCCATTACATCACATGCTCAGCACAAATGAACGCATCTTTAAATAGGTTTTACTGTTTTAACTACTCATTTCAGTTCCTAAGTAAACAGCACTTGAAGTGATATCTAAAAATATAAGAAATATGATTTGTGTGTTTGTAAAAGCAACTCAGATCTTCCACAAATTTGCACATCTTTTGATTTTGAAGTGACTTCAGTGCATAGGAGACTAGCAGGACTGATCAAAATAGTTACAGCTATCTGCACAAGAAATATAGATTACATCTAGAAAAACCATCTGCACTCTTGCAATTTAAGTGTCTATGTGTATACATGATTTTCCTCAAAAATAACAAGTGTTTTCTTTCCCCAGCTATATCAGTAACACAATTTAGGATCTTATATGAACTTAATTAAGTGCATATGCTTGACGTGCTCTCCCTTCTGCTCCGTACCATTGTTTACAAGGTCTCTCCTATCCGCATAACCCTGTGGCCTTTGCTTGCCAGCCCAGTCCATCACATCATCACCTGATTTTTGGCCATTACCTTGCTTCCCTATCATTCCTAGTTTATTTAATTTTCTCTTTTGTTTTGTTTTTTAAACTATGGAGCATAACGTATCTATTCTTTACTGAAGGCTTGATGACAATGTATTGCAAGCTTACAGGTGTCTTCAATTGTTGAAATATTTCTAATTTCACCTATTGTTGAAATATTTCTAATACTTCATTATCCTTACTCTACTGCTCTCTGTAAATGATCCAAACTCATTACTGAGGCAAAATCAGTTTTTGAGCCCTCATGAGTTGTTCCCATGCATGGCAGAAAGAAGAAAAGCTTATTTTTTGTTAATCTGGCTAAAAGATTAGAAGTGGCATTTCTTTGTAAAACTCCCTGGATGTGTTTCCCTCAAAGTCATATGTAGAAAAGACAGAAAGGAGAGACTCTGGGATGCTTTTGTTCTTGCTTAGTGTTCCAGTTTTTTGATGCAGAATTGTCTTCTGAGTATCTGTTTGGCCTCGATGTGGAAGTGTGGCAATCTACTTTTAAATTTTCAGAAGGGAAGTAGGGAATCTCCTTTGTTCAGGACACAATTGTGTTGTGTTTATGGACTGCTAATATCAATAGTAGAATTATAAACACAGAATATCACCTATTTTTGAGGGCTGGAGAATTGTGAGAAATGAGTTAAAATAAAAGCAGCAAGACACTTGGTTTTAAAGCACAACAGTGTGAAGGACCAGGAGGAAGTCACCAGCTAGTACTTCTTCTTGTTATGCCTGATCTGCAGCAGCCTTAACATCTGTTGTTTAGGTCTAAACAGTTCAAAGTCAGACTGTACTTTTCTTGAAATACTGACTTATTTATCTTTTAAATTAATTTCTGTCTTCAGCATTCCCACACAGAACTCAGACATTTGCAGAGAGACAGAGAGACCTGTTACTGCCTTACCTAAATTGAATAACATATTAGAAGAAAAACAAGTGCTTTCAGTTTAGCAGTTGTTGGCATGTATGCCATTTCTATATTGCAGTAAAATTCGTATTGACTTTAGCTTTAGGTTTGTCCCTCTATGCGTCACTGTAACTGGTGGTGGAGAAAAGGGAATTCCAAAGACTGGCCAGGCTAAAACAAATTGGAGGGGAGTCATCAATACTTTGGAAACTTGGACTATATTGGGCCAGTTTTGATTTGCCTTGAAGAAGTCAGCATTACAGATACAGACTAAGTCTACAAAAACCATGCAGGCTAACAAAAGCAGAAAAATCAATCCTACAAACAAAACCACAATAGAAAAATGCACTTGTCATTTCACTTTAGACTTAATTGTCTTAAGCAAAGTGGCCACTGCCTTAGAAAATGAGCCTCACAAACTTATTTGTAAATACAATTCATGACCCGTTTTTCATCTATAACCTTGGTTTTGGGTAAATGTCCCTTCTGGGACTATTGGAAAAAAAGCTTTCAGAGCTAAAGATGGTGTGTCCTTCATGTTGCTACATCTAGGATGTCACCCATACCAGGTAAAAAAAACAAACAAGCAAACAACAAAACAACAAAAAATGCCCAGAACCCCCACTCTACACCCAACCAAAAAACCCTTAAGTTTTACCATGGAATAAAATTGTCTCTTGCTGTATAGTAAACTAGTGTACCTTGTTGTATGGGAACCACATATCTTAGATACATATTGACTCAAATTACTCCTTTTTATTTTTTTATAGTGGTGAAGACAGGCTTGAGATGCCTCATGCAATGAAGTATTATTTTGATGCCTAGATTACCTTGGCCTGTCTGATAACTTCTACCAAAGGGCTAATTTTCACAATTCATACAGGCTTTTAATCGGAAGTTTTCCACAGCCCCCACAAAACCTTCTGATACAAACTTTACAAGGCTTTCTAGCTGCCTCCTCCTGCATGCAGGATAACTCCATAAGCCACTTAGATCTGCACAGGAAGCAAATCCACTCTGCAGAAAGGATGTGACTTGATAGTTCTCTATTGTTGTCCCATCCACTAGTGACAGAAAGTCATTTCCTTGCAGCTTGCTGTGTAGCAAAATTGACACCTGACCACCACCAACCTCAAAATTCATAGCAGGAAGACCGCCTTATCTTTAATGAAGTCAAATTCAGACTCTTGAGAGCCTGTCAAGCTTTCACAAACTGGCTTTCCAGGAACAGTAACATTAATTTGACTCAGTTTCCTTTGTAGCAGATGAGCCATATCAAGAAAAACAGACTAACTGACAGTAAATATTTATTTTAATTAATTTATTTATTTAATTTATTTAATTATTTGTTAATTTATTTAATTATTTAATTATCAAACTCACTAGCTGTGACTGGAAAAGGTAACTGGAAGCATTATCTATAAAGTTTAAAAGCGCAGTTTGAGGGTGCTATGTGCAGTACAAATTATGGTCCACATTTAATAAATGGCTTGAAACAACTTTTCATAGGAGTATGAAAAACACAGAACCTCCTACATCTTTTTATGTTGTTTGGAAGATCCCAGAGAAGAGTATCTCCTAAAGTTAGAGTAGCATGCTTGAAGAGCCTTACCCTTTCCTCCCTATGGGAAAGTGTCACAAAGAAGTCACCAACAGTAAGAAGACCCCGGGAGGAAGGCATACGGAACAAATGTTATTCTGGATTGACTCACTGGCAGCAGGCTGTGCAAGCGTCATGCAGCTTTCCTGAAATAGAGTTCACATGTAGAAGATAGGGGCAAGCTCAGATTTCGGCTTTACTCGGCTCNTCAGCATTACAGATACAGACTAAGTCTACAAAAACCATGCAGGCTAACAAAAGCAGAAAAATCAATCCTACAAACAAAACCACAATAGAAAAATGCACTTGTCATTTCACTTTAGACTTAATTGTCTTAAGCAAAGTGGCCACTGCCTTAGAAAATGAGCCTCACAAACTTATTTGTAAATACAATTCATGACCCGTTTTTCATCTATAACCTTGGTTTTGGGTAAATGTCCCTTCTGGGACTATTGGAAAAAAAGCTTTCAGAGCTAAAGATGGTGTGTCCTTCATGTTGCTACATCTAGGATGTCACCCATACCAGGTAAAAAAAACAAACAAGCAAACAACAAAACAACAAAAAATGCCCAGAACCCCCACTCTACACCCAACCAAAAAACCCTTAAGTTTTACCATGGAATAAAATTGTCTCTTGCTGTATAGTAAACTAGTGTACCTTGTTGTATGGGAACCACATATCTTAGATACATATTGACTCAAATTACTCCTTTTTATTTTTTTATAGTGGTGAAGACAGGCTTGAGATGCCTCATGCAATGAAGTATTATTTTGATGCCTAGATTACCTTGGCCTGTCTGATAACTTCTACCAAAGGGCTAATTTTCACAATTCATACAGGCTTTTAATCGGAAGTTTTCCACAGCCCCCACAAAACCTTCTGATACAAACTTTACAAGGCTTTCTAGCTGCCTCCTCCTGCATGCAGGATAACACCATAAGCCACTTAGATCTGCACAGGAAGCAAATCCACTCTGCAGAAAGGATGTGACTTGATAGTTCTCTATTGTTGTCCCATCCACTAGTGACAGAAAGTCATTTCCTTGCAGCTTGCTGTGTAGCAAAATTGACACCTGACCACCACCAACCTCAAAATTCATAGCAGGAAGACCGCCTTATCTTTAATGAAGTCAAATTCAGACTCTTGAGAGCCTGTCAAGCTTTCACAAACTGGCTTTCCAGGAACAGTAACATTAATTTGACTCAGTTTCCTTTGTAGCAGATGAGCCATATCAAGAAAAACAGACTAACTGACAGTAAATATTTATTTTAATTAATTTATTTATTTAATTTATTTAATTATTTGTTAATTTATTTAATTATTTAATTATCAAACTCACTAGCTGTGACTGGAAAAGGTAACTGGAAGCATTATCTATAAAGTTTAAAAGCGCAGTTTGAGGGTGCTATGTGCAGTACAAATTATGGTCCACATTTAATAAATGGCTTGAAACAACTTTTCATAGGAGTATGAAAAACACAGAACCTCCTACATCTTTTTATGTTGTTTGGAAGATCCCAGAGAAGAGTATCTCCTAAAGTTAGAGTAGCATGCTTGAAGAGCCTTACCCTTTCCTCCCTATGGGAAAGTGTCACAAAGAAGTCACCAACAGTAAGAAGACCCCGGGAGGAAGGCATACGGAACAAATGTTATTCTGGATTGACTCACTGGCAGCAGGCTGTGCAAGCGTCATGCAGCTTTCCTGAAATAGAGTTCACATGTAGAAGATAGGGGCAAGCTCAGATTTCGGCTTTACTCGGCTCTGATCAATAGCCTGTCAATATGCCTAGTCAATAGTCTGTTTATATATGTGAACTTTAGCTTAGACTAGAACTTCACCTTGCATTGCCTCTAGGTGGTTTAGACAAATTAACTTTCTCCTGTGCTGGCTGGTTTCTCTAAAACCAATGCTATCTCACTGGAGCTTTACGTGCTATAAGATTACAATGCCCTAAGGCAGGATTAGGCCATTTGTTTACATATAAACATGTGGCACACTCCAACTGTACAAGTGTTTGGTTTTGCATACCTAGCAGATAACAAGGCTGTAAATTTTATTGCTAAATATTGTAAACATAGATATTTTTTTTTCTTCAAGAATTGTGTTTTGGGCCTGATTCAGATCTTGCTTAAGGTTGCTTTTCAATAGCACTAATATTACTTGTGGTGGGTTTTTTTACATAATATAAACACTTTTTATAAAAATTAGTTCATTTTTCAGCAAGATGCAAACATAAATGATTAAAATATTTATTTCTATAATTTTCCATTTGAATGCCTTATCATATATCCATACTGTATAAGGAATGTGACATTTTCCCGCCAGCATTACAAGAATGACTATTTCTGGTTTTCTGTATGCTACTGGGTTGTGTCTTTTTCCTGAAGACGTCTCTATCTAAACGGCTATTAACACAGATATTTTTCACCATTGTTTTGCCTTCTACAGGTTCAGAATTCACCACAGAGAGCTGCTATTGCTGTGTAGATCCTTCTCCACATTGTCTCAAACTCCCCAGGATCTTTTGAGGTAATTTCAGTACTGTGGCATCACAGTTGAAACAGAATATCTACAGTGTGTGATTATATTTTCTATTCATGTCATTAACATTTTGTATCATTTACACACTAGAAGGTCTTTTTTTGGAAGGATACTCAGAAGTCTTGAGGGAAAAATTTGTACAACTATTCATAGAAAAAACATGTCTGTTTTAACATAACATTTGTTGATTTAGCTGCTCCAAAAAAAAAACACCAAACAGTGAAAGCTTGAATTTTAATGTCTTTGTGGGCTTCCTAAGGAAAAAAAAACATGTCCAGACAAATGGGAAAGGCAAGTTTATGAGATGTATTTGCATTAGATTTCAACCTCAAATTGCACAAGAATCAGAATCATTACTGCACTGTTGAGTTTTCTGTCATTCCTGAGTGGCTTTCAAATTTTTTTTCCAGTTTAACTGCAAAAGCTAACAGCAGTATTGCAGTTGCAGAAGTGTGCAAGGATTTGCTCTTCTGTTTGTATCTCTGGACACTATGAAACCCCTTTCCATACATGTTTTCTTTTCATTAACAGTAAATATGGGGATGGGATATCATGTGCTTCTTCGCATACTATTACAAGTAGAATGTCAAAGGATTTAAGAGCTTCAATAATTTCAATTCACATATGTCTTCTGAAGAATCTATTTCAAGAAAGGAAAAAAAAAGTAAAACTGAATGCAAAAAATATTAACTTCATAATGATTTTAGGTTGTTCAGTCAATATTAAGCCGATAAAAATAGAAGTAAACTTTACAGATTTATAAAGAGATTTTCATGATGAAAACAATACATAACTAAAAAAGTGTTTATTTTTGCATGCTTCACTGCAGTTTTCTACATTCTATGATCATTAATATGCATGATCATCTATTTTTGTACTTGGATTCTTAGGTTTCATGTGCTGTTTATGCTTGTAGTGGTGTAAAAGGTTATTTTATTTGTATGTACAGTGTCTTCACTTGTTACTTAAATGATCTGGTACAGAAGTGCTACAAATTGAATGGTAATAGAATTAATGCAGTAATGAACTACATGCCATAGACACTGGGAAATTGCAAATGCAGTTATGTTTGTATCAGTAACTCAGCCAGTGGAATGCCTCGTTATAAATGTGCATCACCAACATGTCAGGAATGTCCTAACAGGGTTCAGCTATTCCATAGCTCTTCTGCTTTTATCTTACAATTATTTTGTGAAACATGTTGAATTAAGGACTATATGTCTTGCAGAGTGTGCCTTTTATACCATGGCAGGTGTATGGTGCACCTGTTTACCAGCACTAATCAGAAGTAACTGCAGGATGAACAGTGCTGTTTAAATTCTTACCCATTATAAGAGTGTTTTCTAAATAAATAATGACAGATGCAGAGGGTTAAAAAAAAGACAGCTCCTGCTGAGTCTAAAAATCTGTATAATGAGGTTAAAATATATATACATATTTTTTAATTAAAAGTCTGATGTGATTCTTTAAAGAGTCATTCAGTTTAAGTAGGTCTGTTCACTGGAAATGCAAGTTAACTCCTTTCTGCAAAAAAGATAAGGAGGGATTATTGTTTCTTTAGGGGGCTGCACCAAGTAGATAATTACATGCTGTAAGATATAATCACACAGATACAATAAGGAGTGTAGGGCCAAGCAGGATGATGATGTTTCTACTGGTACCTTTGATTGCAGTATAGGGAACTCCACTGTGTTACGATTTTTAGCCAAGCACATAATAACCCAGGTATGCTATGTCCTCCTTGTGCTCTCTGTAACTCTCAGCTGTCGTGGTAACAATACTGCTGTACAGACTAAAGGGGAAGGGATTTTAAAGACTCTTAAAATGGGAGAGATAAACAGGCAGGCCTTAGGGAATACATTTTGGGATAATTGGGTCCCACAATCAGAAGTGGGCATGGCAATTTTGAAATTTCTTCAAGATTTCTAGCACAGCCTTGGTAATTGGACTCGTTGAGAATTGTTCTTACTTTTAGATTGTTGATCTGCAAAGTATTTAGATACTGGGTTCATAATAAAGTTAAAAGTCTTAAATGAATGAAGTAATTTTGAATTTTTCAGGGACATGCTATAAGTGAACATGCACCCACTATTAAGCAGAATCCATAGCATTAGTGATTTGTTTCTTGTGATATCTTTTGGAATTGAGTTAATCCTTCAGAGGAGTGTCAGTCAAATCACAGCATGTCTTTGCCTTTCTCGGAACAGTTACTGTTCACAAAATGACTGGTAGCACTACATGTCCAATTTAGAGATCACAGCTGTAAATTTCATTCAGTCTCAGTTCAACATACATGTTGAGTAAAATCATGAGTTAAGCAGAAACAGTACTTTAATATTAGCAGACCATTCTCTTGCAATCCTGCTACTCCCAGTGATCCCATCTGAACCCTTATATACTACTACCCATGTAGACCACACTATTATGTACTGCTAATACAAAGTTAATCTGACACAAAACTATTCTGTTTCTAGTTCTGAGAAATTCAGAGCAAAATCTCACTCCTCTTAGTTCTTTATTATATGGAGTTGAACACTACAATGTGCAATGGTTCCTACAGCTCAGGCTGATGACTGGAAAACCTTAGTCTTCTGCTTGTTGATGACCCTCAATCTTCCTAGACAGTAACCAGCAGAAAAATTATGGATTGTCCTCTACTTTCACAAGATGCTCTATTGAACAGTCAAGAGAAGCCCATTCTGGGCCTTTATAAAGATGCCCAGAGCATAGGAAAAAAAACCTGTTAATTCTCAGATTAAACTTCAAACTTCATTCATGCAGGTTGTACCAATTTACTGTCTCACCTCAGATATGTCCGTTCATTCCAAACCTCAGTTTTCAAATCAACAAAATGCAAATAAATGCATAATTTGCAGGAAACAGATATTTTACAGGGAAGCCTAACGAAGACAATTTTATAAAACATTTTCCTTTCTTTGGAAGAAAAACATACACTGCACGCACAGAGGAAAATATCAGACTGCATTTAATACATAGAAAATTTTTCTCTGTCACATACTAGACGTGTTAAAACGTAAGTGTAAAGCTGACAAAGCCCCAGGTTTGCAAAGCCAATGCAAGTAATTACGTAAGTGCTGCGAGATATTAATTGTTCAGTTTACCAAGCAGATGGACTTTTGTGGATTCCTTTACCTTAATTGAGCTGTGCTGCCAGGTTCGGGCCATCTCCTGCTTTAGTCCCCTTCAATACAAGACAGAGAAGTTCTCCTAGAGAAAGAAAACCAAATAATTTTGTAAGATATTAATGACAAGCTTTTGTATCTGGGCGAAAGACTGGACTGTTGAGCTTTATTAAATGGACTTTGTTTTTTCACAGTATGGGAAAGACTCTTTCAGTCTTCCCTTCAGTTACTAGCATTTGTTTACTCATTGGTTCAAATTGATTCCATAAGCTTTTGAACCTGGGCAAGGCAAGTAGCATGCATAAAGCATCTCTTTCTTCTGTTGTGGTCAGAATGGGGTTTTCAATTTGTAATGAAAGATTTCATAGGAATAGTTGCTCTGCCTAGCAACTAGCTATCTGCATGAACCAGGAAAGATCACTGAGCTATCAACAGAGTTCTGTGTTTGGGCATTGTGTG